>OY731403.1:71334795-71405846 GCA_963425845.1 Sphenostylis stenocarpa
TTTATCTTATCACTTTTATGATTTTTTTAGGGTTTTTCACTATTTTGTTTGTTGTATGATTACCCTATGCTAATGCATCCATACAAATGCAACAAACGAATGCACACACAATTCATACATCCACGAGCAGAGCCACGCTATTACGAGGTGGGGTTTTCCTGCAGAAACGTGCTTGGTTTAGGTGGTTCTAAACTGTTCTCACCAAGGCCAAAGGTCCCCAAGGTGCCCCCATTATAGGGACCTCTCAATCTCTCAGTCCTCGGCTCATGCACGGAACTCCGTGTCGACATCCTTAGACCAAAAGAAGAGAGTTATCACCTTGAGTTGGTGGTTTTCGACAATGGTTGTAGCCCCGTGTGCCAACAAGCCGGTCGTATCTGCCACCCACTCCCTATAGGTATTCACTCTTGCCCCCGGGTATAGAGGGACTGTAGTGTGCAAGGGTTTTTGTGTGCAATTTATATTTCAAACAATTTGCAGAAAATAATCATACAGCAGTTTATTAAAGCCATACAATAAAACATACGGAAGAGGGTAAAGGCGTAATTTTAAATCTTTACTTAGTTTGAATTTATCCGTCACTAAATGGGATCAACTCTCTAGCTTCCCCAGTGGAGTCGCCATCTGTCACCGCCGTTCGTTCCGACGTCCAGGGACATCTCGAACGTTTATGTGAGCGGTCACGAAAAGATGGTTTAGACTCACGTTTTATGTTTAAAATATGTTCATTGCTTCCGAGGTGCTCAACAACTGAACTATCCTCTAATAAAAGCAAGGTTTTCGAAAAGGGGTTCTTATGGAGTCGCCACCAATGTTTTGACCATAAACATGGGAAAAGGATAAAAAGGCGTTGATTTTAATAAAAACCAAACTTGGCCATTATAACCAGAGTTAGGTAAGGGAGTTAGTTATGTGTGGGGAAGGTGTTAGCACCCCACAACGCCCCTTTCGGGTTCCCTATGACGGATTAATTCATTAAGTAAAGATTACGAGAAATTACGTGATTACCCTATTTTATTGCATAATATTCAAAAATGGCTATCTACATGATTTTATTTTATATTGCATACATAAAGCAATAAATAAAGCAATAAAAGAGAAGAGAATTGAAAAGAACCTCTGTAGCAAGCTTTGTATTGCAAATCTTTAATCGTGAGGATGCGTTTTGGCAATCCCCCGCTCTATAAAGACTCTCCTCCCCGAATACAATATCGACTCTACTAAATTTTATAGAAGAATCGAATGCTGGAATATAATTCCTTAACTGATTGTTACCTTATTAAGGCAATCAGAGAGTTCATTCGAAGTAGGAAGAGAAGACAAGTACTTGGAGTTGTCTGTGGTGTGAAAAAGTGGCAAATGAGCTTCCTATTTATAGTTTTCGCAGCCTGGCAGCTTGGGACGGCCGTCCGGGGCTTGGAAATCAAGGATGAGCATCTGGAGAGGTTGGGACGGCCGTCTGGGATTTGGGACGGCCGTCCCATTCAAATTTGGGCACTGAGACGGGCGTCCCACATTTGGGACGGGCATCCCACTTGGCTATGGCAGTTTGGGACGACCGTCTCACCTTTGGGACAACTGTCTCGACTTGTTTTGGCCAGCTTTTGTGTTCTGGGACCCCCGGGAAGCTTTCCTTTCTTTATTCGGACGTTGATTGATTCCGATAAACGCCCGTTGAAGCTTTATCTTCATATAGGAAGTCTTCTTGGCCTTTATTGAGATGTCGGGCGAACTTTATTTTGTTGTAGGAAGTCTCCTTAGCCTTTATTGAGAGGCCGGGCAAAATTAGGGGTCTACAGAGGCGCACAACACACTTTTCCCCAGAAGATCAACCGCCGCAAGACAGAACGTCTGAAGAGTAACCGGGTAAGAGGGTCAACTCCTTTACCCTCCAGTCGATCTTCTTGGCATGACAGGCCAACAGTCGACTAGTCAGGTAAAGGGGGGGCAGCTGTAGACCCCAAATCTTGCCCGACCTCAAAATAAGAGCAAAAGACCTCCTGTTCTTTATTGCGAAAATATTTTTGTGGTTTTTCTGTTTTTATTTGTTGTTTGGTTATGCTATGCAATCAAATGCAACAAACAAAATGCACACGCAATTAACTTATCCGCAAACACATAAGATGATGTTTTAATTACGAGGTAGGGTTTTCCTGCAGAAAAGTTCATTTGCAAAGGTAGGTTCTAACTGTTCTCACCAAGGCTTAGGCCCCCAAGGTGCCCCCATTATAGGGTCCCCACTCTCCAGCCTTCCGACCATGCTTAGCACTAAGGCCATAGTCAGTCTTTGTGCCAAAAGAAGAAGGTTATCACATTGAGTGGTGGTTTCCGATCATACCAGTGGGCTGCATGGCCCTCACTACGGCAAACCGTACCTGCCACTCACTCCCTGTGGATTTCTCATTTGCCCCCGGGTATAGAGGGAACTGTTGTGTGAAGTTTGTATTTCAAAGAATTGCGTAAAATAAACAAACAACAGTTATTAAAGCCATGTAAATAAACGTGTTATAAAGCAAGGTAGGGTAAAAGCAAAAATTTTAAGTCTTTTATTTATCAAACTAGTCCATCACTAAATGGGATCAACTCTCTAGCTTCCCCAGTGGAGTCGCCATCTATCGCCGCCGTCAAAAGAGGCGGTCGGAGCAACGCGATGGTTCTGACTTCTATTTCGCGTTTTAAAAGTGTGATGTTACAACGCCTTTAGGCTGTCCGATAACCGGGCTAGACCTAAGGGCGAGGTTTTCGAAAAGGTGCCTTTAGGTTGTCCGATAATCGGACTGGACCTAAAAGCGAGGTTTTCGAAAAGGGTTCTTATGGAGTCGCCACCGATGTTTTTAGCAAAAACATCGGAAAAGGAAAAAAAAGGCAGTGGTTTTCGAAAAACCAACTTTGGTCATTATAACCAGAGTCGGGTAAGGGAGTTAGTTACGTGTGGGGAAGGTATTAGAACCCCCACAGCGCCCCTTTCAGGTTCCCTATGATGGACTATTCTTAAAATAAACACAATAAAATTATGCTTCTACCCTATTTATTCATTATAGAATTTAAGTAGCTATCTACATAATTCTAATATCTAATGCATACAAGGGAAACAGTAAAAGAAAGTAATAAAAGAGAAGAGATATGAAGAAGAACCTCCGAAGCGAGCTTTCATAAATATTGAACTTGAGGACGCTTTTTGGCAGTCCCCACACTCTACAGAGACACTCCTCCCTTGATAAAAAAATAAAGGTGTCACCCTACCGAGGGCCGGATATCTCAAAAAAAGGAGACATCCTTAACCGATTTCTACCTTAACGGAAATCGGAAAGCTCACTCGAACTCTGGAAAAATACCCAGAGTCACTCTAAAGTGCCAAAAGGCTTCCTAAAGAGTGGTAGGAGTGAATGGTGTGTGAAAATGGGTGGAATGAGGCTCCTATTTATAGGAAAAAGTGCTAGGTCAGGATGGCCATCTGGGATTTCGAGAAGACCTTCTCGCCATTTGGGAAGGCCTTCTCGCCCTTGCCATTTGGGAAGGCCTTCTAGCCCTCACCATTTGGGAAGGCCTTCTTGCCATTTGGGAAGGCCTTCTCGCCCACACCATTTGGGAAGGCCTTCTCGCCAGAATTTTTCTTTTTAAGCCAGGCAAGATTTGGGGTCTACAACTTGCAAAAATAAAATGTCTACATAATCCTACAGTCCAATGCATACTGTCGTCGCCATCAAAAGAGGCGGTCGGAGTGACGCAATGGTTCCGACTTCCTGTTTTCGCATTTTATGGGTGGGGTTACAACGCCTCTAGGTTGTCCGATAACCGGGCTGGACCTAGGGGTGAGGTTTTCGAAAGAGAACTTTTAGGTTGTCTGATAATCGGGCTGGACCTAAGAGCCAATTTTCGAAGGGGTTCTTATGGAGTCGCCACCGATGTTTTTACCGGAAACACCGAAAAAGGAAAAAAAGAAGGCACTGGTTTTTCAAGAAAAACCAACTTTGGCCATTATAACCAGAGTTGGGTAAGGGAGTTAGTTACGTGTAGGGAAGGTGTTAGCCTCCCTACGACGCCCCTTTCAGGTTCCCTATGATAGGTTGGTTATTTCGTAAATAAATTAAAAATGACGCTTTTACCATTTTATTCGCGGAATTAAAGTATGACGACTACATGGCCCTAATTAATGCATATATAAATGATAAAGTGGTAAAAGAGAGAAAGAGAGAGAGAGAGAGAGTAAAGAAACCTCCGGGAGAAAGCTTTGATTAATTCTTTAAAAGGTAGGGTGCGTTTCGGCAGCCCCTCGCTCTTACAACGTCGAATTCTCTCTTGAAATGCTATAAAAGCTCTCTTAAAAACTCTCAGAATCTCCAAAAATGCTTCGGAGGGGCTCTAGAAGAAGAATTCTAAGAAATGGTAGAAGGAGAAGTGGAAGAGCTATGTGAAATGGAGGGGGGAGTGCTCCCCTTTTATAGGGATTCACGCCTGTCAAGTCGAGACCGCCGTCTCACCTGGCAAGGTCGAGATGGTCGTCTCGCCATTCGGGACGGCGGTCTCAACTTTGACAAATGGTGAGACCGCCGTCTCGTTTGGTGAGACGGCGATATCGACTTGCCAAATGGCAAGAGGGCCATCTCGCCAATCGGGAAGGTGGTCTCACCAATGGCAAATGGCGAGACTACCGTCTCGCCAAACGAGACGGCGGTCTCGACTTTGCCATTAGGCGAGATGGCGGTCCCGATAAGGGAGACGACGGTCTCAACCCCTAAGGTGGAAATCCTTATTTTTTGTACAAAAAGCCCTTCTACTCGAATATGGGGCCTAAAAGTCTATCCTAGGGATCTTTTAAGCCTTGCCTATGGGTTTTCACACCGTAAAGTTGATTGGCGGGTAAAGGAGTTAACCCTCTTGTCCAGCTATCCTCTGGGTGCTCCTTCGGTGCGATAGCTGACCCTTTGGCTGTGGTGAATAAAGTCTCGGACTGTCTTCAGGATGCTTCCTTATTGCGGAGGCTGACCCATCGGATGAGATTTTGGTGATGCTTCAGGATGCTCCTTTGATACGGTAGCTGACCCTTCGGCTGGTGGAGATTTTCCTTTGGGATGCTCCTTTGATGCGGTAGATGACCCCTCGGGCGGTGGTAAATTGCATCCCTTGGATACCCTTTTGCAAAGGGCTGATCCTGGGATGCGGTGGCGGCTTACTATTCTAGCCCATGCGCCGAATGATAAACCTTAGGATGCTCCTTTGATACGGCAGCTGACCCCTTGGTTGATGAGTATGAACCCTCATCAGGTTAGGTGCCTCAGGATGCTCCTTCGATATGGTAGCTGACCCTTCGGCTGTGGTGGCGGCTTACTGATTTCGATAATGCGCTGAGTTGATGATTATTTTCTTCTGGTAGAGTCCTCCGGTGTGCCGGGGACCTTTTGATTATTGACTATTCTGATAGTCATCCAGCTTCAGTTGATGGGGTTTCTTAGTTGTTCGACTATTATGAACCCCTACCCCTCTTTCTGGAAGTCTCTCCTCTATGCATTTTGATGAGAAAGCACTCAAGAATGTAGGAAATATGTGGGAGAATGCAAGAAAGGATGCCAAGAAGCTCCCCTCAAAGCCCTTATTTATAGACTTCTCGCTGCAGGTCGAGACCGCCATCTGGGATTTCGAGACGGCGGTCTCAATTTCGTGAGACTCGGGACCGCTTTCTAGAACTTCGACACGGCGGTCTCGTTTTGGTCCTATGGCGAGACGGCCTTCTCGCCAAGCGAGAAGGGGGTCTCATTTTTTTCCGAAGCGAGACGGCGGTCTCGAAAGTTGGGATGACGGTCTCGTTTCTACGCGGGTCGAGACGGCGGTCTGAGAAGTCGAGATGGTGGTCTCGATTTTTAGAGGATTTTTTTTTAAGAAAATAAGACCTTGTTCAAAAACATTTTATGCATGCAATGTTTTTATGTTTGATGTCCTATAATGCTATTTCATTAGTGTTTTCAGAAGGATTAACTGGTACGTCTTATAGACGGGGGCCCTCTAATGTTTGCTTCTTTGCTGTACTTGTTTATGTCGTCCCGGACTTAACGTGACCGAAGAAAGACGTTTTGGTTTGGGGAGCACACTTCGCCTTGTTGGTACCCTTTTTTCTTTGCTTTAGGGATTTCAATCCTCTTGTTGACTATACGCCTCCATATTCCCAAACTAATTGTTAGAATAATGTTGTGAGGGCCAAGAGAAAAGAAGTAAAGGGGATAATTTCAACGGCTTGTGTTTTAGATGGTTGATTTTTTTTTTAGAAAAGATTTTGTAAGAATGGCTGGCCAGAGTTGGCTATAGTGTTTAAGCTACTGTCTAAACATTTTTCTTTGGGGATTTTCACCTTAGCCTATTTCCACTGCTTTTATGGCTAATTGATTTCCCTAGATCGCCCTTCGAGTTTTCGAACTAGGATATTGTGCTTTTGGTCCTATCTTTTGTCTAGGTTCCCTTTTTTGGAAATCTTTATCAGACCTTATTTTGTAACCCTAACTTTTGCCTAGGCTACCCTTTATTTTTGTTCGGGTATCCTACCGGGTTGACCCTATCTTTTGCGTAGCCCCCTTAGTGCGTTTCCTACCGGGTATCTTGCCCTTTTTTCTTTTGGCCTTTGGCTTCTGTGGGCTTTTTCTTTTCTTTTGTTTTTTTTTTTCACAATATTGGCGAAACACGACTTTATTTATGGTGATTTAAAACCTTAATTCGTTCTTCTAGTCAATCAGCTTGATTATTATGGCAATGGCATGTTTTGATTATTTGGATGCACTTTTATTTTTCTTCTTCTTATTTCGTTTGTTTAGACATGGTTATTATGAGGTCCAGTCATGGAATAGTAAGAAGAGAAGCAGATAGTAAGAAGTGTATTCTTTATTAATTAGTAAGGGAATATGTGCCAAAAGATGTCAGGGGTCGGGCTAGCCCCGGGGGATAATCTCTAACAATCACTGGGTTTACATCCCTTAAGAAAAGAAAAAGA
Source organism: Sphenostylis stenocarpa (assembly GCA_963425845.1). Classification (NCBI taxonomy): domain Eukaryota; kingdom Viridiplantae; phylum Streptophyta; class Magnoliopsida; order Fabales; family Fabaceae; genus Sphenostylis; species Sphenostylis stenocarpa. The sequence goes on from OY731403.1 coordinate 71,341,772, forward strand.
GCTCCTAATGACTAGGGTTACTTGTGACGCTTGCATCCCTCCGCTTCGGAATATCTGCTTGAGTGTGCGGAGGGGAGACTTCCCTTTTCTTCTTTCTGCTCAGCCCTTTGTAGGGTCGTATCCTAGGCCAAATTGAAAAGGGTTATCTTTGAATTCTGGGGGTTCCCTCATTCCCTGGGAATTTGCCCCCAACCCTTGGCCAGGATGGTAACCATGCTTCATCATCATGTGGGCTACCTTTGTATTGTTGGAAAGTCTTTCTACGCTGGAAATTTTGAGCGCTCGAAAAGACGTTTCAAAGGCTTCTTCAGCCGCATCCACATAATTTTGGGTAGACAGTCCACTGATCAGGATATCGTCTTCTGCTTGGACCGTGACCAATTTGTCATCCACTATAAACTTGACTTTCTGGTGGAGCGTTGAAGGTACTGCCTTAGCGTCATGAATCCAAGGTCTGCCGAGGAGACAACTATATGCCGGAGTAATGTCCATTAAGTGGAAATCGATGTTGAAGATAGTGGGTTCGACTTGGATTGACAGATTGACTTCCCCCACTACTTCCCATTTGGATCCGTCGAAGGCTCGGACGACTGTGCTGCTTGGGCGCAAACGATTTCTTTGAATAGTTAACTTGTCCAGTGTGCACTTCAGCATCCCGTTCAAGGATGACCCGTTATCCACAAGAACTTTAGTGATGAGGTACTCCTTGCACTTGATAGAGATGTGCAAGGGTTTGTTGTGGCTCGACCCTCTAGGGGGAGTTCTTCATCTGTGAAGGTGAGGTGATCGCTTGTCGTAATGTGACCAACGACCCTCTCAACTTTTTCTTAGGATATACTGTGAGGTACATGCGCCTCGCTCAAGACCTTCATCAAGGCATTTCGACGCAGTTCCGAACTCATCATTAAAGATAACAGAGTTATCTTTACAGGCATATGATTGAGCTGGTCGATAATAGAATACTCACTTTGCCTTATAAACTAGAGTAATTCGTCGGTCTCCTCCTTGAATTCTTTATTTTCTTTTTCTTTGGTCTGTTTATTTTTTCCTTTATTCTTGGGGGCATCCTCTTGCAACTCCTTGGGAGAGTAGATCCTTCCACTTTTGGTCATGCCCCGTATGCCAACTATATTGGAGATATCCTCCTTTATTGGTGAAGATTCCCCATATCTCCACGGTACAACTTTTTTTGACTCGTAGGGGAAAGGATGAGGCATAAATAGTCGCACAAGCGTCCTTGCCCCCTCCTCCTTATTGACTTTGAGAACCAACGACCGAGGCTGATTATCCTCTTGTTGGGGAGAGTTTGATTAGGAGCAATTTTCTCTCCATCCTTTTGAGTTGGAAGACATGTCAGTTAATCCTTCCTTTTTATTATCGTTTTTATTAAAAGTGAAGGAGGGGAAATAAAACATGTAAATGAATGATATGCATGCAAGTAGACAATTGTTTGAATAAAGAAATTTTATTTACTCGTAGAAAGTGTACATTCCCCTATTCCACACTACGAAACAACTTTTGACAGAAACGAAAAAGCCTAAAGAAACCCACAGGCGGGTCTTGATCTCTATGTAATTCCCTATCGGCTTCCCTGACGTGATGAGCGAGTGCTTCGGTTTGCTTTTGGACCGCCTGGCTCATATCTTCGCTATACTTTTGAGCCTCTTTGATCTTTGCCTCTTGATGTTGAACATACAAGGACTTGATGTTAAACTTACATGGACATGAAGCTTGTTGGTTTTGATGATGATTCAAGAACAAAGAACTTAGAGAGTGGAAGACTTGTTTTGTTGTGTAATAACTCTGTTTTGATGAGTTTAAGTCTGTAATATTAGAGTCTAAGATAGCCGGTACATAGTCTACACTTTAGAAGCTTCAAAAACTCACATTTATCAGTTTGCCTCGGGTTTAATCGATTAAATGGTCAGATAATCGATTATTACAGTGAGAAAAACCATTTTCTGTCACTGTTCACTGTAATAATCGATTAACACACCTGTTAATCGATTAACAAGCCTGTTAATCGATTAACAAGCCTGTTAATCGATTAATAGGGCTTTTAATCGATTAAAACAGAGAGTTTTGGGGTTTTGTTGATTTTGGCTCTGTAATAATCGATTAACACTTCATTTAATCGATTATTTCAGTCAGATTTTGATTTTCAACTTCAAATTAAACCTATTTTCGAAAACCCTAATCCCAAGACTCCTAGTTCCGAAAATCCCAATTCCCAAACCCTAATTTCTCTACTTAAGCTTCTCTATGGCACTCAGAAAAGATAGAAAAACCTTTTTCAAACAAAAGTTAAGTGTTGTGAGTGACAGAGAACTGTTTGTTGGAGGAAAAAGGGGCTTTTGGAACCTGGTATGGGCTAGAAGTGATAAGAATAACTAAGTGGAGTTCTTAGTGGATTGTGTGTTGTGCCGTCTCTGGGGAAAGTTGTTCTTCATCTCTTGTGGATTTCAAGAGAGGTGTTTTTTTTACTTTGTATTTTCAATTGTTATCTGTTTGTAACAACTTTGATTATAGTGACAGCGTTAATCCTTTGTTTGAGTGATTAGCAACTTGACGTAGGGTCTTTTGATCCGAACCAGTATAAATCTCCTGTGTAAGAGTCTATCTCTATCTTATTTACCTTTACACAACTTTTTAATCGGTAAAATTTGGGGAAAAATTTTAAAACCTAATTTTTGTTAAGAAACCAATTCACCCCCCCCCCCTCTTGGTTTTTGTCCGTCCACGCGAACATTCTGCTGCGCGATTCTAACAAGTGGTATCAGAGCTTGCTTTGATAGTCATTCAAACTTTTTGAAAATGGCCGAACAAAATCAAACTTTTGCCGAAGGTGTGTCTATCAACAGACCCCCACTTTTTGCGGGTCAAAATTATCCTTTCTGGAAAGTAAGAATGCAAATCTTTTTAGAGTCTATTGATAGAGGCGTTTGGGACACTATTTTAAACGGTCCCTATGTTCCTAAAGTTACTGAGAACGGTGTTGACGTTCCTAAACATTTTTCTAGATGGACAACAGAGGAAAACAGAAAAGCACAATTTGACGTTAGGGCTAGAAATATAATTTCATCTGCTTTAACCCTTGACGAGTTTTACAAGATTTTTATTTGTAAAAGTGCTCAGGAGATGTAGGAAATGCTAAGAGTGACCCACGAAGGTACCGACGACGTTAAGAGAGCACGGAAAAATTCCCTAATCCAAGAATACGAGATGTTCCGGATGCAACAAGGCGAAACGATATTTGACATTCAAAAGCGTTTAACTCATATTGTGAACCATCTCACCGGATTAGGTAAAATCTTTGACGTTGATGAATTGAATGTTAAAATTTTAAAATCTTTGGATAAGAAATGGCAACCTAAGGTGACGACCATCTCGGAGTCACAAAACCTTGCCACAATGTCAATGGCGGCGCTCTTTGGAAAGCTAAGAGAGCATGAGCTTGAGCTTGGAAGGCTAAATGAAGAAGAAGGACAATATCAAAAGAAGAACTTAGCCTTCAAAACCGAAATTTCCAAAGGTAAAAATAAAAAGGAAGAAGAAGACTAGGAAAATGAAGAAGAAGAATTGAGTCTTATGATAAAGAAGTTCACCAAATTCATGAAAGCAAAAGGAAGGCATCCATTCAAAGGTAAGGGAAAGGTAAGAGAAAGTACTTCCTTAAATATAAAATGTTATGGTTGTGGTGAAGCAGGACATGTAAAGACCGAATGTCCAAACAAGAAAAACGATGAAATCAAAGGAAAAAAGTTCTTCAAGAAGAAAGCCTATATTTCTTGGGATAACAGTGATTCAAGTTTGGAATCAAGTGACTCGGAAGTAGAAGCCAATATTTGCTTAATGGCAAATGACAACATATCTTCCGACTTTGAGGTAAGTGATTCCGACTCATCCTCAAGTGATGATGATAATAACTATGATGAACTGCAAAATGCATATAATGAATTGTTTAGTGCCTTTAAGAACTTGAAAAATGAATATAAAGTTGTGAAGAACAGTTTAAGTAGATCCGAAAAGGAAGTTGACTCATTAAAAACGAAAATCACATGTTTAGAGGAAAAGGAATCCTTAGAAACGAAAATTGTATGTTTAGATGAGAATCATGATAAGAACTTAGCATGTGAAACTTGTAAAGAGTATGAATATGACATAGATATTCTTAATCATCTACTTGATAAGGCCGAAAAGGAGATAAGTGATTTTAAGAAGGATAAAATTGTTTTTTCTCAAAATAGTGTAAATTATCAAGTTCCTTTGAAAAAGCCTAAAAGGAAAAATAAAAGAGTATGGGTAGAAAAAGGAACCAGAACATCTATGGTTAAAAATTCATCATATTCAAAAGTTACATCTAAAGCATGTTTTTATTGTATGAAACATGGTCACACTTCAAATAAATGTAAAATTAAACATTTTAGTGTTCCTAAAGGTAAATACATTTGGGTTCCTATTGTTAAATAATTTATTTGTCTCTAACCCCAAGGACCCAAAAGTTATGGGGACCTAAGTTTACTATGTTCTTGTTTTGTAGGAAGCTTTCAAATCAAAGAAGTCTATGTGGTATCTTGATAGCGGATGCTCAAAGCATATGACCAGTGATAAAACGAAATTTGTGAGTTTCAAAGCTAAAGAACAAGGATATCTAACTTATGGGGACAACAACAAAGGGAAAATTCTTGGAATTGGAAATATAGGTGGTGCAAACACATTGGATATTAAGGATGTGCTTCTTGTTGATGCACTAAAGCATAATCTCCTTAGCATAAGTCAACTATGTGACAAAGGATTTAAGGTAATCTTTGAAAGTAAATTTTGCACCATACATTTGATAGATTCCGAAAATGTAGAATTAAAAGGCATTAGGCATAACAACATATACTTGCTTGATTTGGATTGTTTACATGATTCTAGCATAACGTGTTTAGTTGCTAAGGAAGAGAACCCTTGGTTATGGCATAAGAGAGCAGCTCATATAAATATGCATCATTTGAATAAATTAATATCAAAAGACTTAGTTGTTGGCTTGCCTAAGTCAAATTTTGAAAAAGATAGGTTATGTGATGCATGTCAAAAAGGTAAACAAGTAAAATCATCATTTAAATCAAAGAATGTTATTTCCACTTCAAAACCCCTAGAATTATTACATTTAGATTTATTTGGACCTTCTAGGATAAAGAGCTTTGGTGGAAATTATTATGGTCTTGTGATTGTTGATGATTACTCTAGATATACTTGGACATTTTTCCTAACAATGAAAAGTGAAGCTTTTAAGGTCTTTAGAAAGTTTGCAAAGCAAATACAAAATGAGAAAGACTTAAGAATTAAATTTTTAAGAAGTGACCATGGTGGTGAGTTTCAAAATGAAAAGTTTGAAAATTATTGTGAAGAAAATGGAATATTACATAACTTTTCTACTCCTAGGACTCCCCAACAAAATGGTGTAGTTGAAAGGAAAAATAGGTCATTAGAGGAACTTGCTAGAACAATGTTAAATGAATCTAATGTTTCTAAATACTTTTGGGTTGATGCAGTTAGTACTGCTTGTTATGTTTTGAATAGAATGCTCATTAGGTCAATTATAAAATCAACTCCCTATGAATTGTTAAATGGTAGAAAGCCTAATGTTGCTCATTTGAAATTTTTTGGATGTAAGTGTTTTGTGTTAAATAATGGAAAGGACAAATTAGGAAAATTTGACTCAAAAGCCGATGAGGGCATTGTCCTAGGTTATTCACTAACTAGCAAGGGCTTACAGGGTGTTTAATAGAAGAACCTTAAATATTGAAGAATCTATTCATGTTACTTTTGATGAAATTGTAGACCTTGGGGGAAATCCTCTTGAGTCAAATAAAGAACTTGCAGGTGATGATGAATATATAAGAGAGGCTCTTGATGAATTGTATTTGGAAGAAAATGAGCCTTCTCAAAAGCCAGAATTAGCAAAAGAATGGCAATCACCAAGGGAACTCTCAATGGACAATATCATTGGTGATATCTCAAAAGGGGTAAGAACTAGAAATATGACTAATTTTTGCATGTCTGTAGCTTTTGTATAACAGATAGAACCCAAAAATGTTGAGGAAGCACTTAAAGATGACCAATGGTGCATAGCTATGGAAGAGGAACTTAATCAATTTGAAAGGAATCAAGTCTGGGAATTAATCCCAAGAGAAGAATATCATCAAGTAATTGGAACTAAATGGGTATTTAGAAATAAACTTGATGAAGATGGAAACATAACAAAGAATAAAGTCAGACTTGTTGCCAAAGGCTATTGTCAGGAGGAAGGAATTGATTATGATGAAACATATGCTCCTGTTGCCAGGTTAGAGGCTATACGCCTACTTCTTGCTTATGCCTCTTTGATGAAATTTAAATTATATCAAATGGATGTTAAGAGTGCATTTTTGAATGGTTTTATTAAAGAAGAAGTTTATGTGGAGAAACCCCCTGGATTTGAGGATTTTAGTTATCCTAATCATATTTTTAAATTAAAGAAAGCATTATATGGGTTGAAACAAGCTCCTAGGTCTTGGTATGAAAGGCTAAGTAGTTTCCTAACTTCAAATGATTTTTCTAGAGGAAAAATTGATTCTATGTTGTTTATAAAGAAAGTAAAAGAACATATCTTATTGGTCCAGGTATATGTTGATGATATTATTTTTGGATCAACTGATAATTCGTTGTGTGTAGAATTTGCTAAGATAATGCAGGGAGAGTTTGAAATGTCTATGATGGGAGAATTGACATTCTTCCTTGGACTTCAAATCAAGCAACTTAAAGATGGCATTTTCATCTCTCAAACCAAATACTGCAAAGAGATACTTAGAAAAGTTTGGAATGGACACCTCAAAGGAAGCTAACACACCCATGGGAACTTCATCCTATTTAGACAATGATGATTCAGGTTTGGAAATTAATCAATCTATGTATAGAGGTATGATAAGTTCACTGTTATACTTAACTGCAAGTAGACCTAATATTATGCATTTTGTCTGTGTGTGTTCTAGATTTCAGGCTTGTCCAAAAGAATCTCACCTAATTGCAGTAAAACACATTTTAAAATATTAAAAAGGAACTACTGGTTTTGGTTTATGGTATCCATCTGATGCTTGTACTAGTTTAATAGGATATTCTGATGCTGATTATGGTGGATGCAAAATTGATAGAAAGAGTACTAGTGGGACATGTCATTTGTTAGGTTCATCCTTAGTATCTTGGCATTCTAAGAAACAGACATGTGTTGCTTTATCTACCACTTGTCGCCGCCGTCCGTTCCGATGTCCGGTGATGTCTCGAACGTTTATGCGAGCGGTCGCGAATAGATGGTTTGGACTCGCGTTTTTTGTTAAAATTGTGTTCATTGCTTCCGAGGCGCTCAACACTGAACTGTCCTCTAATAAAAGCAAGGTTTTCGAAAAGGGGTTCTTTTTGGAGTCGCCACCAATGTTTTGACCAGAAACATTGGAAAAGGAAAAAAAGGCATTGATTTTAATAAAAACCAACTTGGCCATTATAACCAGAGTTGGGTAAGGGAGTTAGTTACGTGTGGGGAAGGTGTTAGCACCCCACAACGCCCCTTTCGGGTTCCCTATGACGGATTAATTCATTAAGTGAAGATTATGAGAAATTACGCAGTTACCCTTATTTTATTGATACAATATTAAATATGGCTATCTACATGATTTATCTATATTGCATACAGAAAGCAATAAATAAAGCAATAAAGAAGAAGAGACTTAAGAAAAAACCTCCGTAGCAAGCTTTATATTATGATTCCGTTACAAGGAGGACGCGTTTCGGCAGTCCTTCGCTCTACAATTGCTCTCCTCTCATATACCCTAATCGACTCGACTAAAACTTTTGAAGAATCGAATGCTTGGAATACAAATTCCTTAAGCTGATTGTTACCTAAAAAAGGCAATCGGAGAGATCATTCGAGAGAGGGAGAGAAGAAGACAAGTCTCGAGTTGTGCGGTGTGTGGAATGAGACAAATGAGGCTCCTATTTATAGCCATTTTTCGCCGGACATCTCGGGACGGCCGTCCGGGTTGGGACTAGCCGTCCCAACTGCATATTTTACAGCCGGGACAATTTGGGACGGCTGGTGCATTTGGGACGGCCGTCCCAATTGAATTTGGGGTTTGGGACGCGCGTCCCAAATGTGAGACGTGCGTCTCACATGCAATTTTGGTGTTTGGGACGACTGTCCCAAGCCGCTTTGGCTCTGTCTTCGCGTTCGGACCCCTGAGAAGCTTTCCTTTACTTTTTTCGGACGTCGTTTGATGCCGATGTGTGTCCGTTGAAGCTTTATCTTCATATAGGAAGTCTTCTTGGCCTTCATTAAGATGTCGGGCGAGCTTTGTCTTCGTGTAGGAAGTCTCTTTAGTCTTTATTGTGTTAATGGGTGAACTTCGTCTTTGTTGTGGGAGGTTTCCTCAGTTTTGGGAAGCCGGATGAACTCTATCTTCGGCGAAGTTCCTCTAGCTTTTATTTTGAGAGGCCGGGCAAAATTAGGGTCTACAGCTGCCCCCTTCACCTCGCCTAACTAATTCGTTGGTTTTAATATGCCAACAAAATTAGTTGGTAGGGGAATGAGTCTTGTTAACCCTTTTGCCTGGCTATCCTTCAGGATGCTGCCTTGCTTGATCCTCCGGATGATAAATATTTTGATAGGTACTAACCCTATCTGGTTTGAGCCTTCTTTTTCTAAGGCTACGGTGAGTACTTACCCTCACCGGTATAAGTCCGTATTTTTACTAGACTTTTGTGGTACCTACCCCACTAGGTATGAACCTTGTTCTGCAATGGTTTTGGTGAGGACCTACCCTCACCTGGTATGAGTTTACGTTTTGCTTAAACTATTATGGGTATTTACTTCCGAGGTGTTCAACACCGAACTATCCTCTAATAGAAGCAAGGTCTTTGCACTCGTTTTTGCAATGCTCCCGGTGAGTATTTTTACTCCACTCGATGCATTTTGGCTAGGTTTTTATAAGCCTCGTTCGCAAGGCTTGGGTGAGTACGCACCCCACTCGGTGTGAATGATAAGCCTCATTCTGCAAGGCTTAGGTGAGTACGCACCCCCACCCGGTGTGAATGATAAGCCTCATTCTGCAAGGCTTAGGTGAGTACACACCCCCACCCGGTGTGAAGGATAAGCCTTTTTCGCAAGGCTTAGGTGAGTACACACCCCCACCCGGTGTGAATGATAAGCCTTTTCGCAAGGCTTAGGTGAGTACACACACACACACTCGGTGTGAATGATAAGCCTTTTTCGCAAGGCTTAGGTGAGTACACACCCCCACCCGGTGTGAATGATAAGCCTTTTCGCAAGGCTTAGGTGAGTACGCACCCCACCGGTGTGAATGATAAGCCTTTTCGCAAGGCTTAGGTGAGTACACACCCCCACCGGTGTGAATGATAAGCCTTTTTGCAAGGCTTAGGTGAGTACACACCCTCACCGGTGTGAATGATAAGCCTTTTTCGCAAGGCTTAGGTGAGTACACACCCCCACCCGGTGTGAATGATAAGCCTTTTCGCAAGGCTTAGGTGAGTACGCACCCCCACCGGTGTGAATGATAAGCCTTTTTCGCAAGGCTTAGGTGAGTACACACCCCACCGGTGTGAATGATAAGCCTTTTTCGCAAGGCTTAGGTGAGTACACACCCCACCGGTGTGAATGATAAGCCTTTTCGCAAGGCTTAGGTGAGTACGCACCCCACCCGGTGTGAATGATAAGCCTCATTTTGCAAAGCTTAGGTGAGTACACACCCCCACCCGGTGTGAATGATAAGCCTCATTTTGCAAGGCTTAGGTGAGTACGCACCCCCACCCGATGTGAATGATAAGCCTCATTCTGCAAGGCTTAGGTGAGTACACACCCCCACCCGGTGTGAATGATAAGCCTTTTTCGCAAGGCTTAGGTGAGTACACACCCCCACCCGGTGTGAATGATAAGCCTTTTCGCAAGGCTTAGGTGAGTACACACCCCCACCGGTGTGAATGATAAGCCTTTTCCCAAGGCTTAGGTGAGTACACACCCCCACCCGGTGTGAATGATAAGCCTTTTTCGCAAGGCTTAGGTGAGTACACACCCCCACCCGGTGTGAATGATAAGCCTTTTTCGCAAGGCTTAGGTGAGTACACACCCCCACCAGGTGTGAATGATAAGCCTTTTTCGCAAGGCTTAGGTGAGTACGCACCCCCACCCGGTGTGAATGATAAGCCTCATTTTGCAAGGCTTAGGTGAGTACACACCCCCACTCGGTGTGAATGATAAGCCTTTTTCGCAAGGCTTAGGTGAGTACACACCCCCACCCGGTGTGAATGATAAGCCTTTTTCGCAAGGCTTAGGTGAGTACGCACCCCCACCCAGTGTGAATGATAAGCCTCATTTTGCAAGGCTTAGGTGAGTACACACCCCCACCCGGTGTGAATGATAAGCCTCATTTTGCAAGGCTTAGGTGAGTACGCACCCCCACCCGGTGTGAATGATAAGCCTCATTCTGCAAGGCTTAGGTGAGTACACACCCCAACCCGGTGTGAATGATAAGCCTTTTTCGCAAGGCTTAGGTGAGTACACACCCCCACCCGGTGTGAATGATAAGCCTTTTTCGCAAGGCTTAGGTGAGTACACACCCCCACCCGATGTGAATGATAAGCCTTTTTCGCAAGGCTTAGGTGAGTACACACCCCCACCCGGTGTGAATGATAAGCCTTTTTCGCAAGGCTTAGGTGAGTACACACCCCCACCCGGTGTGAATGATAAGCCTTTTTCGCAAGGCTTAGGTGAGTACACACCCCCACCCGGTGTGAATGATAAGCCTTTTTCACAAGGCTTAGGTGAGTACACACCCCCACCCAGTGTGAATGATAAGCCTTTGTCGCAAGGCTTAGGTGAGTACACACCCCACCCGGTGTGAATGATAAGCCTTTTTCGCAAGGCTTAGGTGAGTACACACCCCCACCCGGTGTGAATGATAAGCCTTTTTCGCAAGGCTTAGGTAAGTACACACCCCCACGTGTTGTGAATGATAAGCCTTTTTTTTTTTTGCAAGGCTTATAGGATGAACTTTTTTGTAGTCAATCCTATGATCATCTGTTTTTTTGGAGATGAGTTGACGGCTTACTGTTTTTGGTCATGCGTCTCTGGGGAGTATTTGATTTTTCTTTTTGACTTTTCTGTTTTAGTCATCTGGTTTTACCAGGGATTTCTGTATTTTGGCTTTTCTTGTTTTAGCCATCCGGCTTTTGCCGGGGATTCTTTGATTTTGGCTTTTCTGTTTAGCCATGGGGATTTCATTGTTTTGGCTTTTCCTTTTAGCCATCCGGTCTTGACCGGGGATTTCTGTATTTTGGCTTTTTCTTTTAGCCATCCGGTCTTGCCGGGGATTCTTTGTTGGTTGCCTCTTGTTTAGGCAGGAATCCTTTGGGGATTTTGATTTCTATTAGTTGCGCCTCTTGATTAGGCGGAAATCCACTTGGGGAGATTCTTGTTTGGTTGCGCCTCTTGATCAGGCGGAAATCCTCTGGGGATTTGAGCTTTTTGTTGATTGTGCCTTTTGTTTAGGCAAGAACCCACTTGGGGATGTGATTTCTATTTGGTTGTGCCTCTTGATTTAGGCATATGCTTCAATAGTGGTGAAGACTTAGGTTTTGGATTGCCTCTTGCATAGGTTGATTTCCCGTTTCTTGGGGATATTGGCTTTACGCTTGCCTATTGGAAGTGAAGACTTTGCTTTTCACTGGGATATCCGTATTTGGGAATTTATACGCGATTCCCCGAGGATATAAACTTGTAGTTTTGCCTTCATTTGGTAGGCTCGCTGGGGATTTTGAGTTCTCTTATTGATTATGCCTCTTGATTAGGCGAAGATCCACTTGGGGATTTTGTTGTTGATGATCCACTGGGGGATTGATTTCATTCGGAGATCTATTTTGAATTGCCCTCCGAGGGAGAAATGGAGTTTTCGACTCCTTATGGGTTGTTGTTGTTTGCGTTGGCTTTGCCTATGCTCTTATTTCTGTCGGGGAATGGGTTTCTACCCTTTTCTTACAATTTCTCTTTTTTTTTTCTTTTTTTTTCTTTTTTTTTGCGATTTAGCTTTTGCATATGTGCTCCTTTTATGCACGTTGGCTTGATCTTTGGATGAGAAAGATATCTTTTTTCTTCCTCTTTTCTTTTTGGAGATCCCTGGGGAATTTTTCTTTGCTTCTTGGGGATCAAATCCTTGGTTTGATTTTTTTATGATGGAGTCTTGGCTCTAACTTTTGTGAGGCTCTTTATTGAGCGGAATGAAGAGTTTTTTCTTCTTTTTCTTTTTTGGGATTAACCGAGGAGTCTGTCAGCTTCCTGGGGATCCAAATTTGATGATGGAGTCTTGACTCCTGGCTTTGTGAAGCTCTTATTTGAGCTGGAAGATGGAAAAAATCTTTTTGTTTTCCTCTTTTTGTAGACGTTTCTTGATATGCTCTTCTTGGAGATTTTTATTTGGCCTTTTTCTTTGGTGGCCTCTATTAGGGGATGAAAAGTTTTTCTTTCTTTTCCTTTGGTTGCCCCCTGGTGATGTGGAGGATTTGATTCCGTATGATGGGCTCTTGTGTAGCCCTTATTCTCCTTTGGGGAATGAAGCGGAGACTTTTGATGCTTTTGCTTGATGACTCATGTGGTGATGAAGTTGAGTCGTGTGGTAATCTTTGTTTTGCCTTTGGAGTAGGCAAGAATCCTCTTGGGGATGATCGAGCCTTTCCATTAGCTTTTTGATGGTTTCCTTCTTTTATTGGTGGAAGGATGTTGATTGAGGCTTCAAATGATCTATGTTTGATGACTCATGTGGTGGTGCTGAGTCAGGGAGTATTTTTCTGCCTTTGAATAGGCAAGGATCCTCTTGAGGATGATCAAGCCTTTTCCATTGGCTTTTCTTCTCCTTCTTTTATTGGTGTAGAAGGTTGATGACTTCCTTTTCCTTGGATGGGAGGATAGTGGTCGAATCTTTAAATGACTATGGTTTGATGACTCATGTGATGATGATGCTGAGTCATGGAGTAATTATTTTTCTGCCTTTGAATAGGCAAAGATCTTCTTTGGGGATTTTCAAGCCTTTCTGTTGGCTTTTCTGTTTTGATGTACCTTCTTTTATTGGTATAGAAGGTTGATGGTTGGAGCTAGTTTCCTTGAAGCTCTTTATTTTGCTGGAATGACTTTGATTTCGCTTTTCGCGATTTTGATTTTGATTTAGAGGCTGGATTTTGGCGCCTTTTATTTTCACTCACAAGCATGGAGACTATCCTCCTTATATGCATGTTTATTATTCTTGTTTGAAGAAAATTATTTTTTCTTGATTTTGACAAAGTCGTATTATGCAACTACTTTGTGTGTGGATGTCCTAAATGCAAGCTATTTGTTTATTTATTATTTTTATATGCATTTAGAAAGTAATTGGCCTTCTCCCGTTGGCTTCTTATGAATATGCCTATGGGCTCCTCTTTTTATGACCTTAATGATGGGCTCATCTTTTACTCATCTTTTGGTTTTAGCCCTATCTTTTGCCTAGACCGCCCATTACGGGTTTTCAATCTAGCGGGCTGCCTTAATTTTTGCCTAGAATATCTTAGGGGGCTTTTGCCTTATCTTTTGCCTAGACCGTTCTTTTTTTGGGGTTTGCGATCTAGCAGGCTACCCTAGTTTTTACCTGAGAATATCCTAGCAGGCATTTATTCCTTTATTATTTTTTATGCTTCCCTTTTTTTAGATGCATGCTTGATCTTTGATTAAAGGTCTTTGCACATATTTATGATTTATCAATAAAGAGGCATTTCCATAATGTTTGGTCAAGAGAAAGGAAATAAAAGGGAATTTTATTGATAAATGAGCAAAAGTTTATTTCTTTTACGGAAGGATTACAAAAGGTATTTAGAAGAATGGGTAGTCGGGGTTGGCTATACTTGTATAAGCTTAAACAGTCATGTCCATGATATACGCCCCTGGTTCTCCTAATTGCTTCGGTTGAGATGCCTGAGCTCAGAGTGAAGACCATGCAGACGCTTGCTTACGGAAGAATGTTACTTTAGCCGCCTTTTCGGTTTTCGACTAAAGTAACCATTGCTCTTAGTTTTTTTTTTTTTTTTACCTCTTCTTTTTGCCTAGGACGTATCCTAGCGAGGAATATGGACCCTATCTTTTGCCCAGGAACGTCCTTTGCAGATTTTCATTCTCGACGGGTCTTGAGCAATGTCTTCAAGCATAATACTTCTTCACGCGTACTGAATTGATTGGGTGTCGAAGTTCCTCTCCATCCATATTGGTGAGGATAAGTGCCCCTCCTGAGAAAGCTCTTTTGACCACAAAGGGTCCTTCGTAATTTGCTGCCCATTTTCCAATTTTATCCTTCTGGGCTGGAAGCAATTTCTTTATAACTAGATCCCCTTCTTGATAAGTATGAGGGTGGACCTTTTTATCATAAGCCTTTTTGATCTTCTTTTGATAGGCTTGTCTATGACATATAGCATTCAGCCGTTTTTCTTCCATAAGATTTAACTGGTCATATCGGCTTTGAACCCATTTAGCTTCTATTACGTTTACTTCCATTATCATGTGCTTTTGTCAACATGATTAGCTGTACCGATTTGCCGTCTCGGATCTTTGCTATAACCAAAGAGTAATCATTTTGAATGTAGAGCAATTGTCATGTCAATGCCCTCTTCCTTTCCTTATGGATTTCAATCCTCCTATTGATCACTATATTTCCACATTTCCCAGTCAACTACTTGAATGCTTTGTGGTGAAGGGTCAAGAGAATAGAAGGAAAGGGATTTATTGCAAAGGCTTGTGTTTTAGAGGGACATTTTTTGTAATAGAGGTTTTTTGTAAGAATGGCTAGCCAGGGTTGGTCGGTGTTTAGGCTAGTTCAAACAAATGTTTTGTTTTAATGAGGTAGCGTCTTCAGTGATTACTTTATGACTGATTAACATTCCTAGTCTGCTTAGGATTTTGCCCTTTTATCTTTTTGTCTTGGCCTTTGACCTTGACGGGCTTCTTTTAATAATAATTTCTTTTCTCAAACATTGTCGAAACACGATTTTCTTATTCGTGTCTCTAGCTAATCAATCATGTTAACTTTGGCTTCATATGGCGTTTTGATTATTTTGACGCATTTTGGAACAAAACGTTTGTCTAAACAGGGTTATTTAATGGGGTATAGACATGTTTAGCAGGAAAAGAAGCAGATAGTAAGAATAGCATTCTTTTATAATTTCAGGGAAATGCGTGCCCTAACGATGCTCGGGGGTCGGGCACACCCGAGGGGTGATCTCTAATAGTCATTGGGTTTACATCCCTTAGAATCAGAAGAAGGACATCTAATGACTAATGCTACCCTTGATGCTAATATCCCTCCTTTTTGGAAGATCGTCTTTTTAAGGTACGGAGGGAGACTTCCCTTTTCATCGTACAACTTGTCCTTTTGTAGGGTTGTTCTTTAAAGGATTATCCTTAAAATCTAGGATGTCTCTTATTCCTTGAACATCCTTTCCAAGCCCTTGCACTAGGCTGTATCCATATATCTTCATTATATGGGCCACTTTTAAACTGCTAGGATGTCTTTCCATATTTTCAAATGTCTTCTTCAGCCGCATCCATTTAAGGTATGGTAGACGGTTCGCTGATTCGAATCTAGTCTTTAACTTGAACCATGATCAATTTGTCCCCTACCACGAATTTGATTTTTCGGTGGAACGTTGAAGAAACTGCCTTAGCACTTTGAATCCAAGGTCTGCTCAATCTTCCCCTTGGATTTTTTCTTTTTTCTCTTCGGTTTCTTTATTTTTCCTTTGTTTTTAGGAGCATTATCTTGTAGCTCCTTGGGGAATAAATTCTTTTGCTTCCGTCGTGCCCCCAATACCGACTATATTGGAGATATCTTCATTGACGGACAATTCTTACTGTGCATATCCACGGTACAACTTTTATCCAATGTATAAGCGCAAAGGCGTTATTGCCCCTTCCACGACATTATCAATTTGGGTACCGACATTTACTTCTTTCTTATTGTCTCCTTGTCCCAAATTGAAGGCCTTAGTTTTTTCCTTATGGGGCTGTATCAATTGAGCTTATTTTTCTAGCGAGTCTTTGCATGTCCGAGGAAATGGTCCCCTCCTCACTTGTCGATTCAATCCATTCGTCTTTAGCTTTCGGATCTTCCAGGGAGTTTTCAATCACAGACATGATTGTTTATATGGTCTTTATTTAGGTCTAGATTTTATTTAATTATCTTGGAGTGAGAGAGAAAAGAATGAAAAGCATATGAATATTATGAAAAATGCCTCATTGTATTGATAGAAACAAAATATTTACAAAGCCCTTATTAACCAAAAATCTTGTGATCATGGGCAGGGATCACGAGGAGTACATCGGAAGCTTTTGATATATTTTCATATATTTTTTTTATTACATTTTTAGAGATGGTAAAAATGATGAGCCCTAAATTGCTGGTCTTCCTTATCCCGTCTTTCATTCGGGCTTTGATAAGGGCTGCTCGTCCACCTTTGGAGTAGATGCGTCAAAAGTAATCCACCCCGCATCTATTAAATCTTGGACCTTATGTTTTAAGTTGATGCAATCTTCCACGGAATGCCCAGGAGCACCTGAATGGTAATCGCAGTTCTCATTAGGTTTGTACCATTCTGGATATGGTGGCTCCATCTTATTTGGAGGGATATATGCTAGGAGATGGTCCTTTATCAATTCTTGCAACAGACTTCCATAGGAGGTTGGAATTGGAGTAAATTTCTTCTCTTGTCTGCGTGACTGCCTAGATGGTTGTGAAGATGAAGAAGGGGTAGTGAGGTTTACGCTCCCCTCTTTCTTCTTGCCATAGGACTTCTTGAATGATGCGTGGGATTTGTTAAACTTGGGAGGGAATCGAGTATTTTTGACATCGGTTACCTCCTTTACGTCAAAGTTGTATCCCTCTAATGCCCTTAATCTCTCCTCTAAGGCAAAAATTCGTTGCTCAGAGACCTCATTGTGGAAATATTGTTGGTACATTAACTCTATCAACTGCACCATTTGTTCCTTTATGGCCTTAAGCTCGGCGATGAGCATACGGTTCTGCTCCTCTAATTGCTCCATCTTCTTGGCTTTTTGAGCGCGAGTGAGGACAGGCGGAAGACCAGCCACTTTCTAAATGATTTTAACAATTTTATTATAGTTTTTTAAATGATTGGTGTATCCTGGAATGAATGTGTTTATGTATGAGAGATTTTATTATGATGATGTTTATGCATACCTTTCTTAGTGTATTTATTTTCTCTCTTGGTTTTACCACTTATTGGATGATGTGGTATGAATGATATGACTTTGCCAAGAATTTTGTAAAAAGGTATTTTTATGGCTTTAAATTGTTTTTATGTTTTTTATGACCCTTTATCTCTTCTGTCGGTCAACGTGGCTACTTAGCTTACAAAGAACCTGAAACCAGGCTAGCTTAACTGAAGACTGTCCGAGATAAAAGTCTTTTATCTTTTCGCTTTTTATGATTTTTAGGGTTTTTTCATTTTTTGTCTGTTGTATGATTACCCTATGCTAATGCATCAATACAAATGCAGCAAACGTATGCACACATAATTCATACATCCGCGAGCAGAGCCCTGCTTATTTAATCACGAGGTAGGGTTTTCCTGCAGAAACGTGCTTGGTTTAGGCGGTTCTAACTGTTCTCACCAAGGCCAAAGGTCCCCAAGGTGCCCCCATTATAGGGACCTCTCAATCTCTCAATCCTCGGGTCATGCACGGAACTCCGTGGCGACACCCTTAGACCAAAAGAAGAGAGTTATCACCTTGAGTTGGTGGTTTTCCGACAACGGTAGTAGCCCCGTGTGCCAACTAACCGATCGTATCTGCCACCCACTCCCTATAGGTATTCACTCTTGCCCCCGGGTATAGAGGGACTGTTGTGTGCAAGGGTTTTTGTGTGCAATTTATATTTCAAACAATTGCAGAAATAATCATACAGCAGTTATTTAAAGCCATACAATAAAAACATACAGAAGGGTAAAGGCATAATTTCAAATCTTTACTTAGTTAGAATTTTTCCGTCACTAAATGGGATCAACTCTCTAGCTTCCCCAGTGGAGTCGCCATCTGTCGCCGCCGTCCGTTCCGACGTCCTGGGGACGTCTCGAACGTTTATGCAAGCGGTCGTGAATAAATGGTTTGGACTCGCGTTTTTTGTTAAAATTGTGTTCATTGCTTAGAGGTGACGTCTGAAACGCTTATGAACTGATCCTCATAGATGTTAGAAGCGTTTGTTAAAAGGTTTTCGAAAAGGGGTTCTTTTGGAGTCGCCACCAATGTTTTGACCATAAACATTGGAAAAGGAAAAAATGTTGATTTTAAGAAAAACCGCACTTGGCCATTATAACCAGAGTTGGGTAAGGGAGTTAGTTACGTGTGGGGAAGGTGTTAGCACCCCACAACGCCCCTTTCGGGTTCCCTATGACAGATTAATTCATTTAAATAAAGACTACGAGAAATTACGCGATTACCCTATTTTATTACATAATATTAAATGGCTATCTACATGATTTTATTCTATGTTGCGTGTATAAAATGATGAATAAAGCTAAATAAAGCAATAAAAGAGATATTAAAATAGCTATCTACATGATCCTATTCTACATGACATAATAAAGCTAAATAAAACAATAAAATAATAAATAAAACAATAAAAGAGAAGGGAATTGAAAAGAACCTCAGTAGCAAGCTTTATATTGAGAACCTCGAAGCTGTGAGGATGCGTTTTGGCAACCCTCTCTCTACACGAGTCTCTCCTCACCAATACAAGATCGACTCTACTAAAAATTTAAAGAAGAATCAAATGCCGGAATATAATTCCTTAACAGATTGTTACCTATTTAAGGCGATCGGAAAGATCATTCGAGAGAGAGAGAGAAGTAGACAAGTGCTCCAAAGTGTTTCGAGCTCTCGGAGTGTACTGTGGTGTGAAAAAGTGGCAAATGAGCCTCCTATTTATAGTTTTTCGCAGCTGGCGCACTTTGGGACGGCCGTCCGGGTTGGGACGGCCGTCCGGGCTGGGATGGCCGTCCCAAATGGCAAATTTACACGAGCTGGACCCCCGGGAAGGCCGGGACGGCCGTCCCACTTAAAATGGGTTTGGGACGGCCGTCCCAACTTTGGGACGCGCGTCCCAAGCTGGATTTAAGAGGTTGGGACGGCCGTCCCAGCTGGGACGGCCGTCTCGACCTGTTACGTCCAGTTTTGCGGGTTTCGGGGCTCAGGAAGCTTTCCTTGCACTGTTTTGGACGTCGGTTGATGCCGATATGTGTCTATTGAAGCTTTATCTTCATATAGGAAGTCTTTTTGGCCTTTATTTGGAATGCTAGACAAGCTTTATCTTGTTACGGGTGATCTCCTTTATCTTTATTTGAGAGGTCGGGCAAAATTAGGGGTCTACAGCTGCCCCCCTTCACCTGCCTAGCTAATTGGTCGGCTGGATATGTCGACAAAATTAGTTGGTAGGGGAAGGAGTTAACCCTTTTGCCGGTCATCCTTCGGATGCTTGCTCTTTGCTTGATCCTTCGGATGATAAATATTTTGTGTTGTTGTCTTCGGGATGCTTCCTTGCTAGGGAGGCTGATCCTTTAGTCGATATGTGTGAAGCTTCGGGATGCTCCTTTGATACGGTATCGACCCTTTGGCTAGTGAATGAAGATTTTTCCCTTAGGGTGCTCCTTTGATGCGGTAGTCGACCCCTCGGATAATGAATGTGAACCTCGGGATGCTCCTTCGATGCGGTAGGCGATCCTGTGGTTGATGAGTATGAATTTTGTAGTTTTGGGATGTTCCTTCGATGTGGTGGCCGATCCTTCGGTGTACGGGATGCTCCTTTGGTGAGGTAGCCGATCCTTCGGTGTGCGGGATGCTCTTTTGGTGAGGTAGCCGATCCTTCGGTGTGCGGGATGCTCCTTTGGTGAGGTAGCCGATCCTTCGGTGTGCGAGGATGCTCCTTTGGAGAGGTAGCCGATCCTTCGGTGCGCAGGATGCTCCTTTTGTGAGGTAGCCGATCCTTTGGTGTGCGGGATGCTCCTTTGGTGAGGTAGCCGATCCTTCGGTGTGCGAGGATGCTCCTTTGGTGAGGTAGCCGATCCTTCGGTGTGCGGGATGCTCCTTTGGAGAGGTAGCCGATCCTTCGGTGCGCGGGATGCTCCTTTTGTGAGGTAGCCGATCCTTTGGTGTGCGGGATGCTCCTTTGGAGAGGTAGCCGATCCTTCGGTGTGCGGGATGCTCCTTTGGTGAGGTAGCCGATCCTTTGGTCTGCAGGATGCTCCTTTGGAGAAGTAGCCGATCCTTCGTTTTGCGGGATGCTCCTTTGGAGAGGTAGCCGATCCTTCGGATGATGAATAGTTTTGATAGGTACCAACCCCTATCTCGGTTTGATGAGAATGAACCCTCATCCGATTCGAACCTTCTTTTGTAAGGCTCTTGTGAGTACAAACCCCCACCGGTTTGAGTACGTATTTGCTAGATTTTTGTGGGTACTTTCCCCCACTATGTTTGAGTTCGCGTTTGCTAAACTCTCGACGAGCCTCGTTTTGCAAGGCTCTTAGGATTCTCTTTTTGGCGGTCAATCTTTTGATGAGTACAAACCCTCACCCGGTTTTTGGATATGTGTTGGCGGCTTATTGTCTCCGATCATGTGCCTTTGGGGAGTAATTGATTTTTCTTTTTGACTTTTCTGTTTTAGTCATCTGGTTTTACCGGGGATTCTCTGTATTTTGGCTTTTCTTGTTAACCATCCGGTATTGGCCGGGATTACTGTCGATTGCCTCTTTTTAGGCGGGAATCCTTTGGGGATTTTGAATTCTCTCATTGATTGTGCCTCTTGATTAGGCGAATATCCACTTGGGGATTTTGTTGTGCCTCTTGATTAGGCGGGAATCCACTGGGATTTTGTTGTGCCTCTTGATTAGGCGGGAATCCACTGGGGATTTGTTGATTTTTGATTGTGCCTCTTGATTAGGCGGGTGCTTCGATAGTGGTGAAGGCTTTTTACTTGTTGTTCGCCTCCGAATAGGCTGATGTTCTACTTGAGGATATCTGTTCTTGATAATACCTACTGAGTAGGTAGATGTTTCTTGAAAGCTTTGCTTGTATTACCTCTTATAGGTTGATTTCCCGTTTCTTGGGGATATCGGCTCTTTGCTTGTTTACGAGTGAGCATAGGCGTTCTTGGGAGTGAAGGTTTTGTACTTAGCTGGGGATATTCATATTGGGTGCTTAACTCCTTGTGGATTTGTAATTTTTTTCTGCGGTTAGGCTTACTGGGGAGAAAATTTTCTTTTGGTGATCCACGGGGGGTTGATTTGCCTTCCTGTGGATGGAATTTTTCTCATTTTCTTCTTTTATAGATTTTTCTTGATGTGCTCTTCTTGGGGATTTTTCTTTCGGCTTTTTCTTGCAGTGGCCTTTGTTAGAGGATGAAAGGCTTTTCTCTTCCTTCTTTTTGTTGCCCCCAGGTGATGTAGGGGATTTTGACTCTTTTGTTTTTTTTTTTTTTTTTTTTTTTTTTTTTTTTATGGACTCCTTGAGGCGGCGACTCTCTAATGAGTGTGCTTGATGACTCACGCGGTGATGTCTTCGAGTCGTGAGGTAATCTTTTTGTCTTGCCTCTAGAGTAGACAAGGATCCTCTTGGGGATAATTGAGCCTTTACGTTAGCTTTTCTGTTTTGATGACTTCCTTCTTTTTGGATGGAAAGATGTTGATTGAGGCTTCAAATGATTATGGTCAACGACTCATATGATGATGAGGATGAGTCATGAAGTAATTTTTGCTTTGCCTCTGGAGTAGGCAAGAGTGCAGCTTGGGGATCATCAAGTCTTTCGATTGGCTCTTTTCCGTTTTTGATGTACCTTCTTTTATTGTTGTAGATGGTTGGAGCTAGTCTCTTTGAAGCTCCTTATTCTGCTGAAATGGTTTTTGGTTTTGTCTTTTGCGATTTTGATTTTCATATGGAGACTAGATTACGGCGCCTCCTTGTTTTCAATCACGAGTATGGAGACTAGCCTCCTTATATGCATGTTTAATATTCTTGTTTGAAGAAAATTATTATTTTTTTTTTAATTTTGACACGGTCGTATTATGCAACTATTTTGTGTGTGGATGTCCTAAATGCAATCTAATGTTTATTTATTTTTGATGCATTTAGAAAGTAAGCTGGCCTTCTCTGTTGGCTTCTCATGAATACGCCGATGGGCTCCTATCTATGATCATGATGATGGGCTTCTCTTTTTATCCATCTCTTGTTTTTAGCCCTATCTTTTGCCTAGATCGCCCTTTACGGGTTTTCAATCTAGCGGGCTGCCTTAATTTTTGCCTAGAATATCTTAGGGGGCTTCAGATCTAGCGAGACTACCCTAGTTTTTACCTAAGAAAAAGTCTTTGTGCATATTTATGATTTATCAATAAAGAGGCATTTCCATAATATTTGGTCAAGAGAAAGGAAATGAAAGGGAATTTTATTGATAAATGAGCAAAAGTTTTATTTCTTTTATAGAAGGATTTCAAAAGGTATTTAGAAGAATGGGTGGTCGGGGTTGGTCATGCTTGTTTAGGCTTATACGAGTCATGTCTATGATATCTGCTCCCTGGTTCTCCTAATTGCTTCAGTTGAGATGCCTGAGCTCAGAGTGAAGATCATGCAGACTGCTTGCTTCTGGAAGAATGCTACCTTAGCCGCCTTTCGGTTTTCGACTAAAGTAACCATTGCTCTTGGTTAGTTTTTTTTTTTATATACTTTTATTTTTTTACCTCTTCTTTTTGCCTAGGACGTATCCTAGCGAGGAATATGGACCCTATCTTTTGCCCAAGAATGTCCTTTGCGGATTTTCATTCCTGACGGGTCTTGAGCAATGTCTTCAAGCATAATACTTCTTCATCGTACCGGAGTTGATTAGGTGTCACAGTTCTTTTCCATCCATACTAACGAGGATAAGAGCCCCTTCAGAAAGCTCATTTGACCACAAGGGGTCCTTCATAGTTCACTGCCCATTTTCCAATTTTATTATTACGAATTGGAAGCAACTTATTTACCATTAAGTCCTTCTTATGGTAAATATGAGGGTTGACCTTTTTTGTAAGCCTTTTTTCTTTTCCTTTGATAGGCTTGTCCATGACATATCATATTCAGTTGTTCTTCTTCAATAAGGTTTAGCTGGTCATATCGGCTTTGAACCCATTCAAGCTTACTGTTAAGTTGAATTCCATCATCATGTGCTTTTGTCAACATGATTAGGCTGTACCGATTTTCAGTCTCGGATCTTTCTTTGTAACCGAAGAGTAATTCTTTTGAATGTAGAGCAATTGTCATGTCAATGCCCCTTTTCCTTTCCTTAGGGATTTCAATCCTCCTATTGATCACTATATTTCCACATTTCCAGATCAATTACTTGAATGCTTTACAATGAATGGTCAAGAGAAGAGAAAGAAAAGGGATTTATTGCGAAGGCTTGTGTTTTAGTGGGATTTTTTTTTTGAAATAATAGTTTTTGTAAGAATGGCTAGCCAAGGTTGGTCGGTGTTTAGGCTAGTTTAAACAAGCGTTTTGTTTTAATGATGTGGCGTCATCAAGCTGCCTATTTGTGGTCGATCAACTTTCCTAGTCTGCCTAGGATTTTGCCCTTTTATCTTTTTGTCTTGGTCTTTGACCTTGACGGGCTTCTTTTAATAATAATTTCTTTTCTCAAACATTGTCGAAACACGATTTTCTTATTTGTGTCTCTAGCTAATCAATCATGTTAACTTTGGCTTCATTTTGTCTATGGCATTTTGACGCATTTTGGAACAAAACGTTTGTCTAAACATTGGTTATTTAATGGGGTATAGAAATGTTTAGGTAGAAGAGAAGCGAGATAGTAAGAATAGCATTCTTTTGTAATTCAAAGGGAAATGCGTGCCCTAAAGATGCTCGGGGGTTCGGGCCTACCCGAGGAGTGATCTCTAACAGTCATTGGGTTTACGTCCCTTAAAATCGGAAGAAGGACATCTAATGACTAATACTACCCTTGATGCTAATATCCCTCTTTTTTGGAAGATCGTCTTTTTAAGGTACGGAGGGAGACTTCCCTTTTCATCGTACAACTTGTCCTTTTGTAGGGTTGTTCTTTAAAGGATTATCATTAAGATCTGGTGGCTCTCTTATTCCTTGAACATCCTTTCCAAGCCCTCGTCTGGGCTATATCCATTGAGCTTATTTTTTTTCAACGAGTCTTTGCATGTCCGGGAAATGGTCCCCTCCTCAGTCATCGACTTAATCCATTCGCCTTCGGCTTTTAGATCCGTAGAGAGTTTTCAATCACGAGACATGATTGTTTATATGGTATATATTTGGGTGTAGATGTTATTCAATTATTTTGGAATGAGAGAGAAAAGAAAGAGAAGCATATGAATATTATGAAAATGCCTCATTGTATTGATGAAAAGAGAAATATATATAAAGCCCACTTTAATCAGAAATCACGTGATCAAGAGCGAGGATCACGAGAGATACATCGGAAGCTTGAATTATTTCTTTATGTTTATTGCAAAAAATGGTAAAAATGATGAGCCCTAATCTGCTGGTCTCCCTTATCCAGTCTTTTACTCGGGCTTCGATAAGGGTTGGTCGTCCACCTTTGGAGTAGATGCGTCAAAGGTAATCCATCCCGCATTCAACAATTCTTGAACCCTATATTTTAAGTTGATGCAATCTTCCACAGAATGCCCAGGAGCGCTGAGTGGTAATCACATTTTTCGTTGAGCTTGTACCAATCGGGGTAAGGTGGATCTTTCTTCTTTGGAGGGATACGTGTTAGGAGCTTGGCCTCTAGCAGTTTTGGCAACAGAGACTCCCATAAGAGGTTGGAATGGGGGTAAATTTCTTCTCTTGTACTGCGTGATTGCCCAGCTTGGTGGCGAAGAGGGAGAAGGAGTAGCAAGGTTGATGGCATTTACGCTTCCTTCCTTCTTCGGCCAAAACCTTTTTTAACGTCAGGAGTAGAGGAATTAGAGGAAGTATGTTGTGCAATTCTTCCGCTTTTTAGACCTTGCTCTACTCTTTCTCCTATAGTGACCACATCCGCAAAGAGTGTTGATGTGTTCCCTATCATTTTGTCATAATAGGGACCAGATCGGAGAATTGATGAACATGGACGTAGTTTCCTTGTCGGATAGAGGAGGTTCCACTTGTGCTGCCAATTCCCTCCATCTTTGAGCATATGCTTTAAAAGATTCATCGTTTTTCTTGCTTAGTAGTTGTAGATGCTGCTCTTTCAGGGGTCGGATCGATATTGTATTTATAACGACGAAGAAACGCATCTGCCATATGTCTCCAGGTTTGGATTTGCCCTCCTTCCGGTTGCATATACGGTTTAAGGCGATTCAGCCGGGCTCTCTGAAGCGTGGATCAAGAGTTTTCATTATCGGCATGTGCAGCCATCTTACGAGTACATTGTAAGATGGCTTCTTGGGCAGGTTGTTCCCATGTATTTTGGGAAGTCCGGAGTTTTGAACTTGTTAGGGAATTGGATGTTTTTGACGAGGCACATATCAGCGCCTCTTTAACATCAAAATTATGCCCCTCCATGGCTCTCAATCGCTCTTCAAGGGCAGATCAGTTGTTGTTTTGATACTTCGGTGCATGAATATGCACTGCCCTTGTATCAGATTGATCGTGCTCATTTTGAGGTTCCTCTTCTTCTTCCTGGTGAGAGGCTTGTCCATTCTGAGGACCCTCTCGATGAAGATTCTGTTGATGCATCATTTCTAACATTTGAGCCATTTGTTCTTTCAGCGTAGTAAGCTCAGCGGTGAACTTTTGGTTTTGCTCTTCTAGTTGTTCCATCTTCTTAGCTTTTTGAGCACGAGTGAGGACGGGCGGAAGACCAGCCACCTTCTAAATGATTTTAATGATTCTTATTATGACTTTTTATTTTAAATGATTAGCGTGGAATAAATATGCCCTAGGATGAATGTGTTTATGTATGAGAGGTTTTATTATGATGATGTTTATGCATACTTTTCTTAATGCATTGGTTTTCTCTCTTGGTTTTACCACTTATTGAATGATATGGTATGAATGATACGACTTTGCCAAAAATGTTTTTATATTTGTAGGGTTTTTTCATTATTTTATGATTTTTAGGGTTTTTCACTTTTTTTTGTTTGTTGTATGATTACCCTATACTAATGCATCAATACAAATGCAACAAACGTATGCACACACAATTCATACATCCACGAGCAGAGCCACGCTTATTTAATCACGAGGTAGGATTTTCCTGCAGAAACGTGCTTGGTTTAGGTGGTTCTAAGCTGTTCTCACCAGGCCAAAGGTCCCCAAGGTGCCCCCATTATAGGGACCTCTCAACTCTCAATCCTCGGGTCATGCACGGAACTCCGTGTCGACACCCTTAGACCAAAAGAAGAGAGTTATCACCTTGAGTTGGTGGTTTTCGGACAACGGTAGTAGCCCGTGTGCCAACTAACCGATCGTATACTGCCACCCACTCCCTATAGGTATTCACTCTTGCCCCGGGTATAGAGGGACTGTTGTGTGCAAGGGTTTTTGTGTACAATTTATATTTCGAACAATTTGCAGAAGTAATCATACAGCGAGTTATTAAAGCCATACAATAAAAACATACGGAAGGGTAAAGGCGTAATTTCAAATCTTTACTTATTTTGAATTTATCCGTCACTAAATGGGATCAACTCTCTAGCTTCCCCGGTGGAGTCGCCATCGTCGCCGCCGTCCCTTTCAGACGTCCGGAGAGGGACGTCTTAGAAACGTTTATGCGAGCGGTCGCGAAAAGATGGTTTAGACTCGCGTTTTTGTTTTAAAAGGTTTTCGAAAAGGGGTTCTTATGGAGTCGCCACCAATGTTTTGACCATAAACATTGGAAAAGGAAAAAATGTTGATTTTAAGAAAAACCGCACTTGGCCATTATAACCAGAGTTGGGTAAGGGAGTTAGTTACGTGTGGGGAAGGTGTTAGCACCCCACAACGCCCCTTTCGGGTTCCCTATGACAGATTAATTCATTTAAATAAAGACTACGAGAAATTACGCGATTACCCTATTTTATTACATAATATTAAATGGCTATCTACATGATTTTATTCTATGTTGCGTGTATAAAATGATGAATAAAGCTAAATAAAGCAATAAAAGAGATATTAAAATAGCTATCTACATGATCCTATTCTACATGACATAATAAAGCTAAATAAAACAATAAAATAATAAATAAAACAATAAAAGAGAAGGGAATTGAAAAGAACCTCAGTAGCAAGCTTTATATTGAGAACCTCGAGCCGTGAGGATGCGTTTTGGCAACCCCTCTCTCTACACGAGTCTCTCCTCACCAATACAAGATCGACTCTACTAAAAATTTAAAGAAGAATCAAATGCCGGAATATAATTCCTTAACCGATTGTTACCTATTTAAGGCAATCGGAAAGATCATTCGAGAGAGAGAGAGAAGTAGACAAGTGCTCCAAAGTGTTTCGAGCTCTCGGAGTGTACTGTGGTGTGAAAAAGTGGCAAATGAGCCTCCTATTTATAGTTTTTCGCAGCTGGCGCACTTTGGGACGGCCGTCCGGGTTGGGACGGCCGTCCGGACTGGGATGGCCGTCCCAAATGGCAAATTTACACGGAGCTGGACCCCCGGGAAGGCCGGGACGGCCGTCCCACTTAAAATGGGTTTGGGACGGCCGTCCCAACTTTGGGACGCGCGTCCCAGCTGGATTTAAGAGGTTGGGACGGCCGTCCCAAGCTGGGACGGCCGTCTCGACCTGTTCCGTCCGGTTTGCGGGTTTCGGGGCTCAGGAAGCTTTCCTTGCCTGTTTTGGACGTCAGTTGATGCCGATATGTGTCTATTGAAGCTTTATCTTCATATAGGAAGTCTTTTTGGCCTTTATTTGGAATGCTAGACAAGCTTTATCTTGTTACGGGTGATCTCCTTTATCTTTATTTGAGAGGCCGGGCAAAATTAGGGGTCTACAGTCGCCACCAATGTTTTGACCGGAAACATTGGAAAAGGAAAAAAAGGCGTTGATTTTAATAAAAACCAACTTGGCCATTATAACCAGAGTTGGGTAAGGGAGTTAGTTACGTGTGGGGAAGGTGCTAGCACCCCACAACGCCCCTTTCGGGTTCCCTATGACGGATTAATTCATTAAGTGAAGATTATGAGAAATTACGCAGTTACCCTTATTTTATTGATACAGTATTAAATATGGCTATCTACATGATTTATCTATATTGCATACAGAAAGCAATAAATAAAGCAATAAAGAAGAAGAGACTTAAGAAAAAACCTCCGTAGCAAGCTTTATATTATGATTTCGTTACAAGGAGGACGCGTTTCGGCAATCCTTCGCTCTACAATTGCTCTCCTCTCGTATACCCTAATCGACTCGACTAAAACTTTTGAAGAATCAAATGCCGGAATACAAATTCCTTAACTGATTGTTACCTAAAAAAGGCAATCAGAGAGATCATTCGAGAGAGAGAGAGAAGAAGACAAGTCTCAGAGTTGTCTGGTGTGTGGAATAAGACAAATGAGGCTCCTATTTATAGCCATTTTTCGCCTGGACATCTGGGACGGCCGTCTGGGTTGGGACGGCCGTCCCAACTGCATATTTTACACTGGGACAATTTGGGATGGCCTGGTGCATTTGGGACGGCCGTCCCAATTGAATTTGGGGGTTTGGGACGCGCGTCCCAAATGTGAGACGTGCGTCTCACATGCAATTTTGGTGTTTGGGACGGCCAGGTGTGTTTGGGACGGCCGTCCCAGTTTGGGACGGCTGTCCCAAACTGCTTTGGCCTGTCTTCGCGTTCCGGACCCCCCAAGAAGCTTTCCTTTCCTTTTTTCGAACGTCGTTCGATGCCGATGTGTGTCCGTTGAAGCTTTATCTTCATATAGGAAGTCTTCTTGGCCTTCATTAAGATGCCGGGCGAGCTTTGTCTTCGTGTAGGAAGTCTCTTTAGTCTTTATTGAGTGAATGGGTGAACTTCGTCTTTGTTGTGGGAGGTTTCCTCGGTTTTGGGAAGCCGAATGAACTCTATCTTCGGGAAAAGTTCCTCTAGCTTTTATTTTGAGAGGCCGGGCAAAATTAGGGGTCTACACCACTGAAGTTGAATATATTGCAGCTGGTAATTCTTGTGCTCAAATTTTGTGGATGAAACAACAGCTAGAAGATTATAATATATTTCTAAATGGCATTCCTTTGATGTGTGATAATACGAGTGCAATCAATCTTACTAAGAATCCAGTAATGCACTCTAGGACTAAGCATATAGAAATTAGACATCATTTCTTAAGAGATCATATAAACAAAGGAAACTGTAAAATAGAGTATGTTGATACAAAGCACCAATTAGCAGATATTTTTACTAAGCCTCTTCCCAAGGATAGATTCTATGATCTTAGAAGAGACTTAGGGATATTAGAAATAGCTTAAATTATGCTTAATTAGACAGTTTTTGGATGGTTTGTAGACCCCAAATCTTGCCCGGACTCCTAATAAAGCCGAAGATCGCCCATTTCGAAGATGGTTAAGACTTTATCAAGTCCCTAGTAGATTGTTCTAGGTTTCATTTAAGATAGGAAGGGTTTTTAGAGGCATTAAAAAATGGGAAATTCGTCGGAAGCAGCAGATGGCCGTCCAGAACAGGCGGATGGCCGTCCAGAGCAGGCAGACGGCCGTCCATGACAAGCAGACGGCCGTCCATGGCAACTTTAAGGCCATGGACGGCCGTCCACACTACATGGACGGCCGTCCATGGCCACTTTTTGCCTTGGACGGCCGTCCGCTTTGTCCAGACAGCCGTCCGCCTTTTCCAGGCCCGAATCCCTATAAATAGGGGTCTCATTCCTCCGAATTTACACACATTAGCACTCCTCCACTCTCTTGGGAGCTTTTTGGCACTTGAGAGTGACCCTGAGCATTATTCCAGGGTTTGAGGGAGCTTTCCGGTTTCCGTTAAGGTTGAAACCAGTTAAGGAGGTCTCTCTTTGAGGCATCCGACCCTCAGTTGAGTGACTTTTCTTTGTTTTGCGGAGAGGAGCGTGCTTGTAGAGTGCGGGGACTGCCAAAAAGCGTCCTCACGTTTTAAAAGAGATAATACAAAGCTCGCTTCAGAGGTTTCTTCTCTATTCTTTGTCTCTTTTACTGCTTTCTTTATCGCTTTCTTTGTGTGCATTGGATAGTAGAGCCATGTAGATATTTAAATTCTGCAAGTAGATCAGATAATAGGGTAAAAATGTAATTTCTTTAAGTATTTATTTTCTAAGTTAGTCCATCATAGGGAACCCGAAAGGGGCGTTGTGGGGGTGCTAACACCTTCCCCACGCGTAACTAACTCCCTTACCCGACTCTGGTTGTAATGGCCAAAGTTGGTTTTTTCTAAAACAACTGCCTTTTTCTTTTTTTACCTTTTTCAGTGTTTAAGGATAAAACACTGATGGCGACTCCTCGAACCTATTCGAAAACCTCACCCTTAGGTCTAGCCCGGTTATCGGACGGCCTAAAGGCGTTGAACCGTTTCTTTCAAAGAAAACGCGAGTCATATAAAAACCATCGCGTCGCTCCGACCGCCTCTTCTGACGGCGGCGACAGATGGCGACTCCACTGGGGAAGCTAGAGAGTTGATCCCATTTAGTGATGGACTAGTTTAGGAAATAAAAACTAGAAATTACACGTTTACCCTTTCTTGCTTTTATAACATGCTTTACTGTTTGGCTTTAATAATTGTTGTATGATTATTTTCTGCAATTGTTTGAAATAAAACTGTACACAACCTTTGCACACTACAGTCCCTCTATACCCGGGGGCAAGAGAGAATACACATAGGGAGTGGGTGGCAAGAACGACCGACCGTGGTATGTGCCATAGTGCCTGCAGGTCGTTGTCAGAAACCACCACTCAAGGTGATAACTTTCTCTTTCTTGGTCTAAGAAAGTCGACACGGACATCCGTGCATGGTTCGAAGACTGGGAAATTGAAGGGTCCCTATAATGGGGGCACCTTGGGGGCCTGGCCTTGGTGAGAACAGTTAGAACCTACCTTTGCCTATGCACTTTTCTGCAGGAAACCCCTACCTCGTAATTAAAACGCCACTCTGTTCGCGGATGAGTGAATTGTTTGTGCATTCGTTTGTTGCATTTGTTTGTTGCATAGCATAATCATACAATAGCAAATAAAAAAATATAAAACAAAATCTCAAAAAAATTCTTTCGCAATAAACACCCTTATCTCGGACAGTCTGCCTTTTAGCTAGCCTGGTTTCGGGTTCTTTGTAAGCTAAGTAGCCATGCAGTCCGACAGAAGAGATAAAAGGCTAAAAAAAACAAAAAAATAAATAAATCAAAACAACTGCCATAATGAGAGGAAATCGAGTCTTTTTCATGTTGTTAAACATCAAATCCATCATACAGGTAGTTTTATTATTCTTCAAAAGATCTATATACAAAAATCATGTACCATGTAGAAAATAAAACATGATAATATTTAGAAAAAGCAAACACTTTCATGCATACAAAAGCATCATACTCATACCATGCATTTTCTGTCATTTTTAGAAAATGGAGGGATCAGGCAGTAAACAAGTGGGAAAAGTGGATATTCCCCGATACCGTGTTGAGAAGTTGGAGCAGTTATGTGCACTTATGCCATCAGAAGTTCGATCTGACTTCGAGAGATCTTACCGACGGATTTTGGACCTTTTGAAAATATCTGTTGACCACGCGTTCGTCAGGGTCCTGATCCACTTCTGGAACTCCAGATTGCACTGCTTCGAGTTCCCTTAGTTTGATTTGGTTCCGACTTTGGAGGAGTATGAACTAATGATCAGATGGCCCAAATCAGCTGGGGTATACATTAGCCAGGGGACCTACATCTCAGTAAACAAGGTCGCTCATCTCATCCGATTACCACTCCCACAGTCTACCTTGAAAGGAAAAGGGAGCATTCAGGGGTGGAAGATATCACTTTTAGAGGACCACTTATCCTCTCTGGCTGAAAAAGGAGATTGGCCCACATTCAACAAGACTCTGGCATTAATTATGTTTGGGACCTTTTTATTCCCTTTCCATAGCGACGCCTTAGATCACACCGCAATGGACGCCTTCTTTGCTTGGGACGTACATTTGAAAAGTCCCGTGCCTGCGCTTCTTGCCGACACCTTGATGTCAGTAGAATTCTGTCATCATAAGCAAGGAAAAACACTTCGTTGTTGTTCTGCATTATTGTTCGTCTAGAGTATCACTCACTTCTATGCTTCAAATCACATGGGAGCATTCCCAGACCCATTGAGGAGCTTCTCGAAGATCCCCCTCCATCATCGTGGCCCCATGGAGTGGAAGACTGAGTTGGAGCACTGGAACATAGATCACATATCTTGGCCATGTCCTTGGTTCCGACTTGGCCTCATTCTCATCCGATGCGAAGATCACCCCAGTGTACCATTATTGGGACTCAGGGGTTTCATAGCTTATTCCCCGAAGGTAGCTCTGAGGCAGCTCATGAGGACCCAGACCACCCCAACGCAGGAAGAAATCGGGGGATTGTGTCTCTTCTGCAGTTCCAGCAGCTTCAAGGACGCTTCCGCAGTCCGTAAAGCGTGGGAGAAACCAGTCTATATGGGGGACGAAGAGCTCGGTAAGGCTCGAATAGCAGTCTCCAGTGATTTTGAGGAATGGAGGAAAAATAGAGGGGTGCGACATCCATCCACTCCATTCCCCCCACCGTCAACAAATGTAGAATTACGAACCCGAGTCGATGCCTTGACCCAAAGGATAGAAATTATGGGAGCCCAATTGAGGGGCCTTGAGGAAAAAGAACAAGAATCTATCCTTACCATCGATGGTCTGCAAAGGCAGTGCAAGAAGAAGGACCAAGAGATAGAACATCTCAAGGACCAGTGTGCTGACTCCAACAAAGAGGTTGCCCGAGCATCTAAAGTTGCTAGAGCAGGCTCGGATAATCAAATCCAGGAAATAACAGCCAAATTAGCACACCTTGAGGCCGAATTGGCAAAGCAGGCACAAGCAACTAAGACAATACAACGAGAGCTCGAAAGAACTCGGTCTGACGCACAACGAAAGAGGGAAGTCGCCCAAAGACTTAGCAGAGATTTGGCTGAGCTACGATGTAAGGAAAGAGACGGATTAGCTCAGTACGGCCAAGTGTTGCAAGAAAGAGACTGAGCCCTTGAGAAACTTGATGACTTATAGGCATTGGTCATCCATCAAGAGGCAAAGATAGAAGAGGATCGTAAATACAGCGAAGATATGAGCCAGGCGGTCCATCGCCAGTTTGAAGTACTCACTCATCATGTACGGGAAGCCGAGGAGGAATTACGTAGAAACCAGAGCCCGCCTGTGGGTTTCTTTAGGCTTTACCGTTTCTGCCAAAACGTACTTTGTAGCATGGTCTAGGGGAATGTACACTTTTTCCGGATAAATAGAATCACGTTTTGTTTATCTATACAATTGTTTATTGCATTCATCTCGCATTCATTCACATATCTCTCCTTGCTTTAAAAATTAATAAGACAATAAAAAAGAAAGGTTAACTGATGTGCTGTCATACAACAGAAAAGAATGGAACGAAAACCACTCATCATCAGTCTTTCCTCAACGGTTGAGCCACCCACAACGGCCAATAAAACTCAACCGCTGGTTATCACTATCGGTAAAGAAGAGGGGACTAGGACACCATTACGATTATTCATGCCTCGTCCTTTACCCTACGAATCAAACAAAGTTGTACCATGGAAATATGCAGTAAATGAAGACGTTTCTAATATAGTCGGTATTGGGGGCACGACCAGAAGTGGGCGAATATATGCTCCCAAGGATTCACAAGAAGATGCCCCCAACAATAAAGGAAAAAACAAAGAAACCTAAGAAGAAAACAAAAGAGAATCCAAGGGAGAAGCAGACGAATTACTCCAGTTTCATAAAGCAGAGCGAATACTCCATCATAGACCAACTCAACCGCACGCCCGCGAAGATAACTTTGTTGTCTCTGATAATGAGTTCGGAACCACACCGAAACGCACTGCTGAGGGTCTTGAACGAAGCCCACGTATCCCAACCCATATCCCAAGACAAGTTCGAAGGAATCATTGGAAATATCACAACCAGTAATCACCTTACCTTCACTGATGAAGAACTTCCCCCTGAAGGGTCGAGCCATAACAAGCCTTTACACATATCCGTCAAGTGTAGAGAATACCTCATCGCCACAGTCCTGGTGGATAATGGGTCATCCCTGAATGTCATGCCTAGGTGCACGCTTGACAAATTGACAATTCAAGGAGCCCATATGCGTCCAAGCAACACCATCGTTCAAGCCTTCGACGGGTCAAGACGTGAGGTAGTAGGAGAAATCAATCTACCAATCCGGGTAGGTCCCACTATTTTTAACGTGGACTTTCATGTGATGGATATCACTCCTGCTTACAGTTGCCTCCTCGACAGACCTTGGATTCACGACGCCAGAGCAATCCCATCAACACTCCATCAAAAGATCAAGTCCATGGTAGACGACAAACTGGTCACAGTTCAAGCCGAAGATGACATCTTGATCAGCAAGCCGTCTACCCTACCTTATGTGGATACAACAGAAGAGGCCTTCGAAACAGCCTTTCAGGCGCTAGAGATTGCCAATGTTGAAAGACTTCCCAATAACATGAGGGTGGCACATATGATGACAAAATACGGATACCGCCCAGGCCAGGGACTCGGAACAAATTCCCAAGGAATAAGAAAGCCACCAGATTTCAAGGACAATCCTTTGAAACACGGTCTAGGGTACAACCCCAGTACAAGAATAAAGGGGAAGTCTTCCCTCCGCCCGCTGAATCAGATCTTCCGAAGTGGAGGGATACAGGCGTCAGGAGAAACTTTAGTCATTAGGTGTTGTTCTTCCATTTTTCAAGGAATGTAAACCCAATGACTATTAGAGATTACTCCCCGGGGGCAGCCCGGCCCCTGGGAATTTTCAGGGCACATATTACCCTCTTAATCATATGAGAATAGATTTCTTACTATCTGCTTCTTTTCTTACTACTCATGTCTACGCCTCATTAATAACCATGCTTAAGCAAACGTTTCTAAAAGGCGTCTAAAAAACTTGAAAGCGCACCAACAGTAAAAATAAATAAACCATCATTGATCGATAAAGAACACGAATAAGGTTTTACCCCATCATAGTGAAACCATGTTTTTCCAATATTGCCAAAATAATAAGAAAGCCCATAAAAGCCGAAGGCCAAAAAGAAAGGGCATCCAACCCGGTAGGAAACCCAAAAAAGGGGGCTACGCAAAAGTTAGGGTCAACCCGCTAGGAAACACGACCAATAATAAAGGGTAGCCTAGGCAAAAGATAGGGTTACAAAACAAAGTCCATTAGGGTTTCTAAAGCATAATAAAAAGAAAACCCAACAAAAGTTAAGGACGAAACACGATATCCTAGATTGAAAACCCGAAGGGCGGTCTAGGAAAGACAATCATTCTTAGCAAGCGCCGCAAAGCTCACCAAGCAAGGACACAACCCCACAAATAAATGTTTGCTTAAGCTAAAACCTAAATAGTTTGACTAACCTTGGCTAGCCGTGCTTACAGATACCATTGGTTTCAAAAAACCCCTCTAAAAACACAAACCTTTGATTTAATCATCCTTTTCTTTCTTTTCTCTTGACCTTTATTACTATGATATTCTAGCGATTAACTGGGTAATATGAAAGCACAGTAATCAATAGGAGGATTGAAATTCCGGAAAAAGGGAAGAAGCACACCAGTATGACGAAATAGCTTTCCAACACGATCATACTTCGGTTAAGGCAAAATCCAAAATGGCAGAAAAGGTACAGCTGAAGGTAGCACTAGAAGAATCTCTCCGACAGAAGCATCTCTCCGTCAAGAGTACATCAGTTAATTTTTCTGAAATTAATTAATTGAAATAGCATCATAAGTTGCATATCATGAGCATTACATGCATAGATGTTGATGAATAAGGACCTATTTCCTCCAAAAATAACAAAAATAAAGCAAAAAACAAAAAAACACAAAAAAGTAGCAGACGGTCGTCCGCTTAAGGCAGATGGTCGTCCAGAAGGAGCCGTTAGGGAGCAGACGGCCGTCCACCCTAGTGCAGACGACCGTCCAGGGGTAGCCGTTGGGGGCAGACGACCGTCCACCTAGAGCAGACGGCCGTCCGCCCCTGTTTCTCTTGCCTATAAATTTGGGCGCCCCAAATGGTTCATGGCACCTCATTCTTGCATTCTCCCTTCCTCCTACACCTCCCTCTGCATATTTTGAGTGTTTTTGGTTGAGTAATGGATCTTGGAGAGTCGTCTACCCATCAGAAGCGCTCCCGGGGACCCATAAGGAGCATCCCTCCTCCTCAGGTTCCCACTCAACTGACCGAGCAGCATCAGGCTAGGTTTTCCAATATCAGCCAGTATGTTTGGCACCCTTTGCTCTGGTTAGACTTCAGCATCCTAGCCATGTTCGGTTGGGATCAGGACGCAAGGAGGTACATCCAAGGAATAGGGTGGGACTTCCTGCTCAAAGATCCACCTACCCGCATCCACCGCACGACCACCCTGGAATTTCTTGCCTCGGTCACACTCATAGATCTCCCATCTATGATCCCTGGGCTTCCACCTGTCCCAGCAGTCACCTATTGGATGAATGAGGCTTACCGGACTAATGTCATAGACGACTTCAACGTCCTCATGGGGTTCCACCAGCCCACCGAGATCCAGACGCCGGAATACAGGGGGGCATTCTATGAAAGGCCAGCTACCCTCACCACCAGTCAGATATGGGAGGAGATCACTGGCTCCCAACATGTTCCCGCCAATCCAAAAGGGTCTGGCTTCCTCCCGCCTCTCCGCATCTGTCATAAGTTGCTAGCAGGCACCCTTCATAGCCGGAAGGAAAGTCAGGGCAAGGTCACCCAGGCAGACCTCTTTGTCATCTACTGCATGCATCAAGGGATCCGATGCAACCCAGGCTACCTCTTCTTGAAGGCCCTGAAGGACTTTGGGACACAAGGCCCTGCAAGATTCCTCATGGTAGGCCCCCTTATCACTCCTCTAGCTAAGTACTGGGGATGCACTGATGGAGAAGACATCCCCGCTGCCCTGGTGTAATAATCGATTTTGGTTATGTTGATTTTGGTTCTGTAATAATCGATTAACACTTCATTTAATCGATTATTTCAGTCAGATTTTGATTTTCAACTTCAAATTAAACCTATTTTCGAAAACCCTAATCCCAAGACTCCTAGTTCCGAAAATCCCAATTCCCAAACCCTAATTTCTCTACTTAAGCTTCTCTATGGCACTCAGAAAAGATAGAACAACTTTTTTCAAACAAAAGTTAAGTGTTGTGAGTGCCAGAGAACTGTTTGTTGGAGGAAAAAGGGGCTTTTGGAACCTGGTGTGGGCTAGAAGCGATAAGAATCACTAAGTGGAGTTCTTAGTGGATTGTGTGTTGTGCCGTCTCTGGGGAAAGTTGTTCTTCATCTCTTGTGGATTTCAAGAGAGGTGTTTTCTTTACTTTGTATTTTCAATTGTTATCTGTTTGTAACAACTTTGATTATAGTGATAGCGTTAATCCTCTGTTTGAGTGATTAGCAACTGGACGTAGGGTCTTTTGATCCGAACCAGTATAAATCTCCTGTGTAAGACTCTATCTCTATCTTATTTACGTTTACATAGCTTTTTAATCGGTAAAATTTGGGGAAATTTTTAGAACCTAATTTTTGTTAAGAAACCAATTCACCCCCCTCTTGGTTTTTGTCCGTCCACGCGAACATTCCGCTGCGCGATTCTAACACTTGATGCATGACCAAGGCTTTTTCTCATAGTACTTGACCATACTGAGCTAACCCACCTCTTTCTTTGTAGCGTAGCTCAGTGAGACTTCTGTTGAGTCTCTGATTGGCCTCTCGCTTTTGGCGTATTTCAGACCGAGTCCTTGTAAGATCTTGTAGCAACTCCTTGATCGTCTGAGCCTATTTTGCACACTCGGCCTCAAGGTGTGTTGATTTGGTGGATATTTCTTGAAGTTGGCTATCTGAGCTGGTTCTAGCAGCTTTGGATGCTCGGATAACTTGCTCGTTAGAATCAGCACATTGATCCTTCAGGCGTTCTATCTCGTGGTCCTTCTTCTTGCATTGCCTTTGCAGACCATCTATGGTGAAGATAGATTCTTGCTCTCTTTCTTCAAGGGCCCTCATCTGGGCTCCTATGATTTCTATCCTCTGGGTCAAGGCATCGACTTGGGTTTGCAACTCTTCACTGTTTAAAAACACAACAGGTGAGGTGGATTGTTGTGACATCCCTCTACTTCTTCTCCATTCCTCGTAGTCACTGGAGGCAGCTACTCGAGCTTTTCCTATATCTCTATCTCCCATGAAGACTGGTTTTTCCCATGCTCTTCTTACAACAAGTGAATTAGCGATAGTGCATGGGTCTCCGAATAAACACAGTCCTCTGAGCACTTCTCGGGATATTGCAGTTTGAGTTCTCATGAGTTGTCTCATAGCCACCTTTGGAGAGTAAGCTATGCAACCTCTGAGTCCTATCAATGGTATGCTCGGATAATCTCCACATCTGATAAGGACTGGGCCAGGTCGGAACCAAGGGCATGTTGAACATACAAGGACTTGATGTTGAACTTACATGGACATGAAGTTTGTTGATTTTGATGATGATTCAAGAACAAAGAACATAGAGTGTTGAAGACTTGTATTGTTGTGTAATAACTCTGTTTTGATGAGTTTAAGTCTGTAATATTAGAGTCTAAGATAGCCGGTACATAATCTACTCTTTAGAAGCTTCAAAAACTCATATTTATCAGTTAGCCTCGGGTTTAATCGATTAAAACATCAGATAATCGATTATTACAGTGAGAAAAACCATTTTCTGTATCTGTTCACTGTAATAATCGATTAACACACCTGTTAATCGATTAACAGGCCAGTTAATCGATTAATAGGGCTTCTAATCGATTAAAATAGTGTGTTTTGGGGTTCTGTTGATTTTGGCTCTGTAATAATCGATTGACACTTCATTTAATTGATTATTTCAGTCAGATTTGGATTTTGAACTTCAAATTAAACCTATTTTCGAAAACCCTATTCCCCATACACCAAGTTTCGAAAATCCCCAATTCCCAAACCCTAATTCATCTACTTAAGGTTTTCTATGGCTGTAAAAAAAAAGAACAACCTTTTTCAAACAAAAGTTAAGTGTTGTGAGTGCCAGAGAACTGTTTATTGGAGGAAAAAGGGGCTTTTGGAACCTGGTGTGGGCTAGAAGCGATAAGAATCACTAAGTGGAGTTCTTAGTGGATTGTGTGTTGTGCCGTCTCTAGGGAAAGTTGTTCTTCATCTCTTGTGGGTTTCAAGAGAGGTGTTTTCTTTACTTTGTCTTGTCAATTGTTATCTATTTGTAACAACTTTGATTATAGTGACAATGTTAATCCTCTGTTTGAGTGATTAGCAACTGGACGTAGGGTCTTTTGATCCGAACCAGTATAAATCTCATGTGTAAGACTCTATCTCTATTCTATTTACGTTTACACAGTATTTTAATCGGTAAAATTTGGGGAAAATTTTTAAAACCTAATTTTTGTTAAGAAACCAATTCACTCCCCTCTTGGTTTTTATCTGACAACGCGAACATTCCGCTGCGCGATTCTAACAAGTGGTATCAGAGCTTGCTTTGATAGTCATTCAAACTTTTCGAAAATGGCCGGACAAAATCAAACTTTTGCCGAAGGTGCGTCTATCAACAGACCCCCCACTTTTTGCGGGTCAAAATTATCCTTTCTGGAAAGTAAGAATGCAAATCTTTTTAGAGTCTGTTGATAGAGGCGTTTGGGACTCTATTTTAAATGGTCCCTATATTCCTAAAGTTACTGAGAACGGTGTAGACGTTCCTAAACCTTTTTCTAGATGGACAACAGAGGAAAACAGAAAAGCACAATTTGACGTTAGGGCTAGAAATATTATTTCATTTGCTTTAACTCTTGATGAGTTTTACAGGATCTCTATTTGTAAAAGTGCTCAGGAGATGTGGGAAATGCTAAGAGTGACCCACGAAGGTACCGATGACGTTAAGAGAGCACAAAAAAATTCCCTAATCCAAGAAGACGAAATGTTTCAGATGCAACAAGGCAAAACGATATTTGACGTTCAAAAGTGTTTCACTCATATTGTGAACCATCTTACCGGATTAGGTAAAATCTTTTATGTTAATGAATTGAATGTTAAAATTTTAAAATCTTTGGATAGGAAATGGCAAGCTAAGGTGACGGCCATCTCGGAGTCACAAAACCTTGCCACAATGTCAATTGCGGCGCTCTTTGGAAAGCTAAGAGAGCATGAGCTTGAGCTTGGAAGGCTAAACGATGAAGAAGGACAATATCAAAAGAAGAACTTAGCCTTCAAAACCGAAATTTCCAAAGGTAAAAATAAAAAGGAAGAAGAAGACTCGAAAAATGAAGAAGAAGAATTGAGTCTTATGATAAAGAAGTTCACCAAATTCATGAAAGCTAAAGGAAGGCATCCATTCAAAGGTAAGGGAAAGTTAAGAGAAAGTACTTCCGTAAATATAAAATGTTATGGTTGTGGTGAAGTAGGACATATGAAGACCGAATGTCCAAACAAGAAAAATGAAGAAATCAAAGGCAAAAAGTTCTTCAAGAAGAAAGCCTATATTGCTTGGGACAACAGTGATTCAAGTTCGGAATCAAGTGACTCGGAAGTTGAAGCCAATATTTGCTTAATGGCAAATGACAACATATCTTCTGACTTTGAGGTAAGTGATTCCGACTCATCCTCAAGTGATGATGAAAATAACTATGATGAACTGCACAATGCATATAATGAATTGTTTAGTGCCTTTAAGAA
The DNA here is from genome assembly GCA_963425845.1 of Sphenostylis stenocarpa. Classification (NCBI taxonomy): domain Eukaryota; kingdom Viridiplantae; phylum Streptophyta; class Magnoliopsida; order Fabales; family Fabaceae; genus Sphenostylis; species Sphenostylis stenocarpa. The sequence continues at coordinate 71,382,780 of OY731403.1, forward strand.
CTTGAAAAATGAATATAAAGTTGTGAAGAAGAGTTTAAGTAGATCCGAAAAGGAAGTTGACTCATTAAAAACGAAAATCACATGTTTAGAGGAAAAAGAATCCTTAGAAACGAAAATTGTATGTTTAGATAAGAATGATGATAAGAACTTAGCATGTGTATCTTGTAAAGAGTATGAATATGACATAGATATCCTTAACCATTTGCTAGATAAAGCCGAAAAGGAGATAAGTGATTTTAAGAAGGATAAAATTTGTTTAGCTCAAAATAGTGTAAATCATCAAGTTTCTTTGAAAAAGCCTAAAAAGAAAAATAAAAGAGTATGGGTAGAAAAAGGAACTAGAGCATCTATTGTTAGAAATGCATCTTATTCTAAAGCTACATCTAAAGCATGTTTTTATTGTATGAAACAAGGTCACACTTCAAATAAATGTAAAATAAAACATTTTGGTGTTCCTAAAGGAAAATACATTTGGGTTCCTATTGTTAAATAATTTGTTTGTCTCTAACCCCAAGGACCCAAAAGTTATGGGGACCTAAGTTTACTATGTTCTTGTTTTGTAGGAAACTTCCAAATAAAAGAAGTCTATGTGGTATCTTGATAGCGGATGCTCAAAGCATGACCGGTGATAAAACGAAATTTGTGAGTTTCAAAGCTAAGGAACAAGGATATGTAACTTATGGGGACAACAACAAAGGGAAAATTCTTGCAATTGGAAATATAGGTGGTGCAAACACCTTGGATATTAAGGATGTGATTCTTGTTGATGGACTAAAGCATAATCTCCTTAGCATAAGTCAACTATGTGACAAAGGATTTAAGGTAATCTTTGAAAGTAAATTTTGCACCATACATTTGATAGATTCCAAAGATGTAGAATTAAAAGGTGTTAGGCATAATAACATATACTTGATTGATTTGGATTGTTTACATGATTCTAGTATAACATGTTTAGTCGCTAAGGAAGAGAACCCTTGGTTATGGCATAAGAGAGCAGCTCATATAAATATGCATCATTTGAATAAATTGATATCAAAAGACTTAGTTGTTGGCTTGCCTAAGTTAAAGTTTGAAAAAGATAGGTTATGTGATGCATGTCAAAAAGGTAAACAAGTAAAATCATCATTTAAATCAAAGAATGTTATTTCCACTTCAAAACCCCTAGAATTATTACATTTAGACTTATTTGGTCCTTCTAGGATAAAAAGCTTTGGTGGAAATTATTATGGTCTTGTGATTGTTGATGATTACTCTAGATATACTTGGACATTTTTCCTAACAATGAAAAGTGAAGCTTTTAAGGTCTTTAGAAAGTTTGCAAAGCAAATACAAAATGAGAAAGACTTAAGAATTAAAGTTTTAAGAAGTGACCATGGTGGTGAGTTTCAAAATGAAAAGTTTGAAAATTATTGTGAAGAAAATGGAATATTGCATAACTTTTCTGCTCCTAGGACTCCCCAACAAAATGGTGTAGTTGAAAGGAAAAATAGGTCACTAGAGGAACTTGCTAGAACAATGTTAAATGAATCAAATGTTCCTAAATATTTTTGGGCTGATGCGGTTAGTACTGCTTGTTATGTTTTAAATAGAATGCTCATTAGGTCAATTATAAAATCAACTCCCTATGAATTGTTAAATGGTAGAAAGCCTAATGTTTCTCATTTAAAAATATTTGGATGTAAGTGCTTTGTGTTAAATAATGGAAAGGACAACTTAGGAAAATTTGACTCAAAAGCCGATGAGGGCATTTTCTTAGGTTATTCATTAACTAGCAAGGCTTATAGGGTGTTTAATAGAAGAACCTTAAATATTGAAGAATCTATTCATGTTACTTTTGATGAAATTGTAGACCTTGGGGGAAATCCTCTTGAGTCCAATAAAGAACTTGCAGGTGATGATGAGTATATAAGAGACGCTCTTGATGAATTGTATTTGGAAGAAAATGAGCCTTCTCAAACACCTGAATTAGCAAAAGAATGGCAATCACCAAGAGGACTCTCAATGGACAATATCATTGGTGATATCTCAAAAGGGGTAAGAACTAGAAATATGACTAATTTCTGCATGTCTGTAGCTTTTGTGTCACAGATAGAACCCAAAAATGTTGAGGAAGCGCTTAAAGATGACCAATGGTGCATAGCTATGCAAGAGGAACTTAACCAATTTGAAAGGAATCAAGTGTGGGAATTAATCCCAAGAGAAGAATCACATCAAGTAATTGGAACTAAATGGGTATTTAGAAATAAACTTGATGAAGATGGAAACATAACAAAGAATAAAGCCAGACTTGTTGCCAAAGGCTACTGTCAGGAGGAAGGTATAGATTATGATGAAACTTATGCTCTTGTTGCCAGGTTAGAGGCTATACGCCTACTTCTTGCTTATGCATCTTTGATGAAATTTAAATTATATCAAATGGATGTTAAAAGTGCATTTTTGAATGGTTTTTTTAAAGAAGAAGTATATGTGGAGCAACCCCCGGGTTTTGAAGATTTTAGTTATCCTAATCATATTTTTAAATTAAAGAAAGCATTATATGGGTTGAAACAAGCTCCTAGGTCGTGGTATGAAAGACTAAGTAGTTTTCTAACTTCAAATGATTTTTCTAGAGGAAAAATTGATTCTACTTTGTTTATAAATAAAGTAAAAGAACATATCTTATTGGTCCAGGTATATGTTGATGATATTATTTTTGGATCAACTGATAACTCTTTGTGTGTAGAATTTGCTAAGATAATGCAGGGAGAGTTTGAAATGTCTATGATGGGAGAATTAAAATTCTTCCTTGGACTATAAATCAAGAAACTTAAAGATGGTATTTTTGTCTCTAAACCAAATACTGCAAAGAGATACTTAATAAGTTTGGAATGGATACCTTAAAGGAAGCTAACTCACCCATGGGAACTTCATGCTATTTACACAAGGATGAATCAGGTTTGGAAATTAATCAATCTATGTATAGAGGTATGATAGGTTCTCTGTTATACTTAACTGCAAGTAGACCTGATATTAAGCATTCTGTCTGTGTATGTGCTAGATTTCAGGCTTGTCCAAAAGAATCTCACTTAACTGCAGTAAAACGTATTTTAAAATATTTAAAAGGAACTATTGGTTTTGGTTTATGGTATCCATCTGAAGCTTGTACTAGTCTAATAGGTTATTCTGATCCTGATTATGGTGGATGCAAAATTGATAGAAAGAGTATTAGTGGGACATGTCATTTGTTAGGTTCATCTTTAGTATCTTGGCATTCTAAGAAACAGGCATGTGTTGCTTTATCCACCACTAAAGCTGAATATATTGCAGCTAGTAATTGTTGTGCTCAAATTTTGTGGATGAAACAACAACTAGAAGATTATAGTATATTTCTAAATGACATACCTTTGATGTGTGATAATACGAGTGCAATCAATCTTACTAAGAATCCAGTAATGCACTCTAGGACTAAGCATATAGAAATTAGACATCATTTTTTGAGAGATCATATAAACAAAGGAAACTGTAAAATTGAGTATGTTGATACAAAGCACCAATTAGCAGATATTTTTACTAAGCCTCTACCCAAGGATAGATTCTATGATCTTTGAACAGACTTAGCGATATTAGAAATAGCTTAAATTCTGCTTAATTAGACAGTTTTTGGATGGTTGTAATGTTATAATTCATTATGAAGGATGTTCATATATTATCATGTGTATAAACCTCAAAATTTTGATGAACTCTCTGGAATAATCGATTATTTGGAGTTATAATCGATTATTTGCACCCAAAACATGACATTTCTCTCTAGATTAATCGATTAACTCGCCAGATAATCGATTAAACTCAATGTTAATCGTTTAACAGCTTGAATTAATCGATTAAATGGGTCTGGTACTGGTTTAATTGATTAATTCAAGATTTAATCGATTAAACCTGGAAAGTTTTGGTTCCTAGCTATTGCCAACAACTCTCTTGACCCTTATTCACTCCCATATGACCGTTGGAGATGCTTGGTTATAAATAGGGCCTCCATTTCACTTCTACTCACTTCTATCTCTTGAATTCAAGCTTTCTTGCCTCATTCTATCAATCTTGCCTTCTTCTAACTTCACTTGTCCTCCTAAATCTTCTTGTTACTCTTATAATCCTACAATAGCCTCATCTTCTCGTGCTAAAATTCCCACCAGAAGAAGATCTGCACCCTCATCTCATCCCCTTCCTAATTCTGTAGAAGGATGGATCTCTGATGCTGAAGGCCAACAATAATTTTTGTCCTATTGGAAGGAACGTGGTATTATTTCTCCTAAATTCCTTATTAGTGATCAGTTCATCAATAGGGGATTCAACTTTCCTAATCTCCTTGAAATTCAAGGAGTTCTCCCTTTCATCCAAATGCAAGGTACGTATTATCCTGACTTAGTTAGGGTATTTTACTCTAGGTTTAAATTTAGAGATCAAATTGCTACCTCTCGAGTAAAGGGTGTCACAATTATTATTGATGATGATATTTGGGAAAACGTTGCCCACTTTCCTATAAGAGAAGATGCTATTAACGTGTTTGGTGAGTTAGATGATTTTGACAGGATCATGGCTTACCGTTCTTTTCTGCGAAACCCCTCCATGGAAATAGGGTGTCTCCTTCTAGCTGGTCCTTTGAAGAAGGAGGAACGCATAATTTTGCATTTACTTGTCTGGATCCTATGTCCCCGAGCTACAAATCATGCTCAATGTTCTTCAATCGATCTTCGTATTATTCATGCCATAATGAATAATGAGCCTTTAGATTGGGGCATTCTTGTCACCATGACTATGTTAAAAGCCAAACGCCATCCCACCTTCAAAATTCCATATGCCCTCCTTGTCTCTCGCATTCTTGAATACAAAGGAGTAAATGTCGAAGGTGAACAAACAGTACGAACGAATAACTTAAACTGCATGCTGGATAGCACATTAACCCAAATCCAAATGGTGCATGTCAACAATATTCATGTTCACAAGGATGACGTTCCAAATGAAGGTGACGATAATGAAGATTCTGATGAAGATATGCCTCCTACTGCTGATTTTCCTTCTAATCAGATCCAAAGTGTTGGAACTTCCTCTGCTCATCATGAAACCCGTCAATATATGGAAGACATGTTATCTCATATGAATCAGAGGATGTAGACATTCTTCACTCTTTCTGGAGTACGGCATGAGGAAATAATTCGCCGTATATCTGATGTAGATGATAAAGTGTGCCATTTAGACAATAAATTTGATGCACACTTTCATAGTGATAGTGAAGAATTTTAAATTTGTTTTTATTTTCTCTTGTGTTGTAATGTATTTTCATTTCTGAAATAAAATGTGGTGTTCTTTTAATGCTTTGATTGAGGGGGAGTTATCTCCAAGTTATGCATATTTTGAAGGGGAGCTCTTATGATTGTTATAGAAGGAGCTTTCAATTTTTTATTATAATCAAAATAGGGGGAGAAATATTTAAAGCCTTTTATGATTGAATTTAAATATTATCTGGTATGTTTAATGTGTTTGTTAGTGTGACAGATAAAACAAGTTATTACATGGCTTTAAAAGAAAATTTTGATCATCATAAAAAAGGGGGAGATTGTTGAACATACAAGGACTTGATGTTGAACTTACATGGACATGAAGCTTGTTGATTTTGATGATGATTCAAGAACAAAGAACTTAGAGTGTTGAAGACTTGTATTGCTGTGTAATAACTCTGTTTTGATGAGTTTAAGTCTGTAATATTAGAGTCTAAGATAGCCGGTACATAATCTACTCTTTAGAAGCTTCAAAAACTCATATTTATCAGTTAGCCTCGAGTTTAATCGATTAAAACATCAGATAATCGATTATTATAGTGAGAAAAACCATTTTCTGTATCTGTTCACTGTAATAATCGATTAACACACCTATTAATCGATTAATAGGCCAGTTAATCGATTAACAGGGCTTTTAATCGATTAAAACAGTGTGTTTTGGGGTTTTGTTGATTTTGACTCTGTAATAATCGAATAACACTTCATTTAATCGATTATTTCAGTCAGATTTGGATTTTGAACTTCAAATTAAACCTATTTTCGAAAACCCTATTCCCCATACATCAAGTTTCGAAAATCCCCAATTCCCAAACCCTAATTCATCTACTTAAGGTTCTTTGTGGCTCTCAGAAAAAAGAACAACATTTTTCAAACAAAAGTTAAGTGCTGTGAGTGCTAGAGAACTGTTTGTTGGAGGAAAAAGGGGCTTTTGGAACCTGGTGTGGGCTAGAAGCGATAAGAATCACTAAGTGGAGTTCTTAATGGATTGTGTGTTGTGCCATCTCTAGGGAAAGTTGTTCTTCATCTCTTGTGGGTTTCAAGAGAGGTGTTTTCTTTACTTTGTCTTGTCAATTGTTATCTGTTTGTAACAACTTTGATTATAGTGACAACGTTAATCCTCTGTTTGAGTGATTAGCAATTGGACGTAGGGTCTTTTGATCCGAACCAGTATAAATCTCCTGTGTAAGACTCTATCTCTATTTTATTTACGTTTACACAGGATTTTAATCGGTAAAATTTGGAGAAAACTTTTAAAACCTAATTTTTGTTAAGAAACCAATTCACCCCCCCTCTTGGTTTTTGTCCGACAACGTGAACATTCCGCTGCACGATTCTAACAGGGCATACCCAGGATAATTGGTTAACGTCCCATCATTCTACCTCGACCTTCCATTCCATGGTCGTGCGTCGGTGGAGAGGGATTTTAGAGAAGCTTCTCAAAGGATCGGGGAACATCCCCATGTGACTAGAAGCGTAGAAATATGTGATTCCCCACACAAAAAGCAGTGAGGAGCAACATCTAATTGTTTTTCCTTGCTTCTGGTGACAGAATTCCACCGAAAGCAAGGTGTCGGTAAGAAATGCAGGCAATGGACTCTTTGAGTTCACGTCCCAGGCGAAAAAGGCGTCCATGACGGCTTGGTCTACTGTGTCGATATGGAAGGGAAACAAAGTTGTTCCAAATAATATTAAAGCCATGGTTTTGTTAAAAGCGACCCATTCTGTCCTTTCAGCCAGAACGGGTAGGTGGTCTTCTAACATTGCGACTTTCCAACCCTGGACATTCCCTTTTGCTATCAAGGTAGTCTGTCGAAACGGCAATCGGATGATGACAGCGACTTGGGCTGTAGAAGTATATGCTCCATGACGGATATGGACCCCGGTTGATTTGGGCCATTTTAGCATAATTTCATACTCCTCCAAAGTAGGCACCATATCGAACTGCGGGAACTCAAAGCAGTGTAGACTAGAATTCCAAAAATGAACTAGAATTCTAATAAACGTAGGATCGACACAGATCTTCAGCAGGTCGAGAATCCGTCCATAGGATTTTTTGAAATCGGAGCGGACCTCGGGTGGCATCAAAGTGCAAAGCCGCTCCAGTCTATCAGCGTGGTATCGGGGAATGTCCACTTTCTTCATTTGTCTACTAGTCCCATCCATTTTCTAAAACCAAAATGCATGTTGATGAATATGATGTTTATTGTAGGTATGCATGGAGTATTTGTTTTTTCTATTTATTTATCATGTTCTGTTCTACATGATGTATGTATGTATATATATATATCTTAAACTATCTATATGGATGAATTTGATGTTTTATGAACAAGGTCCCATTTTCATTTGATATATATATTTTCTTTTTTTTTCTTTTTTTTTTTTTAATTTTATTTCATAGCCTTTTATCTCTTTTGTCGGACTGTGTGGCTACTTAGCTTACAAAGAACCTGAAATCAGGCTATCTAAAAGGCAAATTGTCCAAGATAAAATGTTTTATTGCGAAAGGATAATGTTTAGCGTCCCTTATCTCTTCTGTCGGACTGTGTGGCTACTTAGCTTACAAAGAACCTGAAACCAGGCTAGCTAAAAGGCAGACTGTCCGAGATAAGGGTGTTTATTACGAAAATATTTTTGTGATTTTTTCTTGTTGTTTGGTTATGCTATGCAATCAAATGCAACAAACAAATGCACACACAATTTACTCATTTGTTACCACGTAAGAAGACGTTTTAATCACGAGGTAGGATTTTCCTGCAGAAAAGTGCGTTGGCAAGGGTAGGTTCTAACTATTCTCACCAAGGCTTAGGCCCCCAAGGTGCCCCCATTATAGGGTCCCCACTCTCCAGCCTTCCGACCATGCTTAGCACTAAGGCCATAGTCAGTCTTTGTGCCAAAAGAGGAAGGTTATCACCTTGAGTGGTGGTTTCCGATCATACCGGTGGGCTGCATGTCCCTCACTACGGCAAACCGTACCTGCCACCCACTCCCTATGGATTTCTCACTTGCCCCTAGGTATAGAGGGAACTATTGTGTGCAAAGGTTTGTGTACAGTTTTGTATTTCAAACAGTTGCGTAAAATAAACAAACAACAGTTATTAAAGCCAAACAAGTAAAGCAAGGTAGGGTAAAAGTGAAATTTTTAGGTTTATTTATTAAACCGGCCCATCACTAAATGGGATCAACTCTCTAGGCTTCCCCAGTGGAGTCACCATCTGTCGCTGCCGTCAAAAGAGGCGGTCTGAGCGACGCGATGGTTCTGACTTCCCGTTTTCGCATTTTATGGGTGGGGTTACAACACCTCTAGGTTGTCTGATAACCGGCTGGACCTAGGGGCGAGGTTTTTGAAAGAGAGCTTTTAAGTTGTCCGATAACCGGGCTGGACCTAAGAGCCAGAGTTAGGTAAGGGAGTTAGTTAGTTACGGTTAGTTACAGGTCGGGACCACCGTCTCGCCTAACAAGGTCAGGACCACCATCTCGCCAAATGAGACGATGGTCTCACCAAATGAGACGGTGGTCTCGTCAAACAAGACGGCGGTCTCGCCCTTAGCCGATGGCGAGACGGCGGTCTCGCCAAACGAGATGGCGGTCTCGACCCTTTTGGTGGAATTTCTTATTTTTCCTATACAAATATCCCTCCTATTCTAATATGGGGCCTATTGATCAATTCTAGGGACCTTTTAGGCCTTGCCCATCTTCGAATGGAAGTCTTCTGCTTTTTATTTTGAGGTCGGGCAAGATTTGGGGTCTACAGCTGCCCCCCCTTCACTTGAATAATCGATCGTTTGCTTAATATGCCAGCGAGATCGGTTGGCGAGTGCAGGAGTTAACGCTCTTGCCCGGTCGTCCTTCGAATTCCCCTTCTTGCGGTAGCCGACCCTCCATACAATAAATGTGTGTGTGCCTTCGGGATGCTCCTTCATGCGCTAGCCGACCCCTTTAGAAAAAAAAGGTGCGAACCTCCGGGATTGTAGACCCCTAATCTTGCCCGACCTCGTAATAAGACCAGAAGACCTCCTTTTCAAAGATGGATGAAGCCTAAGAAGCCATTAGGAGAGACTATTAGGCCCCATACTAGGATAGGAGGGATTTTTTGCATTAAAATAAGGATTTTCTCCTTCAAGGATCGAGACCGCCGTTTTGCCATTCATGCAAGTCGAGACTGCCGTCTCGTTTGGTGAGACGGTCGTCTCGCCACCTACGAATGGTGACACCCCCTCTCGTTTGGCGAGACGACCGTCCCGAATGGCAAGACGGTCGTCTCGACCTTGTTAGACGAGACGGTCGTCTCGACTTGACAGACGCAAATCCCTATAAATAGTCGCACTTTTCCCCTCATTTCACACAATTCTTCTACTTTCCCTCTTGTAACCTTTTCAAATTCTCTTCCTAGAACCCCTCCGAAGCATTTTCAGAGTTTTTGAGAGTTTCTTAGAGATTTTATAGCATTTCCGAGAGTTTTTCCGGCGTTGTAAAGAGTGAAGGGCTGCCAAAACGCACCTTAATTTTCAAGAAATTAATCAAAGAGCTTGCTTCGGAGGTTTCTTCTTTCTCTCTCTCTCTTTATTGTCTTTACTTTTATGATTAAGTTATGCAATAAATACTAGGGCCATGTAGTCGTTACTTTAATTCCGTAAATAAAAGGGTAAAAGCGTTTTTTCACAAAGTTTATTTATTAAATAGTTGGCCTATCATAGGGAACCCGAAAGGGGCGTCGTAAGGGAACTAACACTTCCCTTACACGTAACTAACTCCCTTACCTAAAATCTGGTTTTAACGACCAAAGTTGGTTTTCGAAAATCAACGCCTTTTTACTCCTTTTTTGATGTTTCCAGTAAAAACATCGATGGCGACTCCATAAGAACCCTTCAAAATTAGTTCTTGGGTTAGCCTGGTTATCGGACAATCCAAGAATGCTCTTTCGAAAACCTCGCCCCTAAGTTCAGCCCGGTTATCGGACAACCTAAAGGCGTTGTAACCACACCCATAAAAACACGAAAATTGGAAAGTCGGAACCATCGCGTCGCTCCGACCGCCTCGTTTTGACGGCGGCGACAGATGGCGACTCCACTGGGGAAGCTAGAGAGTAGATCCCATTTAGTGATGGACTAGTTTGATAAATAAAAGACTTAAAAAATTACGCTTTTACCCTACCTTGTATTATAACATGTTTTAATGCTTGGCTTTAATAATTGTTGTTTGTTTATATTTACACAATTGTTTGAAATACAAACTATACACAAACCCTTGCACACAACAGTTCCCTCTATACCTGGGGGCAAGTGAGAAATCCATAGGGAGTGGGTGGTAAGTAGGGTTCGTTGTACTGATGGCCTTGTGCCCACCAGTGTGATCGGAAACCACCACTCAAGGTGATAACCTTCCTCTTTTGGCACAAAGACTGACTATGGCCTTAGTGCTAAGCATGGTCGGAAGGCTGGAGAGTGGGGACCCTATAATGGGGGCACCTTGGGGGCCTAAGCCTTGGTGAGAACAGTTAGAACCTACCCTTGCCAATGCACTTTTCTGTAGGAAAACCCTACCTCATGATTAAAACGACTTCTCGCCTGTTCGCGGATGAGTGAATTGTATGTGCATTTGTTTGTTGCATTTGATTGCATAGCATAACCAAACAACAGATAAAAACAAAATTTTACAATAAACACTCTTATCTTAGATAGTCTGCCTTTTAGCTAGCCTGGTTTCAGGTTCTTTGTAAGCTAAGTAGTCACGCAGTCCGACAGAAGAGATAAGGGACACTAATATTATTCTTTCACCAATAAAACCATTTTATCTCAGACAGTTTGCCTTTTAGCTAGCCTGGTTTCAGGTTCTTTATAAGCTAAGTAGCCACGCAATCCGATAGAAGAGATAAAAGGCTAAAAAAATAAATCCAAAATAAATAACAAAATCAAAACATTTATAAAAATAATGTTGACAAAGTCGTATCATTCATATTGCATCATGTCATAAGTGAAAAAATCAAGAGAAAAAAATAAATGCATAAGGAAAGTATGCATAAACATCATTTTAATAAATCCCAAAAAATGGGTCTTAGAAGCGTTTTTTGGGAAAATTACTGGGCCAAATACCCTTTGGGTATTTGTGGCCTGATTCCTCACTTTTTTCCTTTTGTTTTGATATGTTGTGCGTCCAAATCGGACATCTCAGTCAAAAGTTATGCCACTTTGAACATCTACCGCCCTTTTGTACTGGTGCATGCATAAATACATTCATTCTAAGGAATATTCATCTCATAAATAATTTGTTTTAAACAATAAAAATCTTTTTGCCTTCTAGAAAGTGGCTAGTATTCTTCATGCCCTCATCGGCATACAAAAAAAAACAGAAAATCCCAAACACTATCATACATCATGTTAGAAAATAAAACATGATAATGTTTAGGAAAAAACAAACACTTGCATACATGCATTCACCAAACTTCATCCTCATAACATGCATCTAATAATAGACAATCGAAGAAGTGGACATTCCTCAATACCATGAAAAGAGGATTAGGGCATTCGCATGCATGGGAAGTCAAAAAGAAAATAAATAGAAATTCTAACCTGCCTATGGGTTCATTTAGGCTTCTCCACTTTTAAAAAAAAAATGTACTTCGAAACATTGCATTGAGAAATGTACACTGTCTAGATGAAATAAATAAAATTGTTTGTTTTCATCATCTCTTCAAGTGTATATTTTATTCATAAATTGCATTCATTCTCACTTTAATATTAATAATAAGATAATAAAAAGAAAGGATTAATTGATGTGCTTTCCATGAATTCTAATAAGATGAAGAGCAAACCTTTTGTCGTCAAGTTCTCTCCAATGGTTGATCCGCCTAAAGAGGATAATAAGCCTCAACCGTTGGGTATCCGAGTTAATAAGGAAGAAGGGGCAAGGATGTCGTTACATTTGTTAACCCCATACATCAAATAAGGCTGCACCATGGAGATACGCAAAAACACCGCCCATTAACAAGGATATCTCCAGCATAGCTGGCATTGGGGACAAAATTAGAAATATGGATGCCACCCAAACCAAGGGCTCATTAGAAGGTGACCCACATGGTGAAAAGACTTCCCCAACGATATGAAGGTGACCCACATGGTGAGGAAATATGGATGCCACCCAAACCAAGGGCTCATTAGAAACTCTCAAGGAATAAGGGAGCCACCAAATTTTAAAGACAATCCTTTAAAGCATTACCCTACAAAGGATCAAGCTGCACGGAGAAAAGGGAAGTCTCCCCTCCACACCTTGAATCAGATTTTCCCAAATAGAGGGGTTCAAGCGTAAAAAGCGACTTTAGTCATTAGGAGTTCTCCTTCTGATTCTTAGGGTTTGTAAATCCAATGACTATTAGAGATTACTCCTCGGGGCTAGCCCGACCCCCGAGCATTGTAGGACACATATTTACCTATTAATTACAAAGAATGTCATTCTTATTATCTGTTTCTCTTCCTACTATTCATATCTAAACCTCATTAATAACCATGTTTAAACAAACATTTCAAAAATGCGTCAAAATGCGCCATCGTCAAAATAATCAAACCACTCATCACCACTGATTGACTAGAAACACAAAATAAAGTTTTACCTCGTCATAAATAAAGCCGTGTTTCGCCAATGTTGTGCAAAAAGAAAACAAAAATCAAAAGAAGCCCATAAAAGCTAAAGGCCAAAAAGAGATGACAAGATACCCGGTAGGAAACCCACAAAGGGGGTACGCAAAAGTTAGGGTAAACCCGTTAGGAAACCTAAACAACCATAAAGGGTAGCCTAGGAAAAAATTAAGGTTACAAAATAAAGTCCGCTAGGTTTCCAAAGCAAGAAAAAAGAAACCTAGACAAAAGTTAGGACAAAACAAAACACAATATCCTAAGCTGAAAACCCAAAGGGCAGACTAGGCAAGTCAATCAGTCATAGCAAGCGCCATAGAATAAGATGTCACTCCATAAACAAAATGTTGTTTAAACTAGCCTAAACACTCTAACCAACCTTGGCTAGCCGTGCTTACAAAAACAAGTTTTTGTCAAAATAAAATAATTCTAAAACACAAGCCTTTGAATTAAATATCCTCTTCTTTCTCTTCTCTTGACCCTTACCACTACGACATTCTAGTAAGTAGTAGGGAAATGTGGAGATAGTAATCAATACGAGGATTGACATCCCCAAGGAAAGGGAGGGGCACACTGACATGGCAAGTCGCTCTACAATTAACACAATCATTCTTCAGTCATGAAAAAATCGAGACGGCAAAATTGGTACAACCTATCATGTCGACAAAGCACATAACGTCAGAAGCTCATCAGAAGTAAAAGCACATTGGTTAATCCTTTTGAAAAATTAATTGAAATAGTATTATAGGATGCATATCACAAACATTGCATACATGCATAGGATCCTTTCTCTCAAAAAGAAAAGAGAAAAGAGAAATGAGAAAAATAAAAATAAAAAATAATGTCTGCTAGGAGATTCTTAGGCAAAAGTTAGGGTAGCCCGCTAGATCGAAAACCCGCAAAGGGCAGTCTAGGCAAAAGTTAGGGCATTCATAAAAAAGAAAAAAAGCCCGCTAAGATATCCTAGGCAAAAATTAAGGCAGCCCGCTAGACCGAAAACCCCAAAAAGGGCGGTCTAGGCAAAAGATAGGGCTAAACCAAAAAATGAATAAAAGAGAGGGGCCCTTCATCATAATCATAAAAAGTCCAGTAGGAGAATGTCAGTCACTTTTCCAGATGCATCAATCAAAAAGAATGGATTGCATTTAGGGCATCCACACACAAGTAGTCGCACAAAACGACTTTGTCAATGTCAAAAATGAAAGAAATAAAAATTACTTTAGACAAATAACAAAAATCGAAAAGCATTCATGCATATAAGGAGACTAGCTCCATGTTTGTGATTGAAAACAGGATCACTGAGACAAAGTCTCCAAATAATGCCCTCAAGAAAATGGAGCAAGTCGTCAATCAAGCAACTCAGCAGAATAAGAGCTTCTTAAAATCAAGAGCTCCAGCTACCATCCTTCTACCCAGAAAAGAAGGCACAAGAAAGTAATAAGTCTCCAAACATTGCTCTCCCTCAAGAAAGAAGAGCGAGTTGTCATAAGAAGCTTCCAAAAGCCAAAGCTCTAATCATCACCCAATAAAAGAGGGCACAATCATCAGACATCATAAAAGAAAAGCCGACGAAAAGGCTTAGTCATCCCCAAGAGGATCCCTTCCTACTCCGAAGGCAAAACAAAAACACTCCTCACGGCTCAGCATTACCACTACATGAGTCATCGAGCACACTCACCCAAAGTCTCCTCCACACTCCCCAATGGAGAATAAAGGCTTCAAGAGCCCATCATCATCAACGGTCAAAGGAGTCCAATCTCCATACCAACAAGGGCTCAACAAAAAAAGGAAAAAAGAAGAAAACTCTTGCATCCCCAGAGGATGTCCAAAAGAAAAGGCAACAACAGAGAAGGCCAAATAAAAATCCTCAAGTGGATCTCCTAAAAAGTCTACAAAAAAGAATCAGAAATTCCCATCCTCCAGTGGAATAAGAGTTTCACAAGTTTAGCTCGCATCAACATCAATCAAGGAGCCATGACTCCATCCCTAGAAAAGAAAAATCAGATCCCCAGGGAGTCAACTAATTCCCTGGTGGATCACCAAAGAAAGAAAACTTCATCCCTAATGGACCTCCCAAAAAGAAGGAAAAAAGCCAGCATAATAAAAAGAGACTAAAAAGTAAAAAGGCTTACGCATTATCCCGAAAAAGCCAAATTTCAAATCGTGAAAAAAAGGAGATAAATCGCGGAAAAAGGAGAAATCAAATGAAAATCCTTGCTCCCTAAGTGGGTCACCTCAGAAAAAGAAAAAATCAACAAAAAAGAAGGATTTGGAAATTCCATTCCTTCAACAGAATAAGAGCACCACAAAAGCCAGCTCGCACCCACATCAATTAAGGAGCCAAGATTCCATTCCCCCAAAGGGGCTACCAAAATCTGACCCCCGGGAAGTCAACCAATTCCCCGGTGGATCAATCAAAAACAAAGAATCCCCAGCAAACAACAAGCTGGATGGCTATCAGGAAAAGCCAAAAAACAAAGAATCTCCGGCACACCGGAAGACATTATCAGAAAGGTCCAAAAACATTTACCAAAACAGAAATCACTCCCAATGGAGTCGGCGCATGAGCTAGAGCAGTAAGCCGCCACCACAGCCAAGGGTCAGCTACCGCAAGAAGGAGCATCCGGAGGCACAACACTAGATGGGGGTGTATACTCATCAAGCCTTACAAAAGGGGGTTTACCGGACGGGGGTTCATACTCGCTAGACACCAGATAGGGGTGTACTCATCAGGCCTTACAAAATGGGGCTTACCAGGCGGGGGTTCATACTCGTCAAACCAGATGGGGGTTCATACTCATCAGCCGAAGGGATCAACTACCGTTAGAAGGAGCATCCTGGAGGCGCACAACATACTTTTTCCCCAGAAGATCAACCGCCGCAAAGACAGGACGTCTGAAGGGCAACCGGGCAGGAGGGTCAACTCCTTTACCCTCCATTCGATCTTCTTGGCACAACAAGCCAGTAGTCGACTAGTCGGGTAAAGGGGGGGGTAGTTGTAGACCCATAATCTTGCCCGACCTCGTAATAAGACCAGAAGACCTCCTTTTCAAAGATGGATGAAGCCTAAGAAGCCATTAGGAGAGACTATTAGGCCCCATCCTAGGATAGGAGGGATTTTTTGCATTAAAATAAGGATTTTTGCCTTCAAGGATCGAGACCGTCATCTCACTTTTTGAGACCGATGTCTCGCTTTTCGAGACCGCTGTCTCGCTTGTAGACCCCTAATCTTGCCCGGCCTCATAATAAAGATCATAAGACCTTCTATTCGAAGATGGATGAAGCCTAAGAAGCCACTAGGAGAGACTATTAGGCCCCATACTAGGATAGGAGGGATTTTTGGCCCAAAAATAAGGTTTTTCGCCTTTTAAGGTCGAGACCGCCGTCTCGGATTCGAGACCGCCGTCTCGCCTTGCGCGAATGGCAAGACCGCCGTCTCGTTTGGCGAGACGACCGTCTCGACCTGATAGGTACGAATCCCTATAAATAGGAGCGCCATTCCCCTCATTTCCCATAGTTCTTCCATTCTCTCTCTAGACTTTTCACCAAATTCTCTTTCTAGAACCCCTCCAAAGCATTTCCGGAGTTTCTGAGAGTTTTCTAGAGTATTTTAGAGCGTTTTCGAGAGATTCTGGCCCTGTAAAGAGTGAAGGGCTGCCAAAAAGCACCCTATTTTTGCAAAGGTTAATAGAAAGCTTGCTTCGGAGGTTTTCACTCTCTCTCTCTATTTTTACCACTTTAATTCTAATTATGCAATAGAAACTAGGGCCATGTAGTCATAATTTTAAATTCTGCAAAATAAAGGGTAAAAACGTATTTTTCACCGGTTTATTTATTTATCCAAAGTAGCTAGCCTATCATAGGGAACCCGAAAGGGGCGTTGTAAGGGAACTAACACTTCCCTTACACGTAACTAACTCCCTTACCCAACTCTGGTTCTAATGACCAAAGTTGGTTTTTCGAAAACCAACACCTTTTTAACTCCTTTTCCGATGTTTCTGGTAAACACGTCGGTGGCGACTCCAGAGAACCCTTAAAAAACTAGTTCTTGGTTTAGCCCGGTTATCAGACAATCCAAGAACTCCCTTTCGAAAACCTTGCCTCTAGGTTCAGCCCGGTTATCGGACAACCTTAAGGCCTTGTAACCACCAATAAAAACGCGAAAATTGGAAAGTTGGAATCATCACGTCGCTCCGACCGCCCTCGTTTTGACGGCGGTGACATCGCTTTTTGAGACCGCCGTCTCGCCATTCCTACAAGTCGAGATCGCCATCTCATTTGGTGAGATGGTCGTCTCGCCACCTGCGAATGGCGAGACCCCCCTCTCGTTTGGCAAGACGGCCTTCTCGCCATTTTTGCACAGCGAGATGGTCGTCCTGAATGGCGAGACGACCATCTCGACCTTGTCAGACGAGACGACCGTCTCGACCTGACAGGCGCGAATCCCTATAAATAGCTGCGCTTTTCCCCTCATTTCACAAAATTCTTTGACTTTCCCTCTTGTAACCTCTTCAAATTCTCTTCCTAGAACCCCTCCGAAGCATTCCCCGAGTTTTTGAGAGTATCTTAGAGATTTTATAGTGTTTCCGAGAGTTTTTCCGGCGTTGTAAAGAGTGAAGGGCTGCCAAAACGCACCCTAATTTTCAAGAAATTAATCAAAGAGCTTGCTTTGGAGGTTTCTTCTTTCTCTCTCTCTTTATTGTCTTTACTTTTATGATTAAGTTATGCAATAGATACTAGGGTCATGTAGTCGTTACTTTAATTCCATAAATAAAAGGGTAAAAGTGTCTTTTCACAAAGTTTATTTATTAAATAGCTGGCCTATCATAGGGAACCCGAAAGGGGCGTCGTAAGGGAACTAACACTTCCCTTAAACGTAACTAACTCCCTTACCTAAACTCTGGTTTTAACGACCAAAGTTGGTTTTCGAAAATCAACGCCTTTTTACTCCTTTTTCGATGTTTCCAGTAAAAACATCGATGGCAACTCCATAAGAACCCTTCAAAATTAGTTCTTGGGTTAGCCCGGTTATCGAACAATCCAAGAATGCTCTTTCGAAAACCTCGCCCCTAGGTTCAGCCCAGTTATTGGACAACCTAAAGGCGTTGTAACCACACCCATAAAAACGCGAAAATTGGAAAGTTAGAACCATCGCGTCGCTCCGACCGCCTCGTTTTGACGGCGGCGACAGGGATGATCCTTCTTGCGGTAGCCGACCCCTTTGGTTGACAAGTGGTAGAACCTCAGGATGTTCCTTCTTGCGGTAGTCAACCCCTCGGTTAATAAGTATGAACACTCATCTGGTTTCTTGTAGCTTTGGGATGCTCCTTCTTACGGTAGTCGACCCCTCGGCTGACAAGTGGTAGAACCTCAAGATGCTCCTTCTTATGGTAGTTGACCCCTCGGTTGATGAGTATGAACCCCCATCCGGTTGATGCAGTCAACTTTGTAGGACTGGTGGTGGTGGTGGCTTACTGCTCTAGCTCATGCGCCGTGATTTTCCCTATGTGCAGGTCTTTGTCTTCAGGACCTTCCTTGTCCCGAAGTTGTGGTGGCGACTTACTGCTCTAGCTCATGCGCCGTTCCTTGTGAGGAGTGTTTTTGCTTTGGCATTCTGTTTTTGACTTTTTTGATGAAGTCTTCTAGTGTGCCGGGGATTTGTTGGTCTTCTTCCAGCTAATTGAGTGCTGGGGATTCTTGTTTTTGAGCTTTTGTAGTGGTCATCCAACTTTGCTGGCTATCGGGGATTTTTGGTGAGTGTCTTTTACATAGGCAGGAATCCGATGGGGATTTTTTTTATCTTAGTGAGTGCTCTTGAGTAGGCGGATATCCATTGAGGTTCTGGTAATGCCTCTGAGCAGGAAGATGCTTCATCGGAAGTGAAGGCTTTCGGTTCGCGTTCTTTTCTTGAGGGGAGCTTCATTTGGAGGCTTGCTTTGAGTGCTTCCTGCTTTGAAACTCAAACATGGAGCTAGTCTCCTTATAAGCATGAATGCTTTTCATTTTTAGTTATTTATCTAAACTGATTTGTTTTTCAGTTTTGACAAAGTCATTGCATGCGGCTACTTGTGTGGATGCCTTAAATGCAATCTACTTTTATTTTATGCATCTAGAAAATGACTAGCATTCTTCTGTTGAGCGTTGAAGGGTTCTTCTTTTTATTCATTTTCTTTTTATTAAGCCCTATCTTTTGCCTAGACCACCCTTTTGGGGTTTTCGATCTAGCGGGTTGCCTTAATTTTTGCCTAGGATATCTTAGCGGGCTTTTTCCTTTTTATGAGTGCCTTAACTTTTGCCTAAACCGACATTTGCGGGTTTTTGATCTAGCAGGCTGCCCTAATTTTTGCCTAAGAATCTCCTAGCACGTATCCTTCTTTTTTATCTTTATTTTTCCTTTTCTTTTCCCTTCTTATGCTTTCTTATATTGGTTCTTTATGCATGCTCATGTTTCATTAATACAGAGGCATTTTCATAATTTGGTCAAGAGAGAAAAGAAATGAAAGATAATTTTATTGATATAAACAAATGGTTTATTTTTACAAAAGGATTTAGGAGCATGGCTGGCCAAGGTTGGCTATACTATATAGGCTATAACAATCATGTCCCTAACATCTATCTCTCTATTTCTCCCATTCGCTTCAGTTGAGATGCTCGAGCCCGGAGTGAAGACTACGCAAAGCCTGCTTACTTCTGGAAGGGCATTACCTTAGTCGCCTTGCGGTTTTCGGCTAAAGTAATCATTGCTCATTTTTGGTTTTTTTTTGAACCCTCTAACTTTTGCCTAGGACGTGTCCTAGCGAGAAATATGAAGCCTATATTTTGCCCAGGACGCTCTTTGCGAGTTTTTGTCCTGACGGGTCATGAGCAATGTCTTCAAGCGTAGTACTTTTTTACCGTGTCTGAGTTGATCGGGTGTCGAAGCTCTTCTCCGTCCATGTTAGTGAGGATAAGGGCTCCTCCTGAGAAAGCTCGCTTGACCACAAAGGGTCCTTCGTAGTTTGGTGCCCATTTTCCAAGTTTGTCCTTCTGGGTGAGAAGCAATTTTTTTATTACTAAATCCCCTTCTTGAAAAGTGTGAGGATTTATCTTCTTATCGTATGCCTTCTTGATCTTCTTTTGATAGGCCTGCCCATGACATATGGCGTCTAGCCGTTTTTCTTCGATCAGGTTAAGCTGGTCGTACCGATTCTGGACCCATTCTACTTCGATTAACTTTGCTTCCATAATGACTCTTAGGGAGGGTATTTCAACTTCTACTGCCAATACAGCCTCCATGCCTTATACGAGGGAGAACGGGGTGGCCCCGATAAAGGTCCGCACGAAAGTCTGATATCCGTGCAAGGCGAAGGGGAGCATTTCGTGCCAATCTTTGTATGTTATCACCATCTTTTGGATTATCTTTTTAATGTTTTTGTTGGCCGCCTCCACTGCATCATTCATTTTAGGTCGGTATGAAGAGTAATTGTGGTGTTGAATCTTGAAATATTGGCATAATTCTTCCATCATCTTGTTGTTTAGGTTGGTCCCATTATCAGTAATGAGCCGATGAGGGATACCATACCGACATAGAATATTCCTCTTGATGAAGGTGGTTACCACTTTCCTAGTCATGTGTGCATAGGATGCCGCCTCTACCCATTTAGTAAAATAGTCAATGGCTACCAAAATAAAACAGTGACCATTAGATGCTTTGTGCTTGATAGGTCCGATGATGTCCATGCCCCACATGGAGAATGGTCATGGTGTAGCCAAGGTGTTGAGGGGTGCGGGCGGAACGTGAACATTATCGGCATAGACTTGGCACTTGTGACATCTTTTAGCGTATTGGCGATATATGCCTTCCATTGTGGACCAGAAATACCCTGCCTTTAGGATCTTCTTTACCATGACATGACCAGGTGCATGGGTCCCAAAAACTCCTTTATGAATCTCTTTTATCAGAGTTTGAGCTTCCTCATGATCCACACACCTTAAAAAAATGGAGTCAAAATTCTTCTTATAGAGGGTTTCTCCAATCATTGCAAACCTTGTGGCCCTCTTCTGGATGGTCGTTTTGTCATTATCACTAATTCCTTCAGGATATTCACCCTTCGCAAGATATCTCTTAATGTCGTGATACCAAGGGTTTTTGTCTTGTTCGCTATTTACTGTCATGCAAAAAGCTTGTTTGTCATGCAGCTTGATTTGAATAGTTGACATCTCATGCTCTTGATCTAAAGAGAACATGGATGATAAAGTAGCGAGGGCGTTTGCAATTGATTATCTTCCCAAGGGATATACTTGAAAGTGACGCTTTCCAGCCTCGAAATAAAATTGTGAATATGCTCTAGATATGGGATTAATTTGGAATTTTGAGTTTCCCATTCACCCTTGAGTTGATAGATGACAAGGGATGAATCACCGAAAACTTTGAGTTTGGTCACCCCATGATCTAGAGCTACTTGGATTCCCAATGCACAAGCTTCGTATTCGGCCATATTATTTGTGCAGTCAAAGTTTAACCTGGCCGTTACCGGGATATATTTCTTTTCTGGGATATCAAAATGGCTCTGATCCCATGTCCAAGCATGTTTGAAGCTCCATCGAAAAACATAGTCCATGCATCCTCTTTGGTCTCTTCGTGTTCAATGTGCATGATATGTTCATTGGGAAAGTCGTCTTGCAGGGATTGGTACTCGTTTGTCAATCCATGTGCTACATAGTCCGCTAGGGGACTACCTTTAATAGCTTTCTGGGTGACATGAATGATATTGAATTCTGAGAGGAGCACTTGCCACCTACCTATTCTTCTGGTCAAGATAGGATTTTCGAAGAGGTACATGATTGGGTCCATTTTGGAAACCAACCATGTTGTATGTCGAGCCATATACTGTCTGAGACGTTGAGTTGCCTACACCAATGCACAACATGTTTTTTCGAATGGCGTGTAGCGGGTCTCATAGTCTAGGAACTTTTTGCTGAGATAATATATGACTCGCTCCTTTTTCCCTTTTTCATCTTGTTGACCAAGCACACATCCCATTGATTCTTCGAATACTGATAAATATAAGATCAAAGGTTTCCCTTCGATGGGTGGCACCAATATCGGTGGGTTGGTCAAGCACATCTTGATCTTGTCGAATGCTTGTTGACATTCTTCGTTCCACACCGTCGGTTGATTCTTACGCAACAGCTTGAAGATGGGTATACATTTGTCTGTCAGTTGTGCGATGAATCTGGCAATATAGTTTATTCGGCCCAAAAATCCTCTGACCTCCTTTTCTGTTCTTGGTTGGGGAATTTCCAGAATTGCCTTTGTTTTGTTAGGGTCTACCTCGATTCCCTTTTGGCTGACGATGAACCCTAGGAGTTTTCTCGACCGTACTCGAAAGTACATTTTGCGGTTCAATGTGGCACCAATATCGGTAGGTTGGTCAAGCACATCTTGAATCTTGTTGAATGCTTATTGCACACCCGTTCACACTACCATCTGTTGATTCATACTGCAACAGACTTAAAGACGGGTATACATTTGTCTGCGACTTGTGCGATGAATCCTGGCAATAGAGTTGATTCCGCCAAAATCCTCTTGAACTCTTTTCTCATCCTTGGTGGGGGCATTTCCACAATCGCCTTTGTTTTATCCCGTGTCTACCTTCGCTCCCTTTGACGGATCGATGAACCCTAGAAGTTTTCCTGAACGCTTGACTCCAAAAGTACATTTTGTTGGATTTAGTTCGAAGTTCATACTTTCAAAGTCGATCAAACACTCTTTCCGAAGATACCGAATATGGTCCATCTCGTTCCAAAATTCGACAATCATATCGTCCACGCAGATTTCTGATCTCTTTATGTATCAACTGTTCGTGGAATAACGTTACCATAGCCCTCTACAGGTAGCCCCTGATTTGAGCCCAAAAGGCATCAAAATCCTATAGCAAAATGTCCCCCATCGTGCTGATGAAAGGAGGTTCCCCCGATCTTCGACACCCAACTTGATTTGGATTGTACCTTGCAATATGCGTCCATGAAGCAGAGCGTGTTGTAGGATGCTATCACTAACGTGTCAATGTATGAATGGTAAATCGTCTTTAGACTTGCCCGATTTAGGTCCCTATAATCCACACATACTCTAATTTTTCCACTCTTTT
>OY731403.1:71405946-71687423 GCA_963425845.1 Sphenostylis stenocarpa
TGCCGGAATACAAATTCCTTAACTGATTGTTACCTATTAAAGGCAATCAGAGAGATCATTCGAAGGAGGGAGAGAAGAAGACAAATCTTGGAGTTGTCTGAGGGTGTGGAGAATGACAAATGAGGCTCCTATTTATAGATTTCGCAGCCTGGACATCTGGGACGGCCGTCTGGGTTGCGACGGTCGTCCCAACTGCGCATTTTGCACTGGGCCAAGTTGGGACGGCCGTCCCATTTGAATTTTGGGGTTTGGGACGTGCGTCCCAAAGGTGAGACGTGCGTCTCACTTGCATTTTGGTGTTTGGGACGGCCGTCCCAGTTTGGGACGGCTGTCCCAACCTGTTTTGGCCTGTCTTCGCGTTTTGGGACCCCCGAGAAGCTTTTCTTTCCTTTTTCGGACGTTGTTTGATGCCAATGTGTGTCCGTTGAAGCTTTATCTTCATATAGGAAGTCTTCTTGGCCTTCATTAAGATGTCGGGCGAGCTTTATCTTCGTGTAGGAAGTCTCTTTAGTCTTTATTGTGTGGATGGGTGAACTCCGTCTTGTTGCGGGAGGTCTTTCTCGGTTTTTGATATGCAGCCGGGTGAACTTTATTTTTGTGTGAAGTTTCCCTAGCCTTTATTTTGAGAGGCCGGGCAAAATTAGGGGTCTACAGTGTACATTCCCCTATTCCATACTACGAAGCAACTTTTGACAGAAACGGAAAAGCCTAAAGAAACCCACAGGCGGGTCTTGATCTCTATGTAATTCCCTTTCGGCTTCCCAGACGTGACGAGCGAGTGCTTCACTTTGCTTCTGGACCGCCTGGCTTATATCTTCACTGTACTTTTGAGCCTCTTTGATCTTCGCCTCTTGATGGACGACCAAGGCTTGCAGCTCGTCGAGTTTCACTAGAGCTCGGTCCTTTTCTCGCAGTACTTGATCGTATTGAGCTAGGCTGTCTCTTTCTTTGCAGCGTAGCTCAGTGAGACTTCGGTTCAGTCTCCGGTTGGCCTCTCGCTCTTGGCGTATTTCTGACCGAGTCCTTGTGAGGTCTTGTAGCAAGTCCTTGATCGTCTGAGCTTATTTTGCTGATTCAGCCTCAAGACTTGCTCATTTGCCGGTTATTTCTTGAAGTTGGCTATCCGAGCTAGTTCTAGCAGTTTTGGATGCTCGCATAGCTTGCCCATTAGAGTCAACACACTGATCCTTGAGGCACTCTATTTCATGATCCTTTTTCTTGTATTGCCTCTGTAGACCATCTATGGTGAGGATAAATTCTTGTTCTCTTTCTTCAAGGGATCTCATCTAGACTCCCATGATTTCTATCCTCCGGGTCAAGGCGTCGACTTGATTTTGAAGCTCTTCACTGTTTGAACATGTGGCGAGTGAGGTGGATGGTTGTGACATCCTTCTTTTCCGTCTCCACTCCTCGTAGTCACTGGAGACATCTACTCGAGCTTTTCCTAGCTCTCTATCTCCCATAAAGACTGGTTTCTCCCATGCTCTTCTCCCAGCCAGTGAGTTAGCAATTGTGCATGGGTCTCCGAAGAAACACAATCCTCCGAGCTCCCCTTGGGATATTGTAGTTTGAGTCCTCATGAGTTGTCTCATAGCTACTCTCGATGAATAGGCTATGCAAGCCCTAAGTCCTATCAACGGTATGCTGGGGTAATCCCCACATCTAATGAGGACGGGGTTGGGTTGCAACCAAGGGAAAACCCAGGATAGTTGGTTGGCGTCCATTGTTCCAACTCGACCTTCTACTCTGAGGTTAGGAGTCGGTGGAGAGGGATTTTGGAGAAGCTTCTCAAAGGGTCGGGGAACATCCCCATGTGACTAGAGGTGTAGAAATGTGTGATACCCCACACAAAAAGTAGTGAAGAGCAACATCAGAGTGTTTTTCCTTGCTTCTGGCGGCAAAATTCCACCGAGAGCAAGGTGTCATCAAGAATTGTAGGCAAGGGACTCTTTGAGTTCACGTCCTAGGCGAAGAAGGCGTCCATGACGGCTTGATCCACTGTGTCGATGTGGAAGGGAAATAAGATTGTTTGAAATATGATCAAGGCCAGGGTTTTGTTAAAAGCAGTCCATTCTGCCTTTTCAGCCAAAGAGGATAGATGGTCTTCTAACATTAAGACTTTCCAACCCTGGATGTTCCCTTTTTGTGTCAGGGTAGTCTGCCGGAATGGCAATCGGATGATGACAGTTATTTGTGCTGCAAAAGTATATGCC
Organism: Sphenostylis stenocarpa; assembly: GCA_963425845.1. Lineage (NCBI taxonomy): Eukaryota > Viridiplantae > Streptophyta > Magnoliopsida > Fabales > Fabaceae > Sphenostylis > Sphenostylis stenocarpa. The sequence continues at coordinate 71,408,160 of OY731403.1, forward strand.
TTGTGGCTGTCGCTGCCATCAAAACGAGGCGGTCGGAGCGACGCGATGGTTCCGACTTTCCAATTTTCGCATTTTTATTGGTGTGGTTACAACGCCTTTAGGTTGTCCGATAACCGGGCTGAACCTAGGGGCGAGGTTTTCGAAAAGGCGCTCTTGGATTGTCCGATAACCGGGCTAACCCAAGAACTAATTTTGAAGGGTTCTTTTTGGAGTCACCACCGATAGTTTTACCGGAAACATCGGAAAAGGAGTAAAAAGGCGTTGGTTTTCGAAAAACCAACTTTGGTCATTAGAACCAGAGTTGGGTAAGGGAGTTAGTTACGTGTAAGGGAAGTGTTAGTTCCCTTACGACGCCCCTTTCGGGTTCCCTATGATAGGCCAGCTACTTTGAATAAATAAACCGGTGAAAAATACGCTTTTACCCTTTATTTGCGGAATTTAAAATTACGACTACATGTCCCTAATATCTATTGCATAATATAAAAATAAAGCGATAAAGGAGAGAGAGAGTGTGTAGAAACCTCCGAGGCAAGCTTTCTATTAATTTCTTGAAAACTAGGGTGCTTTTTGGCAGCCCTTCACTCTTTACAGTGCGAGAATCTCTCGAAAACGCTATAAAAACTCTAAAAAAGCTCTCAGAAACTCCGGAAATGCTTCGGAGGGGTTCTAGAAAGAGAATTTGAGGAGGTGACTAGAGAGAGAATGGAAGAACTGTGTGAAATGAGGGGAATGGCGCGACTATTTATAGGGATTCGCGCCTGTCAGGTCGAGACAGCCGTCTCGTCTGACAAGGTCGAGACGACCGTCTCGTCTGACAAGGTCAAGACGACCGTCTCGCCATTCGAGACGACCGTCTCGCCTCTTTTACAAGGCGAGACGGCGGTCCCGAATCCGAGACGGCGGTCTCAACTCTAAAAGGAGAAAATCCTTATTTTTATGCCAAAAATCCCTCCTATCCTAGTATGGGGCCTAATAGTCTCTCCTAGTGGCTTCTTAGGCTTCATCCATCTTTGAATAGAAGGTCTTCTGGTTCTTATTATGAGGCCGGGCAAGATTTGGGGTCTACAGCTGCCCCCCCTTTACCCGACTAGTCGACTGCTGGCCTGTTGTGCCAAGGAGATCGACTGGAGGGTAAAGGAGTTGACCCTCTTGCCCGGTTGTCCTTCAGATGTTCCGTCTTTGTGGCGGTTGATCTTCCGGGAAAAAGTGTGCTTCCAGGATGCTTCTTTTGGCGGTAGCTGATCCTTTCGGCTGATGAGTATGAACCCGCATCTGGTTTGACGAGTATGAACCCTCGCCCGGTAAGCCCCCTTTTGTAAGGTCTGATGAGTATACACCCCCATCTGGTGCTTGACGAGTATGAACCCCCGTCTGGTAAGCCCCCTTTTGTAAGGCCTGATGAGTATACACCCCCATCTGGTGTTTGCCTCCGGACGCTCCTTCTTGCGGTAGCCGATCTTTTAGCTGTGGTGGCGGCTTACTGCTCTAGCTCATGCGCCCCATCTGGTGCTTGACGAGTATGAACCCCCGTCCGGTAAGCCCCCTTTTGTAAGGCCTGATGAGTATACACCCCCATCTGGTTTTTGCCTCCGGATGCTCCTTCTTGCGGTAGCCGATCCTTTAACTGTGGTGGCGGCTTACTGCTCTAGCTCATGCGCCCCATCTGGTGCTTGACGAGTATGAATCCCCGTCCGGTAAGCCCTCTTTTGTAAGGCCTGATGAGTATACACCCCCATCTGGTGTTTGCCTCCAGATGCTCCTTCTTGCGGTAGCCGATCCTTTAGTTGTGGTGGCGGCTCACTGCTCTAGCTCATGCGCCCCTGCGTTGCGATGTGCTTTCTTTGTTTTTGTTTGTCTTTTTTTGGGAATGGTCGTCCAGTCTGTGCCAGGAATTTTGTGGTGTTCTTCCAGCCTTGTTGGTTGCTGGGGATTCTTTTTTCTTCGTTCGACTCCTGCTTGGTTGTCGAGGTTTGTCAGTCAAGGTGGTTGACTTGTTTTAATCCTGCCTTTTCTTGCGGTTTTATCTCTTTTTTCCTTGCGATTTTGGATTTTGGCTTTTTTCTTGAGCGTAAGTCTTTTTACTCTTAGCTTCTTTTGGTTACGCTGACTTTTGGAAGGGATAGCAAAAAGATGCATGAAATAAAATTTTATTTATAAAAGATTTTATTACAGCAGTCCTATTCTATGAGCACTATCCCTAAGAAGGTGGGCTCTCATCTGGAGACGATCCGTAGGAGGGAAATTGCCGGTACATATGCCTCCGGAATTCTGCTTGATCCCGGACTTCATCGCGGTATTCTTACTGGAATGTTGCCCAGTCTTGCCTCATTCCCTCCTGATATTGGTATATCGTCTCTAGGCTCGTGTCAAAGTCCTCGTGTCTTAGAGACATCTGTTCTTGCCTCAAAGACATTTGATCAAATTGCTGGCGCTGATCGTAGATGTTACGGTTTACGCCAGCAAAGTCGTCTGTGTATTACTACTGTTGTTGTTGGAACTCGGGAGGTGTCGGGAGATCGCGCATTGCCACGATTGCCTGGAGATCCAAAGTGAAATCCAGCGATGGGTGGAGGATCAGTTGGGTCTCGTGGCGTAGCAGCATCCCCATGCTGACCAGGATCGACCCGTTGATGGACTCGGGTCGTAGGCTGGAGGCCAGTTCTTCCCGACCACTGCACCCCCATTTCTCTGCCAGGGGAGTGATGAGGGGGGCCATGAGTACGACTCCCACTGGCCTGCTCCCGAAGTCCTTGAGGGCCTTCAGGAAGAAATAGCCAGGGTTGCATCGGCGCCTCTAGCTCATGTAGTAAAGGACGAAGAGGTTGGGGAGTGTTACCTTTCCCTGGCTTTCCTTCCTCCTGTGGATGGTCCCCGCCAGCAGCTTGTGGCAAATGCGGAGGGCCGGGGGGAGTGTTGAGCCCTTCATTAGCGTGGGCAAAGTGGGTCCCCTGGTGAGCTCCTCCCACATCTCGCCAGTAGTGAGGTTGGTGGGGCGCGCGCAGATGGCCTCCCTGTATTCCCGGGTTAGCACGTCCCCGGGCTAGACGAATCCGATGGACACGTTGAATTCGTCCAGAGTGGTGGTCTGGTACATCCCACCCATAAAGTATGTCACCATTTTTGTTGGTGACAGGCCTGGGATCATGGCGGGAGTCTCGGCGTAGGAGATGGAGGCAAGAAACTCCAGTACCGCCTAAGGGTACACATGGGTGGGTGGAGACTATAGGAGGAAGCCCCATCCAATGCTGTCAATGTGGGCCCGGACGTCGTCCTCCCACCCAAATTCGGCGAGGATGCCGAAGTCTAACTTGAGCATGGGGTGCCATGTGTACCCCCTAACGTGCTCAAGACGAGCCTGGTGCGCCGGAGAGAGCTGAGTGGGGTCCTGAGGGACGGGTGCTGAGGAACTGCTAGGGCTAGCAGAACCTCTTTTCTTCCTGGTATGGCTTCCACGATACATTTTGATGGTAAAGTACTTGGGAGTGAGAGATCAGAGAGTTGGAGTGCAGAGGAGTTGTGAGGAACCCCCAAGACCCCTCCCCTATTTATAGGGGAAAAATCAGATTCGGGACCGCCGTTTGGGAAGTCGAGACGGCGGTCTCGACATTGGTCTTAAGCAAGACGGCCGTCTCGCCAAGCAGGACGACGATCTCATTTTTGGCCAAGTCGAGACGGCGGTCCCGATTTTCTGGAGACCGAGACGGCGGTCTGAAAATGCCGGACGGCCGTCTCGATTTAAAGTTGTTTTTATTTTTTGGGAAAGCAATAGGACCTGGTTCAAAAACATTTTATGCATGCAATGTTTTCATGTTTGATGTCCTATAATGCCTATTTTCAATTAGTTTTTGGAAGGACTTAACTGACGTGTCTTGTAGCGTCGAATGCCCTCTGATTTGCGTTCTCGTGTTTGGTTGTACCATGCCGGACTTCTTGTGACCGAAGGATAACTTGTTTTTGCTTTTTCTTTCTTTCTCTTTTTGTAGAGCGTTCTTTGCCATGTTAGTGTCCCTTTTTCTTCACTTTAGGGGGTTTTAATCCTCTTGTTGACTATACGCCTCCATATTCCCAAATTAATTATTAGAATATTGTTATGAGGGTCAAGAGAAAAGAAGTAAAGAGGTAAATTCAAGGGCTTGTGTTTTAGAATGTTAATTTTATTTTAGGAAAAGGTTTTTGTAAGAATGGTTGGCTAGGGTTAGGCTTAGGTGTTTAAGCTTTTTGTCTAAGCAAGCGTTTCCCTTTTTTGTATTTGCGCCTTAGTTTTATTTCCATTGCTTTGTATAGCTAGTTGATCTCCCTAGATCGCCCTTCGGGTTTTCGAACTAGGATATTGTGTTTTGGTCCTATCTTTTGTCTAGGTTCCTTCTTTTAGTATTTTTAGGGAATCCTAGCGGACCTTATTTTGTAACCCAAACTTTTTCCTAGGCTACCCTTTATTTTTGTTCAGGTATCCTACCGGATTGACCCTATCTTTTGCGTAGCCCCCTTTGTGGGTTTCCTACCGGGTATTTTGCCCTTTTCTTTTTGGCCTTTGGCTTCTATGGTTTTTTTTCTTTGTGTATATATATATATATATATTATATTTTTTTTTACAATATTGGCGAAGCATGACTTTCTTTATGGTGAGGTAAAGCCTTGTTTGGTGCCTCTAATCAACTAGTTTGACTGTAATGGCAATGGCGAATTTTTGGTTATTTGGATGCGCTTTTTATTCTTCTTTTCTTCTTCTTTTTTTTTGCTTACTTAGACAAGGTTATTGTGAGGTCTAGTCATGAAATAGCAAGAAGAGAAGCAGATAGTAAGAAGTATTCTTTATTAATTAATAAGGAAATATGTGCCCTAAAATGCCCGGGGGTCGGGCTAGCCCCGGGGGATAGTCTCTAACAATCATGGGGTTTACATCCCTTAAATGAAGAAAAAGATCTCCTAATGACTAGGGTAGCTCTTGACGCTTGCACCCCTCCGCTTCGGAAAATTTGCTTGAGTGTGCGGAGGGGAGACTTCCCTTTTCCTCTTTCTGCCCAACCCTTAGTAGGGTCATATCCTAGGCCATGCTTGAAAGGATTATCTTGGAATTCTGGGGGTTCTCTCATGCCTTAGGAATTTGCCCCCAGTCCTTGCCCAGGATGGTAACCATGCTTCATCATCATGCAGGCTACCTTTGTGTTTTTGGGAAGTCTTTCTATACTGGCAATTTCAAGCGCTTGAAAAGATGTTTCAAGGGCCTCTTCAGCCACATCTACATAAGATTGGTTGGATGGTCCACTGATCAGGATATCATCTTCTGCTTGGACCGTGACCAATTTGTCGTCCACTATGAACTTAACTTTCTGGTGGAGCGTTGAAGGTACTGCCTTGGCGTCATGAATCCAAGGCCTTCCGAGGAGACAACTATATGCTGGAGTAATATCCATTACGTGGAAATCGACGTTGAAGATAGTGGGTCCAACTTGAATTGGAAAATTAACTTCTCCCACTACTTTTCGTTTTGATCCGTCGAAGGCTCAAATGAAAGTGCTGCTTGGGCGTAGACGGGTTCCTTAGATAGTCAACTTGTCTAGTGTGCACTTGGGCATCACGTTCAAGGATGACCCGTTATCCACAAGAACTTTGGCGATGAGGTAGCCCTTGCACTTGATTGAGATGTGCAAGGGCTTGTTGTGGTTCAATCCCTCGAGGGGAAGTTCTTCCTCTGTGAAGGTGAGGTGATCGCTTGCCATAATGTGACCGACGATCCTCTCAACCTTTTCTTGGGATATGGAGTGAGGTACATGCGCTTCGCTCAAGACCTTCAGCAGGGCATTTCTGTGCGGTTCCGAGCTCATCATTAGAGATAACAATGTTATCTTTGCAGGTGTGTGATTGAGCTGGTCTATAATGGAATATTTTGCTTTGCCTTATAAACTGGAGTAATTCTTCTGTCTCCTCCTTGGATTCCTTATTTTCTTTTTATTCGGTATTTTTATTTTTTCCTTTATTTTTAGGGACATCTTCTTGTGAGTCCTTGGGGGAGTAGATTCTTCTGCTTCTAGTCATCCCCCCGATGCCGGCTATATTCGTGATATCCTCTTTTATTGGTGAAGATTCCCCATATCTCCACGGTACAACTTTATTTGAATCGTAGGGGAAAGGACGTGGCATAAATAGTCGCACTGGTGTCCTTGCCCCCTCTTCCTTATTTTTGAGGACCAACGGTCGAGGCTTATTTTCCTCTTGTGGCGAGTCGACCGTTGAGGAAAACTTGATTAGGAGTGGCTTTCTCTCCATTCTTCTGATTTGGAAGACGTGTCAGTTAATCCTTCCTTTTTATTATCTTATTTATTAAGAATGAAGGAGGGGAAATTAAATATGCAAATGAATGACATGCATGCAAGTAGACAATTGTTGAATAAAGAAAAATTTTCATTTATCCGTTGGAAGGTGTACATTCCCCTACTCCATACTACGAAGCAACTTTTGGCAGAAACGGAAAAGCCTAAAGAAACCCACAGGTGGGTCTTGATCCCTATGTAATTCTCTTTCGGCTTCCCAGACGTGACGAGCAAGTGCTTTGCTTTGCTTCTGGACCGCCTGGCTCGTATCTTTGCTGTACTTTTGAGCCTCTTTGATCTTCGCCTCTTGATGGACGACCAAGGCTTGTAGTTCATTGAGTTTTGCAAGGGCTCGGTCCTTTTCTTGTAGTACTTGGCCATACTGAGTTAGCCCGTCTCTCCCTTTGCAGCGTAGCTCAGTGAGACTTTTGTTGAGTCTTCGATTGGCTTCCTGCTCTTGGCGTATCTCTGACAGAGTCTTGGTAAGGTCTTGCAACAAATCCTTGATCGTCTGAGCCTGTTTTGCTGATTCGGCCTCAAGGTGTGCCGATTTGGAAGATATTTCCTGAAGTTGGCTATCCGAGCCGGTTCTGGCAGCTTTGGATGCTCGGATAGCTTGCTCATTAGTGTCAGCACATTGGTCCTTGAGGCGCTCTATTTCATGATCCTTTTTCTTGCATTGCCTTTGCAGACCATCAATGGTGAGGATAGATTCTTGCTCTCTTTCTTCAAGGGCCCTCATCTGGGCTCCCATGATTTCTATCCTCTGGGTCAAGGCATCGACTTGAGCTTGCAGCTCTTCACTATTGGCGTTTGTAACGAGTGAGGTGGATGGCTGAGACATCCCTCTTCTTTTTCTCCACACCTCATAGTCACTGGAGACAGCTACTCGAGCTTTTCCTAGCTCTCTATCTCCCATAAAGACTGGTTTCTCCCATTCTTTTCTCACGGCTAGTGAGTTGGCGATTGTGCATGGGTTTCCGAAGAAACATAGTCCTCCGAGTTCCCCTCGAGAAATTGTAGTTTGAGTCCTCATGAATTACCTCATAGCTACTCTAGGTGAGTAGGCTATGCAACCCCTGAGTCCTATCAAGGGTACGTTTGGATAGTCTCCACATCTGATGAGGACTGGACCGGGTCGAAACCAAGGGCAGGCCCAGGATAAATTGTTGGCGTCCCATTGTTCCAACTCATCCTTCCACTCTGAGGTTAAGCTCCGTTGGAGAGGGATTTTGGAGAAGCTCCTCAAAGGATCGGGGAACATCCCCATGTGACTAGAGGCGTAAAAATGTGTAATGCCCCACAGAAAGAGAAGTGAAGAGAAGCAACGAAGTGTTTTTCCTTGCTTCTGGCGGCAGAATTCCACCGAGAGCAAGGTGTCAGCAAGAATTGCAGGCAAGGGACTCTTCGAGTTCACGTCCCAGGCGAAGAAGGCGTCCATGACGGCTTGATCTACTATGTCGAGGTGGAAGGGAAACAAAATCGTTCCGAATATGATTAAAGCCAGGGTTTTGTTAAAAGTGACCCATTCTGTCCTTTCAGCCAAATTGGACAGATGGTCTTCTAACATTGAGACTTTCCAACCCTGGATGTTCCCTTTTCCTATCAGGGTGGTCTGCCGGAATGGTAGCTGAATGATGGCAGCGACTTTTGCTCCAGGAGTATATGCCCCGTGGCGGATGTGGACCCTAGCTGATTTGGGCCATTTCAGCATGATTTCGTACTCCTCCAAGGTGGGCACCATATCAAACTGCGGAAATTCGAAGCAGCGCAGACTGGAGTTCCAGAAGTGAACTAATACCCTGACGAAAACTTGATCGACACAAATCTTCAGCAGGTCTAGAATCCGTCCATAGGATTTTTCAAAGTCAGAGCGGACCTCTGGTGGCATTATTGCGCAAAGTCGTTCTAGTTTCTCAGTATGGTATCAGGGAATGTCCACCTTCTTCAATTGTCTACTAGTCCCCTCCATTTTCTAAAACCAAAATGCATGTTTTATGAAAATTATGCTTATTGAATGAATGTGAGTGTTTATTTTCTATTTATCATGTTTTGTATGATATTTGCGTATTTTTGGAAAAATAAACTACCTATATGAGGGTAATATTTTTGAACAAGATCCCATTTATTGTTTTGGAATCAGATTTTTTTTAGTTGATTTTTATTTTATAGCCTTTTATCTCAACTGTCGGACTGCATGGCTACTTAGCTTGCAAAGAACCTGAAACCAGGCTAGCTAAAAGGCAGACTGTCCGAGATAAAAAAAATGGCTTTATGCGAAAGAATAATTAACGCCCCTTATCTCTTCTGTCGGACTGCGTTGCTACTTAGCTTACAAAGAACCTGAAACTAGGCTAGCTAAAAGGCAGACTGTCCGAGATAAGGGTGTTTATTGCAAAAAATGTTTTTTTTTGTAATTTTTCTATTGTTTGGTTATGCTATGCAACAAACAAATGCAACAAACAAACGCGTACACAATTCGGTCATCCACGAACAGGCGAGAAGTCGTTTTAATCACGAGGTAGGGTTTTCCTGCAGAAAAGTGCTTTGGCGAAGGTAAGTTCTAACTGTTCTCACCAAGGCTAAGGCCCCCAAGGTGCCCCCATTATAGGGTCCCCACTCTCTAGCCTTCCGACCATGCTTAGCACTAAGACCATAGTCAGTCTTTGTGCCAAAAGAGGAAGGTTATCACCTTGAGTGGTGGTTTCCGATCACACTGGTGGGCACAAGGCCATCACTACGGCAAACCGTACCTGCCACCCACTCCCTATGGATTTCTCACTTGCCCCCGGGTATAAAGGGAACTGTAGTGTGCAAGGGTTTGTATTTCAAACAATTGCGTAAGTATAAACAAGCAATAGTTATTAAATCCAAGCATTAAAACATGTTATAATATAAGGTGGGGTAAAAGCGTAATTTTCTTGGTTTATTTACTTTAGGCTTAGCCCATCACTAAATGGGATCAACTCTCTAGACTTCCCTAGTGGAGTCGCCATCTGTCGTCGTCGTCAAAACGAGGTGGTCGGAGCGACGCGATGGTTCCGACTTTCCAATTTTCGCGTTTTTATTGGTGTGGTTACAACGCCTTTAGGTTGTCCGATAACCAGGCTGAACCTAGGGGCGAGGTTTTCGAAAAGGCGCTCTTGGATTGTCCGATAACCGGGCTAACGCAAGAACTAATTTTGAAGGGTTCTTTTTGGAGTCGCCACCGATATTTTTACCGGAAACATCGGAAAAGGAGTAAAAAGGCGTTGGTTTTCGAAAAACCAACTTTGGTCATTAGAACCAGAGTTGGGTAAGGGAGTTAGTTACATGTAAGGGAAGTGTTAGTTCCCTTACGACGCCCCTTTCGGGTTCCCTATGATAGGCCAGCTACTTTGAATAAATAAACTAGTGAAAAATACGCTTTTACCCTTTATTTGCAGAATTTAAAATTACGACTACATGGTCCTAATATCTATTGCATAATTTAAAAATAAAGCGGTAAAGGAGAGAGAGAGTGTGTAGAAAACTCCGAGGCAAGCTTTCTATTAATTTCTTGAAAACTATGGTGCTTTTTGGCAGCGCTTCACTCTTTACAGCGCAGGAATCTCTCAAAAACGCTATAAAAACTGTAAAAAATCTCTCAGAAACTCCGGAAATGCTTCGGAGGGGTTCTAGAAAGAGAGTTTGTGGAGGTGACTAGAGAGAGAGTGGAAGAACTGTGTGAAATGAGGGGAATGGCGCGGCTATTTATAGGGATTCGCGCCTGTCAGGTCGAGACGGTTATCTCGTCTGACAAGGTCGAGACGGTCGTCTCGCCATTCGAGACGGCCGTCTCACCTTGTAGAAATGGCGAGACGGCTGTCTCGCCAAACAAGACGGCGGTCTCGCCACTTTCGCAAGGCGAGACGGCGGTCCCAAATCCGAGACGGCGATCTCGACCCTAAAAGGCGAAAATCCTTATTTTTTATGCCGAAAATCCCTCCATTTTCTGGGAATGTCCACTTTCTTTAATTGTCTACTAGTCCCTTCCATTTTCTAAAAACCAAAATGCATGTCTTATGAACATAATGCTTATTGTTGGTATGAATGTGAGTGTTTATTTTTCCTATTTATCATGTTTTATTTCTACATGATGTATGATGGTATTTACGTATTTATTTTTTCAGAGAAATAAACTACTTATATGGATGATTTATGAATTTAATGTTTATGAACAAGGTCCCATTTATTTGACTTGGTTCTTTATTTGGTTTTATTTTATTTTTAGAGCCTTTTATCTCTTCTGTCGAACTGCGTGACTACTTAGCTTACAAAGAACCTGAAACCAGGCTAGCTAAAAGGTAGACTGTCCGAGATAAAATGATTTTATTTGCGAAAGAATAATATTAACGTCCCTTATCTCTTCTTTCGGACTGCGTGGCTACTTAGCTTACAAAGAACCTGAAACCAGGCTTAGCTAAAAGGTAGACTGTCCGAGATAAGGGTGTTTATTGTGAAATTTTGTTTTTATCTGTTGTTTGGTCATGCTATGCAATCAAATGCAACAAACAAATGCACATACAATTCACTCATCTGCGAACATGTGAGAAGTCATTTTAATCACGAGGTAGGGTTTTCCTGTAGAAAAGTGTGTTGGCAAGGGTAGGTTCTAACTGTTCTCACCAAGGCTTAGGCACCCAAGGTGCCCCCATTATAGGGTCCCCACTCTTCAGCCTTCCGACCATGCTTAGCACTAAGACCATAGTCAGTCTTTGTGCCAAAAGAGGAAGGTTATCACCTTGAGTGGTGGTTTCTTATCACACCGGTGGGCTTAGGGCCGTCACTACGGCGAACCGTACCTGCCACCCACTCCCTATGGATTTCTCACTTGCCCTCGGGTATACAGGGAACTGTTGTGTGCAAAGGTTTGTGTGCAGTTTGTATTTCAAACGATTGCGTAAAATAAACAAACAACAGTTATTAAAGCCAAGCAATTAAAAGATGTTATAATACAAGGTAGGGTAAAAGCGAAATTTCTTAGTTTATTTATTAAACCGGCCCATCACTAAATGGGATCAACTCTCTAGGCTTCCCCTGTGAAGTCGCCATCTATCGCTGCCGTCAAAAAGAGGCGGTTGGAGCGACGCGATGGTTCTGACTTTCCATTTTTTCGCGTTTTTATGGGTGGTGTTACAACGCCTTTAGGTTGTCCGATAACCGGGTTGAACCTAAGGGCGAGGTTTTCGAAAGGGTGTTCTTAGATCGTCTGATAACCGGGCTGACCTAAGAACTAATTTAAAATGGTTCTTATGGAGTCACCACCGATGTTTTTACCGGAAACATTGAAAAAGGAGAGAAAAGGCATTGGTTTTTCGAAAACCAACTTTGGTCGTTAAAACCAGAGTTGGGTAAGGGAGTTAGTTACGTGTAAGGGAAGTGTTAGTTCCCTTACGACGCCCCTTTCGGGTTCCCTATGATGAGCCAGTTATTTTATAAATAAACTTTTGAAAAGACCCTTTTACCCTTTTATTTGCGTAATTAAAATAATGACTACATGACCCTAATATCTATTACGCAGTTTAATTATGAATAAAAAGACAGTAAAAGAGAGGGAGAGAGTGAAGAAACCTCCTAAGCAAGCTTTTTGATTAATTATCTTGAAAATAGGGTGCGTTTTGGCAGCCTTTCGCTCTTACAACACCGAAAATCGCTCTTGAAATGCTATAAAAAGCTCTCTAAGACACTCAGAAACTCCGAAAATGATTCGGAGGGACTCTAGGAGGAGAATTTGAAGAAAGTGTAGAAGGGAAAGTGGAAGAACTATGTGAAATGAAGGGGGGAGCGCTCACTATTTATAGGGATTCGCACCTATCAGGTCGAGACGGCGGTCTCGACTGGCAAGGTCAAGACGGCAGTCTCGTCATGCGGGACGGCGGTCTTGCCTTGGATCAATGGCGAGACAACGGTCTCGATTTGCCAAGTTGCGAGAAGGCCTTCTCGCCAAACGGGAGGGGGGTCTCGCCATGGGCAAGTGGTGAGACGGCCATCTTACCAAACGAGACGGCGGTCTCGACTTGCCCTTAAGCGAGACGGTGGTCTCGACTCCTAAAGGCGAAAATCCTTATTTTTATACAAAAAATATTTCCTACTCTAATATGGGGCCTAATAGTCTCTCTTAGTGGCTTTTTAGGCTTCGTGCATCTTCGAATAGGAGGTCTTCTACTCTTATTTTGAGGTCGGGCAAGATTTGGGGTCTACAAGCATGGTTCTAGCAAGTTCCTCTAGTGACCTATTTTTCCTTTCTACTACACCATTTTGTTGGGGAGTCCTAGGTGCAGAAAAATTATGCAAAATACCATTTTACTCACAATAATTTTCAAACCATTCATTTTGAAACTATCCACCATGCTCACTTCTTAACACCTTAATTCTTAAGTCTTTCTAATTTTGAATTTTCTTTGCAAACTTCCTAAAGACCTTAAAGGCTTCACTTTTTAATGTTAAGAAAAATGTCCAAGTATATCTGGAAAAATCATCAACAATCACAAGAGCATAATAATTTCCACCAAAACTTTTTATCCTAGATGGACCAAATAAATCTAAGTGTAATAGTTCTAAAGGTTTTGATGTGGAAATAATATTCTTAGATTTAAAGGATGATTTCACTTGTTTACCTTTTTGACATGCATCACATAATCTATCTTTTTCAAATTTTAAGTTAGGCAAACCAACAACTATGTCCTTTGATATTAGTTTGTTTAATTGATGCATGTTTATATGAGCCGCTCTCTTATGCCATAACCATGGATTTTCTTCCTTAGCAACTAAGCATGTTATACTAGTATTAGGTACACAATCCGAATCAATCAAATAGATATTATTATGCCTAATGCCTTTCAATGCTATATTTTCGAAATCCTTTAAATGTATGGTACAAAATTTACTTTCAAAGATTACCTTGAATCCTTTGTCACAAAGTTGACTTATACTTAGGAGATTATGCTTTAGCCCATCAATAAGAAGCACATCCTTTATCTCCAAGGTATTTTCCCCACCAATGTTTCCGATCCCAAGTATTTTTCCTTTGTTGTTGTCTCCATAGGTTACATATCCTTGTTCTTTAGCTTTGAAACTCACAAATTTCGTTTTGTCTCTGGTCATATGTTTTGAACATCCACTATCAAGGTACCACATAGACTTTTTGGATTTGGAAGTTTCCTACAAAACAAGAACATGATAATCTTAGGTCCCCATAACTTTTGGGTCCTTGGGGTTAGAGACAATCAAATCATTTAACTATAGGAACCCAAACATATTTTCCTTTAGGAACACCAAAATGTTTAATTTTACATCTATTTGAAGTATGACCATGTTTCATACAATAAAAGCATGCGTTGGATGTAATCTTTGAATAAGATATATTTCTAACTTTTGAAGTTTTAGTTCCTTTTTCAACCCATACTCTTCTATTTTTAATTTTAGGCTTTTTCAATGGAACATGATAGTTTTCTTTATTTTGAACAATAGCTTTATCCTTATAATCATCACTTATTTACTTCTTAGCTTTATCAAGTAAATGGCTAAGTATATCAATATCATGTTCATACTCTTTACATGATGCACATGCTATATTTTTATTTTCTTTTTCTTCTAAACATACAATTTTCGTTTTTAAGGACTCCACCTCTTTTTCAGATTTATTTAAACACTTTTTCACATATTTATATTCATTTTTCAAGTCCTTAAAAGCAGTAAACAATTCTCCATATGCATTTTGTAAAGCGTCATAATCATTTTCATCATCACTTGAGGAAGAGTCGGAATCACTAACCTCAAAGTCGGAAGAGATGTTGTCTTTTTCCATCAAGCAAATGTTAACTTCAATTTCTGAATCACTTGACTCCGAACTTGAGTCATGTCGCCACCGTCCGTTCCGACGTCCAGGCACATCTCGAACGTTTAGTGCGAGCGGTTGCGGAAAGATGGTTTAGACTCGCGTTTTATGTTAAAATTATGTTCATTGCTTCCGAGGTGCTCAACAACTGAACTATCCTCTAATAGAAGCAAGGTTTTCGAAAAAGGGTTCTTTTGGAGTCGCCACCAATGTTTTGACCTTAAACATTGGAAAAGGAAAAAAATGTTGATTTTAAGAAAAACCGCACTTGGCCATTATAACCAGAGTTGGGTAAGGGAGTTAGTTACGTGTGGGGAAGGTGTTAGCACCCCACAACGCCCCTTCCGGGTTCCCTATGATGGATTAATTCATTTAAGTGAAGATTACGAGAAATTACACTATTACCCTATTTTATTCTCATAATGTTTAAATATGGCTATCTACATGATTTTATTTACATTTCGTATATAAAGCAATAAATAAAACAGTAAAAGAGAAGAGATTTAAAAAGAACCTCTGTAGCAAGCTTTATATAGCAACTCTTTTACAAAAAGGACGCGTTTCGGCAATCCCTCGCTCTACAACGACCCTCCTCACGACAAAATTCGACTCTACTAAAATTTTACAGAAGAATCGAATGCCGGAATATAATTCCTTAACTGATTGTTACCTATATCAGGCAATCAGAAAGATCATTCGAAAGAGGGAGAGAAGTAGACAAGTTCTCTGAGTTGTCTAGGGTCTGGAAAATGAGCAAATGAGCCTCCTATTTATAGTTTTCGCTGCCTGGCACATCTGGGACGGCCGTCTAGGCCGGGACGGCCATCTGGGGTGGGACGGCCGTCCCACTTGCATTTTTAACACAGAGCCAGCCCCCCTGGGACTTGGGACGGCCGTCCCACATGTGGGACGCGCGTCTCACTTGTCCTAGGTTAGTTGGGACGGGCGTCCCAACTCTGGGACGGGGGTCTCGACCTGTTTTGTCCAATTTTTGCGTTCTGGGACCCTGGGAAGCTTTCCTTGCTTTTTTCGGACGTTGGTTGATGTCGATAGGTGTCCGTTGAAGCTTGATCTTCTTATAGGAAGTCTTCTTGACCCTTATTGAGATGCCGGACGAACTTTTATCTTTGTTATAGGAGGTCTCTTTGGCCTTTGTCGAGAAATTGGATGAACTCCGTGTGGTTGTGGGAGGTCTTCTTAGTGTTTATTGATTAGCTGGGTGATCTTTATCTTCGTGTGAAGTTTCCCTAGCTTTTATTGAGAGGCTGGGCAAAATTAGGGGTCTACAGCTGCCCCCCCTTCACCTGCCTAGCTAATTTGTTGGCTTGATATGCCGACAAAATTAGTTGGTAGGGGAAGGAGTTAACCCTTTTTCCTGGTCATCCTTCGGATGCTGCTCCTTGCTGATCCTCCGGATGATAAATATTTTGATAGGTACCAACCCCTATCTGGTTTGAGCCTTCTTTTATAAGGCACTGGTGAGTATTTACCCTCACCAGGTATAAGTCTGTATTTTACTAGACTTTAGTGAGTACCTACCCTCACTAGGTATGAACCTTATTCTGCAAGGTTTTGGTGAGTACCTACCCTCACCTGGTATGAGTTCGCATTTTGCCAAACTCTTGTGGGTACTTACTTCCGAGGTGCTCAACACTGAACTATCCTCTAATAGAAGTAAGGTCTTTGCAACCTGCTTTTGTAATGCTCAGGCGAGTATTTTACTCCTCCTGATGCATTCTGCTTAAGTTTTGATGAGTACATACCCTCATCCGGTACAAACCTTATTTTATAAGGCTCTGGTGGGTTTCTATCCCCACTTGGTACGAATCTGCATCTTGACAGACTCTAGTGGATTTTACACCTCCACTGGGTGTGAACCTGCATCTTGACTAGGCTCTAGTGGATTTTACACCTCTACTGGGTGCGAACCTGCATTTTGACAGACTCTAGTGGATTTTACACCTCCACTGGGTGCGAACCTGCATCTTGAATAGGCTTTAGTGGTTTTTTACACCCCCACTTGGTGCGAACCTGCATCTTGACAGACTCAAGTGGATTTTACACCCCCACTGGGTGCGAACCTGCATCTTGACTAGGCTCTAGTGGATTTTACACCCCCACTTGGTGCGAACCTGCATCTTGACAAGGCTCTAGTGGATTTTACACCCCCACTGGGTGCGAACCTGCATCTTGAAAAGGTTCTAGTGGATTTTACACCCCCACTGGGTGCGAACCTGCATCTTGACTAGGCTCTAGTGGTTTTTACACCCCCACTTGGTGCGAACCTGCATCTTGACAGACTCTAGTGGTTTTTACACCCCCACTTGGTGCGAATCTGCATCTTGACAGACTCTAGTGGTTTTTACACCCCCACTTGGTGCGAACCTGCATCTTGACTAGGCTCTAGTGGTTTTTACACCCCCACTGGGTGCGAACCTGCATCTTGACAAGGCTCTAGTGGTTTTTACACCCCCACTGGGTGCGAACCTGCATCTTGACAAGGTTCTAGTGGTTTTTACACCCCCACTTGGGTGCGAACCTACATCTTGACAAGGCTCTTCTCATTCAATCTTTTGATTGATGAGTTCATACCCTTAACGGGCTTTTGGAGAATTGTTGGCGGCTTACTATCTTTGATCATGCGCCTATTCCATGGGGAATATTTGTTTTGACTTTTCTGGTAGTCGTCCGGTTTTACCGGGGTTTCTTTGTTTTTTTGGCTTTTAGCCATCCGGCTTTGCCGGGGATTCTTGTTTTTGGCTTTTCCATTTTAGCCATCCGACTTTTGCCGGGGATTCTTTGGGTTTTGGCTTTTCCTTTTAGCCATCCGGTCTTTGCCAGGGATTCTTTGTTTTCGGCTTTTCTTGTTTAGCCATCCGGCTTTGGCCGGGGTTTCTTGTTTTTTGCTTTTCTTGTTTAGTCATCCGGCTTTTGTCGGGGATTCTTGTTTTTGGTTTTTCTTGTTTAGTCATCCGGCTTTTACCGGGGATTTTTCATTTTGGCTTTTTAGCCATCCGGTCTTGACCGGGGATTCTTTGCTTTGGCTTTTTCTTTTAGCCATCCGGCTTTTGCCGGGGATTCCTGTTGATTGCCTCTTTTTAGGCAGGAATCCACTGGGGATTTGTTGATTTTTGATTGTGCCTCTTGATTAGGCAGATGCTTCGATAGTGGTGAAGCTTTTTACTTGTTGTTTTTCGCCTCTGAATAGGCTGATGTTCTACTTGAGGATATTTGCTCTTGATAATACCTCTGAGTAGGTGGATGCTTTTTGAAAGCTTTGTGCTTGTATTACCTCTTATAGGTTGATTTCCCGTTTCTTGGGGATATCAGCTTTTTCCTTGCCTTAGGCAGAGGCTCTTCTTGGGAGTGAAGGCTTTGCACTTCGCTGGGGATATCCATATTGGGCGTTATAGGTGATTAACTCCCTGAGGATATGAATTTGTAGTTTGCCTTTGCTGGTAGGCTTGCTGAGGATTTTTCTTTTTGGTGATCCACCAGGGATTTGATCGTCTTCTGGGGATCTATTTTGAATTGCCCCCTAGGGAGGAATGGAGTTTTTGACTCCTTATTGGACATTGTTGTTTGAGCTGGCTTTGCCTATGCTCTTATTCCTACTTGGGAATGGGTTTTTATCTTTTTCTCGCGATTTGTATCTCTTTTTTGCGATTTGGTTTTTACATATGTGCGCCTTTTATGCACATTGGCTTTTTCTTTGGATGAAAAGATATCTTTTTTCTCTTTTCTTTTTCTTTGCGATCCCTGGGGAATTTTCTTTTTCTTTGCGATCCCTGGGGAATTTTCTTTTCTTGGGGGATATAATCCTTGATTTGATTTCTTATGATGGAGTCTTGGCTCCTGACTTTTGTGAGGCTCTTTATTGAGCGTAATGAAGAGTTTTTCTTCTTTTTCCTTTTTGGGATTTACCGAGGAGTCTGTCGGTTTCCTGGGGATCCAAATTTGATGATGGAGTCCTAGCTCCTGGCTTTGTGAAGCTCTTATTTGAGCTGGAAGATGGAAAAAATCTTGTTTTCCTCTTTTTGTCTTTTTGTAGACTTTTCTTGATATACTCTTCTTGGAGATTTTTTATTTGGCCTTTTTTGTTGTGGCCTCTATTGGGGAATGAAAGTTTTTCTTTTTCTTTCTTTTTGTTGCCCCCTAGTGATATGGAGGATTTGTCTCTGTATTTTCTTTAATGGACTCTTGTGTAATCCTTATTCTCCTTTGGGGAATGAAGCGGAGACTCTTGCATGAGTGTGCTTGATGACTCATGTGGTGATGCCGCTGAGTCGTGAAGTGATCTTTTTTGTTTTGCCTATGGAGTAGGCAAAGATCCTCTTGGGGATGATCAAGCCTTTCCTTTGGCTTTTCTATGTTGATAACTTCCTTTTCTTTATATGGGAGGATGTTGATTGAAGCTTCAACTGACTCTTTTTGACGACTCATGTGGTGGTGCTGAGTCACGAGAAAAAAATTTTATTTTGCCTTTGGAGTAGGCAAGGATCCTCTTGGGGATGATCAAGCCTTTCCATTGGCTTTTCCTTATGTTGATGACTTCCTTTTCCTTGGATGGAAGGATAGTGGTCGGATCTTTAAATGACTATGGTTGACGACTCATGTGATGATGATGCTGAGTCGTGGAGTGATTTTGTTTTGCCTCTGGAGTAGGCAAGGATCCGCTTGGGGATGATCAAGCCTTTCCGTTGGCTGTGTTCTTCGATGTACCTTCTTTTATTGGTGTAGAAGGTTGGAGCTAGTTTTCTTGAAGCCCTTTATTCTACTGAAATGGTTTTAATTCCACCTTTTCTTTTTTGAGGGAATTTTTATTTGGAGACTGGATTCTGGCACCTCCTGTATTCAATCACAAGTATGGAGACTATCCTCCTTATATGCATGTTTATTATTCTTGTTTGAAGAAAATTATTTTTTCTTGATTTTGACAAAGTCGTATTATGCAACTACTTTGTGTGTGGATGTCCTAAATGCAATCTATTGTTTATTTATTTTTGATGCATTTAGAAAGTAACTGGCCTTCTCCCGTTGGCTTCTTATGCATACGCCGATGGGCTCCTCCTTTATGACCCTGATGATGGGCTCCTCTTTTATCCATCTCTTGGTTTTAGCCCTATCTTTTGCCTAGACCGCCCTTTGCGGGTTTTCGATCTAGCGGGCTGCCTTAATTTTTGCCTAGACTATCTTAGGGGGCTTTTGCCTTATCTTTTGCCTAGATCGTTCTTTTGGGGTTTCTGATCTAGCAGGCTACCCTAATTTTTACCTAAGAATATCATAGCAGGCACTTATTCTTTTATTATTTTTATGCTTCCTCTTTTTAGATGCATGCTTGATCTTTGATTAAAATTCTTTGTGCATATTTATGATTTATCAATAAAGAGGCATTTCCATAATATTTGGTCAAGAGAAAGGAAATGAAAAGGAATTTTATTGATAAATGAGCAAAAGTTTATTTCTTTTACAAAAGGATTTCAAAAGGTATTTAGAAGAATGGGTGGTCAGGGTTGGTTGTACTGTTTAGGCTTATACAGTCATGTCTATGATATCTGCCCCCTGGTTCTCCTAATTGCTTCAGTTGAGATGCCTGAGCTCAAAGTGAAGACTATGCAGACTGCTTGCTTATGAAAGAATGTTACTTTAGCCGCCTTTTCGGTTTTCGACTAAAGTAACCATTGCTCTTAGTTTCTTCTTTTTTTTTATTTACTTTTTTTTACCTCTTCTTTTTGCCTAGGACGTATCCTAGCGAGGGATATAGACCCTATCTTTTGCCCAGGGATGCCCTTTGCGGGTTTTCATTCCTAACGGGTCTTGAGCAATGTCTTCAAGCATAATACTTCTTCACCGTACCGGAGTTGATTAGGTGTTGAAGTTCTTTTCCATCCATATTGGCGAGGATAAGAGCCCCTTCTGAGAAAGCTCATTTGACCACAAAGGGTCCTTCATATTTAGTTGCCCATTTTCCAATTTTATTCTTCTGGGCCGGAAGCAACTTATTTACCATTAAATCCTTCTTATGGTAAATATGAGGGTTGACTTTTTTCGTAAGCCTTTTTGATCTTCCTTTGATAGGCTTGCTCACGACATATAATATTCAACCGTTTTTCTTCCATAAGGTTTAACTGGTTATATCAGCTTTGAACCCATTCAGCTTTTGTTAATTTTGCTTCCATCATCATGTGCTTTTATCAACATGATTAGCTGTACCGATTTGCCGTCTTGGATCTTTGCTATAACCGAAGAGTAATCCTTTTGAATGTAGAGCAATTGTCATGTCAATGCCCCTCTTCCTTTCCTTTAGGGATTTCAATCCTCCTATTGATCACCATGATTCCACATTCCCCTTTTATTAGTTGAATGCTTTATGATGAAGGGTCAAGAGAATAGAAAGAAAGGGATTTATTGCAAAGGCTTGTGTTTTAGTAAGATTTTTTTTTTTTTTGAAATAATAGTTTTTGTAAGAATGGCTAGCCAAGGTTGGTTGGTGTTTAGGCTAGTTTAAACAAATGTTTTGTTTTAATGAGGTGGGGTCTTCAGCTGCCTATTTGTGACTGATTAACATTCCTAGTCCACCCTTTTGGGTTTTCAGCCTAGGATGTTGTGATGTGTCCTAACTTTTGTCTAGGTTCCCCTTTTTCATTTTTTGGGATACCTTGCGGACTTTATTTTGTCTATGACGCTTTGATTATTTTGACACATTTTGGAACAAAATGTTTGTCTAAACATGGTTATTTAATGGGGTATAGACATGTTTAGCAGGAAGAGAAGCAGATAGTAAGAATAGCATTCTTTTGTAATTTCAGGGAAAATGTGTGCCCTAGAGATGCTCGGGGGCCAGGCATACCCCGAGGAGTGATCTCTAATAGTCGTTGGGTTTACATCCCTTAAAATCGGAAGAGGGACATCTAATGACTAATATTATCCTTGATGCTAATATCCCTCCTTTTCGGAATATCGTCTTTAAGGTATGGAGGGGAGACTTCTCTTTTCTTTGTACGACTTGATCTTTTGTAGGGTCGTACTTTAAAGGATTATTCTTAAAATCTGGTGGCTCTCTTATTCTTTGAGCATCCTTTCCAAGCCCTTGTCTGGGCTGTATCCATATCTCTTCATTATATGGGCCACTTTTAAATTGCTAGGAAGTCTTTCCATATTTTCAAATGTCTTCTTCAGCCGCATCCATTTAAGGTGTGGTGGACGGCTCGCTGATTCGAATGTAGTCTTTAGCTTGAATCATGATCAACTTGTTGCCTGCCACGAATTTGATCTTTCGGTGGAGCGTTGAAGAAACTGCTTTAGCACAGTGAATCCAAGGTCTGCTTAATCTTCCCCTTGGATTCTTTTTTCTTTTCCTCTTCGGTTTCTTTATTTTTCCTTTGTTTTTAGGAGCATTATCTTGTAGCTCCTTTGGATGAATAAATTTTTTTTATCATCCTGCCCCCAATGCTAGCTATATTGGAGATATCTTCATTGACGGGAAATTCTTCTGTGTATCTCAACGGTACAATTTTATCTGATGTATAAGGGAAAAGACGAGGCATGAATAAGCGTAAAGGCGTTATTGCTCCTTCCTTGACTTTATCAATTTGGGTACTGATATTTTCTTCTTTCTTATTATCTCTTTGTCCCAAATCGATGGCCTAAATTTTTTCTGATAGGACTGTATCAATTGAGCTTATTTTTCCAACAGTATTTGCATGTCCAGGGAAATGGTCCCCTCCTCACTGTCTGACTCAATCCATTCGCCTTTGGCTTTCAGATCCCGCAGAGAGTTTTCAATCACAGACATGACTGTTTATATGGTCCATATTTGGGTTTAGATTTTATTTAATTATTTTGGAATGAGAGAGAAAAGAATGAGAAGCATATGAATATTATAAAAAATGCCTCATTGTATTGATGAAAAGATAAATATATACAGAGTCCCTTTAATCAAAAGATCTTGCGACCATGAGCAGAGACCGGGAGAGATGCATCAGAAGCTTTTTTTTTATTATTATTTTTTTTAACCAAAAGATGCACAAAATGAGGAGCCCTAGTTAGATGGCCTTCTCTACCCAAGCTCACTATTCTGGTTGTGACAGAGGCGTGTCATCCACCTAAGGACCTAAAGGTCGGGAGCATTGAAGGTGATCCACCCAGCATCTATCAGATTCTGGACCTTGTGCTTTAAGGCCACACAGTTTTCAATGGAGTGCCCTGGAGCGCCTGAATGATAATCACAGTTTTCATTAGGCTTGTACCATTCTGGGTATGGTGGCTCCATCTTCTTTGGAGGGACATATGCTAGGACATGGTCCTTTATCAGCTTTGGCAGTAGACTCCCATAAGAGGTTGGAATGGGGGTGAATTTCTTCTGTTGTCTGCGTGATTGTCCAGCTGATGGCGAAGAGGAAGAAAGAGTAGCAAAGTTCATGGCATTTACACTTCCCTCCTTTTTCTTACCAAAGGGCTTTTTGAATGATGCATGAGATTTCTTAAACTTGGGAGGGAATTGAGTATTTTTGACATCGGTTACCTCCTTTACATCAAATTTGTATCCCTCTAATGCCCTTAATTTCTCTTCTAGGGCAGAAATTTGTTGCTTGGAAACCTCATTGTGGAGGTATTGTTGGCGTATTAGTTCCATTAAATACGTTATCTGCTCTTTTACGTAGTTAAGCTCAATGGTGAGTCTGTGGTTTTGTTTCTCTAACCACTCCTTTAATTGCCGCACCTGCTCCTTTATGGCGTTAAGCTCAGCGGTGAGCATACGGTTCTGCTCCTCTAATTGCTCCATCTTCTTGGCTCTTTGAGCGCGAGTGAGAACAGGTAGAAGACCAGCCACTTTCTAAATGATTTAAAGATTTTTATTATTGTTTTTTATTTTAAATGATTAGTGTGAAATAGATATGCCTTAGACAATAGCTTTGGTATCTTCTTGAAAGCCTATGTTTTAAGGGTACCATACCCATCTTAATGTGTTAACTTCCTTTTTTCAAAGGTTGCCAACATACCTTAGCACACTTACCTCTTCTAGGAAGGTGATAAACGCACTTGGGTCTCTTTCGCCATTATCTAAGGATATCTAATGCATCCTAGAATGAATGTGTTTATGCATGCACTACAAAATATTTTTTATGACATCAGATATTGAAAGTGGAATAACTTTTGACTGGGTTGTCCGATTTGGACGCACAACATGTCAAAACGAAGAGAAAAGGGTGAAGAACCAAGCTGCAAAATCCCGTAGGGGATTTGGCCAAGTAATTTTCCCAAAAAATGCTCCTAAGACCCATTTTTTGGAGGTTTATTAAAATGATGTGCATGCTGCAATTATTTTCTCTCTTAGTTTTACCACTTATTGGATGATGTGGTATGAATGATACGACTTTGCCAAGAATCTTTTTATTATAAAAAGGAGTTTTTATGGCTTTCATTCGTTTTTACATTTTTTATGACCCTTTATCTCTTATGTCGGTCAACGTGGCTACTTAGCTTACAAAGAACCTGAAACCAGGCTAGCTTAACTGAAGACTGTCCGAGATAAAGTGGTTTATCTTATCACTTTTATGATTTTTAGGGTTTTTCACTATTTTGTTTGTTGTATGATTACCCTATGTTAATGCATCAATACAAATGCAGCAAACGAATGCACACACAATTCATACATCCACGAGCAGAGCCACACTTATTTAATCACGAGGTAGGGTTTTCCTGCAGAAACGTGCTTGGTTTAGGTGGTTCTAAACTGTTCTCACCAAGGCCAAAGGTCCCCAAGGTGCCCCCATTATAGGGACCTCTCAATCACTCAGTCCTTGGGTCATGCACGGAACTCCGTGGCGACATCCTTAGACCAAAAGAAGAGAGTTATCACCTTGAGTTGGTGGTTTCCGACAACGGTTGTAGCCCCGTGTGCCAACAAGCCGGTCGTATCTGCCACCCACTCCCTATAGGTATTCACTCTTGCCCCCGGGTATAGAGGGATTGTTGTGTGCAAGGGTTTTTTGTGTGCAATTTATATTTCAGACAATTTGCAGAAAATAATCATACAACAATTATTAAAGCCATACAATAAAACATACGGAAAAGGGTAAAGGCGCAATTTCAATTCTTTACTTAGTTTGAATTTATCTGTCACTAAATGGGATCAACTCTCTAGCTTCCCCAGCGGAGTCGCCATCTGTCGCCGCCGTCCGTTCTGACGTCCAGGGACATCTCGAACGTTTAGTGCGAGCGGTTGTGGAAAGATGGTTTAGCTTCGCGTTTTATGTTAAAATTATGTTCATTGCTTCCGAGGTGCTCAACAACTGAACTATCCTCTAATAGTAGCAAGGTTTTCGAAAAATGGTTCTTTTGGAGTCGCCACCAATGTTTTGACCTTAAACATTGGAAAAGGAAAAAAATGTTGATTTTAAGAAAAACCGCACTTGGCCATTATAACCAGAGTTGGGTAAGGGAGTTAGTTACGTGTGGGGAAGGTGTTAGCACCCCACAACGCCCCTTCCGGGTTCCCTATGATGGATTAATTCATTTAAGTGAAGATTACAAGAAATTACACTATTACCCTATTTTATTCTCATAACGTTTAAATATGGCTATCTACATGATTTTATTTACATTTCGTATATAAAGCAATAAATAAAATAGTAAAAGAGAAGAGATTTAAAAAGAACCTCCGTAGCAAGCTTTATATAGCAACTCTTTTACAAAAAGGACGCGTTTCGGCAATCCCTCGCTCTACAACGACCCTCCTCACGACAAAATTCGACAAAATTCGACTCTACTAAAATTTTACAGAAGAATCGAATGCCGGAATATAATTCCTTAACTGATTGTTACCTATATTAGGCAATCAGAAAGATCATTCGAAAGAGGGAGAGAGGTAGACAAGTGCTCTGAGTTGTCTGGGGTCTGGAAAATGAGCAAATGAGCCTCCTATTTATAGTTTTCGCTGCCTGGCACATCTGGGACGACCGTCTGGGGTAGGACGGCCGTCCCACTTGCATTTTTAACATAGAGCCAGCCCCCCTGGGACTTGGGACGGTCGTCCCACATGTGGGACGCGCGTCTCACTTGTCCTAGGTTAGTTGGGACGGGCGTCCCAACTCTGGGACGGGGGTCTCGACCTGTTTTGTCCAATTTTTGCGTTCTGGGACCCCGGGAAGCTTTCCTTGCTTTTTTCGGACGTTGGTTGATGCCGATAGGTGTCCGTTGAAGCTTGATCTTCTTATAGGAAGTCTTCTTGACCCTTATTGAGATGCTGGACAAACTTTTATCTTTGTTATAGGAGGTCTCTTTGGCCTTTGTCGAGAAATTGGATGAACTCCGTGTGGTTGTGGGAGGTCTTCTTAGTGTTTATTGATTAGCTGGGTGATCTTTATCTTCATGTGAAGTTTCCCTAGCTTTTATTGAGAGGCCGGGCAAAATTAGGGGTCTACAAGTCACTATCATCCCAAGCAATGTAAGCTTTCTTCTTGAAGAATTTCTTGCCTTTGTGATCTTCATTTTTCTTATTTGGACATTCAGTTTTTACATGCCCTGTTTCACCACAACCATAACATTTTATATTTAAGGAAGTACTTTCTCTTACCTTTCCCTTACCTTTGAAGGGTTGCTTCCCTTTGGCTTTCATGAACTTTGTGATTTTCTTCATCATGAGACTCAAATTTTCATCATCTTCATTCTCCAAGTCTTCTTCCTCCTTCTTGTTCTTACTCTTGGAAATTTCAGTTTTGAAGGCTAGGTTCCTCTTTTGATGTTGACCTTCTTCGTCATTTAGCCTTCCAAGTTCAAGTTCATGCTCTCTCAACTTTCCAAAGAGCGCCGCCATAGACATTGTTGCAAGATTTTGTGACTCCGTGATGGTCGTCACCTTAGGTTGTCATTTCCTATCCAAAGATTTCAGAATTTGTACATTTAATTCATCAATATAAAAAATTTTACCTAACCCGGTGAGATGATTCACTATGTGCGTGAAACGCTTTTGAACGTAAAAAATTGTTTCCCCTTGTTGCATCCGGAACATCTCATACTCTTGTATCAATGAGTTCTTTCTTGCTCTTTTAACGTCATCGGTACCTTCGTGGGTTACTCTTAGCATTTCCCACATTTCTTGAGCACTTTTACAAACTGATATCCTGTAAAACTCATCAAGGGTTAAAGCAGATGAAATTATATTTCTAGCCCTAACATCATATTGGGCTTTTCTATTTTCTTCAACCGACCATCTAGAAAATGGTTTTGATACTTCTACTCCATTTTCAGTTACTTTAGGAACAAAATGACCATTTAAAATTGCATCCCAAACACCTCTATCAACTGACTCCAAAAATATTTTCATTCTAACTTTCCAAAAAGGATAATTTTGCCCCGCAAAAAGTGGGGTCTATTGATAGAAGCACCCTCGGCAAACGTTTGATTTTGTCCGACCATTTTCGAAATTTGAATGACTATCAAAGCAAGCTCTGATACCACTTGTTAGAATCGCGCAGCGGAATGTTTGCGTTTACGGACAAAAACCAAGAGGGGGATGAATTGGTTTCTTAAACAAAAATTAGGGTTTTAAAATTTTTCCCAAATTTCACCGATTAAAATGCTGTGTAAAGTAAATAGATAAGGGATAGAAGATTACACAGTTGATTTATAGTGGTTCAGATCAAAAGACCCTACGTCCAGTTGCTAATCACTCAAACAGAGGATTAACGCTGTCACTATAATCACAGTTTACAAACAGTTTACAAATTGAAAAGATAAGGTAAAGAAAACACCTCTCTTGAGTCACACAAGAGATGAACACCTCCTTTGAATCCACAAAGGATGAAGAACAACTTTTCCTAGAGACGACACAACACACAATCCACCAAGAAACCCACTCAATGATTCTTATTGCTTCTAGCCCACACTAGGTTTTCAAAAGCCCCTTTTTCTTCCCTACAACAAGTTCTCTAGCAGTCACAACTCTTAACTTTTGTATGAAAAAGGTTTGTTCAATTTGCAGAAGGCCTTAGAGAACCTTAAGTAGAGAGATTAGGGTTTGGGAATTGGGGATTTTCGAAATTGAATGAATTGAGAATAGGGTTTTCGAAACTTGGCCCAATTTTGAATTTCAAAATATATATCAGACCTAAATAATTGATTATCTTGAGTGTTAATCGATTATTCCATAGCCATTCTCGCAGAGGAGCCAAAACAACACTAGTTAATCGATTAACAGGCCATTTAATCGATTATCAGCCCAGTTAATCGATTAACAGGCCATTTAATCGATTATTCTAGAGAGCGAATGCTGAAAATGATTTTCTTTCTGTAATAATCGATTATCCTACCATTTAATCGATTAATCCAATGTGTTTTTTATAAAAATGAATTTTTAGAGCTTTTAAAGAGTGGTCTATGTGCTAGCTATCTCTTGGACTCTAATATTACAGACTCATAAACATAAAAACAGAGCTATTACATAACATTACAAGTCTTCAAATCTTCAAGTCCTTTATTCTTGTATCATGATCAAAATCTACAAGCTTCATATCCTTGTACATTCAACATTCATATCCTTGTATGTTCAACATAAGTGGGATAACCTTAGGGAGTGGGTGATAGGTACGATTTGTCGTAGTGATGGCCATGAGCCCACCGGTATGGTCAGAAACCACCACTCAAGGTGATAACCTTCCTCTTTTGGCTTAAAGAGTGACAAGGCCCTAGATCCATGCATGGTCTGAGGGCTAGAAGAGTGGGAACCCTATAATGGGGGCACCTAGGGGGCCTGGCCTTTGTGAGGATAATTAGAACCACCCTGAATACACACTTTTCTACAGAATACCCCTACCTCGTGATAAAAATGTCATCACACTGTTCGCGGATGAGTGAATTGTTTGTTCATTTTTTTTTTGCATTTGTTTGTTGCATAGCATAATCATACAACAACAAAATAAAAACAAAATCTCAAAAACCTTTTCATAATAAACAACTTTATCTCGGACAGTCTACATTTTAGCTAGCCTGGTTTTAGGTTCTTTGTAAGCTAAGTAGCCACGTTGACCGATAGAAAAGATAAGGGGTTCCAAAAACATTCTTTTATAATAAACCACTTTTATCTCGGACAGTCTGTATTTTAGCTAGCCTGGTTTCAGGTTCTTTGTAAGCTAAGTAGCCACGCAGCCCGACAGAAGAGATAAAAGGGGTTATAAAAATCAAATAAATCATAATAAGAGAAAATAGGACCCTATTCATGGTGTTAAGCATCAAATTCATGAACATCCATATAGGTAGTTTCCTTTCTCTTGAAAAAACAAACAGAAAGTCTAAACACTATCATGCATCATGTAGAAAATAAAACATGATAATGTTTAGGAAAAGAAAACACTTTCATGCATGCTCGCATTAACATCATACTCATACCATGCATTTTTTTCTAGAAAATGGAGGGGTCCAGTAGACAGTTAAAGAAAGTGGATATTCCCCTGTATCGTGCGGAGAAGATAGAACGACTATGCGCATTAATGCCACCCGAGGTTTGCTCCGATTTTGAAAAATCTTATGGATGGATTCTTGATCTTCTGAAGATCTATGTTGATCCCATCTTCATCAAGGTTTTGATCCATTTATAGAATTCCAGTGTACACTGCTTTGAATTTTCGCAATTCGATCTGGTATCGACTTTGGAGGAATATGAGATCATGCTGAGAAGACCCAAATCAGCAAGGATCCGCATTCGCCGTGAAGCGTATATTCCTGCAGCTAATGTCGCAGCCATCATCCAATACTGCCTCATCAGGATGCCCTGATGGTAAAATGGAATATCCAGGGATGGAAAGTTGCAATGCAAGAAGATCATATGTCCTCTTTGCCTGATAAGGCAGATTGGTTTGTCTTCAACAAAACCCTTGCTCTGATTGTGTTTGGGACCTTGTTATTTGTTAGAATCGTGCAGCGGAATGTTCGCGTGGTCGGACAAAAACCAAGAGGGGGGGTGAATTGGTTTCTTAACAAAAATTAGGTTTTAAAAATTTTCCCCAAATTTTACCGATTAAAAAGCTGTGTAAACGTAAATAAGATAGAGATAGAATCTTACACAAGAGATTTATACTGGTTCGGATCAAAAGACCCTACGTCCAGTTGCTAATCACTCAAACAGAGGATTAATACTGTCACTATAATCACAGTTGTTACAAACAGATTACAATGGAAAAGATAAAGTAAAGAAAACACCTCTCTTGAAACCCACAAGAGATGAAGAACAACTTTCCCCAGAGATGGCACAGCACACAATCCACTAAGAACTCCACTTAGTGATTCTTATCACTTCTAGCCCACACCAGGTTCCAAAAGCCCCTTTTTCCTCCAACAAACAGTTCTCTGGCACTCACAGCACTTAACTTTTGTTTGAAAAAGGTTGTTCATTTTTTCTGACTGCCATAGAGAAGCTTAAGTAGAGAAATTAGGGTTGGGGAATTTGGAATTTCGGAACTAGGAGTCTTGGGATTAGGGTTTTCGAAAATAGGGTTGATTTGAAGTTGAAAATCAAAATCTGACTGAAATAATTGATTAAATGAAGTGTTAATCGATTATTACAGAGCCAAAATCAACAGAACCCCAAAACTCATTGTTTTAATCGATTAAAAGCCCTGTTAATCGATTAACAGACCTATTAATTGATTAACAGGTGTGTTAATCGATTATTACAGTGAACAAATACAGAAAATGGTTTTTCTCACTATAATAATCGATTATTTGACCATTTAATCGATTAAAGCCGAGGCAAAAAGATAAATTTGAGTTTTTGAAGCTTCTAAAGTGCAGACTATGTACCGGCTATCTTAAACTCTAATATTACAGACTCAAACTAAACAAAACAGAGTTATTACACTATAAAACAAGTCTTCAACTCTCTAAGTCTTGTGTTCTTGAATCATCATCAAAATCAACAAGCTTCATGTCCATGTAAGTTCAACATCAAGTCCTTGAATGTTCAACAATCTCCCCCTTTTTGATGATGATCAAAATTTTCTTTTAAAGCCTTGTAATAACCTATTTTATCTGTCATACTAACAAACACATTAAACATACCAGATAATATTTAAAATCAATCATAGTAGGCTTTAAATATTTCTCCCCCTATTTTCATTATAATAAAAAAGAATTCTTCTATAACAATCATAAGAGCTCCCCCTCAAAATATGCATAACTTGGAGATAAATCCCCCTCAATCAAAGCATTAAAAGAACACCACATTTTATTTCAGAAATGAAAATACATTACAAAAAAAAAGCAAATTTAAAATTCTTCACTATCATCACTATGAAAGTGTGCATCAAATCTATTTTCTAAATGGCACACTTTATCATCTACATCAGATATACGGCGAATTATTTCCTCATGCCATACTCCAGAAAGAGTGAAGAATGCCCGCATCCTCTGATTCATATCAGATAACATGTCTTCCATAGATTGACGGGTTTCATGATGGGCAGAGGAAGTTCCAACACTTTGGATTTGATCAGAAGGAAACTCAGTAGCAGGAGGCATATCTTCATCATAATCTTCATTATCATCACCTTCGTTTGGAACGTCATCCTTGTGAACATAAATATCGTTGACACGCACCATTTGGAGTTGGATTAATGTGCTATCCAGCATGCGATTTAAGTTATTCGTTCGTACTGTTTGTTCACCTTTGACATTTACTCCTTTGTATTCAAGAATGCGAGAGACAAGGAGGGCATATGGAATTTTGAAGGTGGGATGGCGTTTGGCTTTTAACATAGTCATGGTGACAAGAATGCCCCAATCTAAAGGCTCATTATTCATTATGGCATGAATAATACGAAGATCAATTGAAGAACATTGAGCATGATTCGTAGCCCGGGGACATAGGATCCAGACAAGTAGGTGCAAAATCATGCGTTCCTCCTTCTTCAAAGGTCCAGCTAGAAGGAGACGCCCAATCTCCATGGAGGGGTGTCGCAGAAAATAACGGTACGCCATGATCCTATCAAAATGATCTAACTCACCATACACGTTAATAACATCTTCTCTAATAGGAAAGTGGGCAACGTTTTCCCAAATATCATCATCAATAATAATTGTGACACCCTTTACTCGAGAGGTAGCAATTTGATCTCTAAATTTGAACCTAGAGTAAAATACCCTAACTAAGTCAGGATAATACGTACCTTGCATTTGGATGAAAGGGAGAACTCCTTGAATTTCAAGGAGATTAGGAAAGTTGAATCCCCTATTGATGAACTGATCACCAATAAGGAACTTAGGAGAAATAATACCACGTTCCTTCCAATAAGACAGAAATTCTTGTCAACCTTCTGCATCAGAGATCCATCCTTCTATAGAATTAGGACGGGGATGAGATGAGGGTGCAGATCTTCTTCTAGTGGGGAGTTTTGCACGAGAAGATGAGGCCATTGAAGGATTAGAAGAGTAACAAGAAGATTTAAGAGGACAAGTTAAGTGAGAAGAAGGCAAGATTGATAGAATGAGGCAAGAAAGCTTGATTTCAAGAGATAGAAGTGAGTAGAAGTGAAATGGAGGTCCCTATTTATAACCAAGCATCTCTAACGATCATATGAAAGTGAATAAGGGTCAAAAGAGTAGTTGGCAACGGCTAAGAATCCAAACTTGCCAGATTTAATCGATTAAAACTCAAATTAATCGATTAAACCACTTCCAGACCCATTTAATCGATTAATTTGAGCTGTTAATCGATTAATACTTATTTTAATCGATTAATGGGTGAATTAATCGATTAATCCAGAGAGAAATGTCATGTTTTGGGTGTTTTGGGTGCAAAGAATCGATTATAACTCCAATTAATCGATTATTCTAGAGAGTTCATCAAATTTTCGAGGTTTATACACATGATAATCTATTAACATCCTTCATAATGAATTATAACATTACAACCATCCAAAAACTGTCTAATTAAGCAGAATTTAAGTTATTTCTAATATCCCTAAGTCTTTTCTAAGATCATAGAATCTATCCTTGGGAAGAGGCTTAGTAAAAATGTCTGCTAATTGATGCTTTGTATCAACGTACTCTATTTTACAGTTTCCTTTGCTGATATGATCTCTCAAAAAACTGATGTCTAATCTTTATATGCTTAGTCCTAGAGTGCATTACTGGATTCTAGTAAGATTGATTGCACTCGTATTATCACACATAAAAGGTATGTCATTCAGAAATATAATATAATCTTCTAGTTGTTGTTTCATCCACAGAATTTGAGCACAACAATTACCAGCTGCAATATATTCAGCTTCAGTGGTAGATAAAGCAACACATGCCTGTTTCTTAGAATGCCAAGATACTAAGGATGAACCTAACAAATGACATGTCCCACTAGTACTCTTTCTATCAATTTTGCATCCACCATAATCAGCATCAAAATATCCTATTAAACTAGTACAAGCATCAGATGGATACCATAAACCAAAACCAGTAGTTCCTTTTAAATATTTTAAAATATGTTTTACTGCAATTAGGTGAGATTCTTTTGGACAAGCCTGAAATCTAGCACACATAGACAGAATGCATAATATCAGGTATACTTGTAGTTAAGTATAACAGTGAACCTATCATACCTCTATACATAGATTGATTAACTTCCAAACCTGATTCATCCTTGTCTAGATAGCATGAAGTTCCCATGGGTGTGTTAGCTTCCTTTGAGGTGTCCATTCCAAACTTTTTAAGGATCTCTTTGCAGTATTTGGTTTGAGAGATGAAAATCCCATCTTTAAGTTGCTTGATTTGAAGTCCAAGGAAGAATGTCAATTCTCCCATCATAGACAATTCAAACTCTCCCTGCATTATCTTAGCAAATTCTACACATAACGAATTATCAGTTGATATAAAAATAATATCATCAACATATACCTAGACCAATAAGATATGTTCTTTAACTTTCTTTATAAACAGAGTAGAATCAATTTTTCCTCTAGAAAAATCATTTGAAGTTAGGAAACTACTTAGCCTTTCATACCAAGATCTAGGAGCTTGTTTCAACCCATATAATGCTTTCTTTAATTTAAAAATATGATTAGGATAACTAAAATCTTCAAATGCAGGGAATTGCTCTACATAAACTTCTTCTTTAATAAAACCATTCAAAAATGCACTCTTAACATCCATTTGATAAAATATAAATTTCATCAAAGATGCATAAGCAAGAAGTAAGCGTATAGCCTCTAACCTGGCAACAAGAGCATAAGTTTCATCATAATCTATACCTTCCTCCTGACAATAGCCTTTGGCAACAAGTCTGGCTTTATTCTTTGTTATGTTTCCATCTTCATCAAGTTTATTTCTAAACACCCATTTGGTTCCAATAACTTGATGTGATTCTTATCTTGGGATTAATTCCCAGACTTGATTCCTTTCAAATTGGTTAAGTTCTTCTTGCATTGCTATGCACCATTGGTCATCTTTAAGCGCTTCCTCAACATTTTTGGGTTCTATCTGTGATACAAAAGCTACAGACATGCAAAAATTAGTCACATTTCTAGTTCTTACCCCTTTTGAGATATCACCAATGATATTGTCCATTGAGAGTCCTCTAGGTGATTGCCATTCTTTTGATAATTCAGGCGTTTGAGAAGGCTCATTTTCTTCCAAATATAATTCATCAAAAGCCTCTCTTATATACTCATCATCACTTGCAAGTTCTTTAATTGACTCAAGAGGATTTCCCCCAAGGTCTACAATCTCATCAAAAGTAACATGAATAGATTCTTCAATATTTAAGGTTCTTCTATTAAACACCCTGTAAGGCTTGCTAGTTATTAAATAACCTAAGAAAATGCCCTCATCGGCTTTTGAGTCAAAATTTCCTAAGTTGTCCTTTCCATTATTTAACACAAAACACTTACATCCAAAAATTTTCAAAAGAGCAACATTAGGATTTCTACCATTTAACAATTCATAGGGAGTTGATTTTATAATTGACCTAATGAGCATTCTATTCAAAACATAAGAAGCAGTACTAACCGCATCAGCCCACAAATATTTAGGAACATTAGATTCATTTAACATTGTTGTAGCAAGTTCCTCTAATGACCTATTTTTCCTTTCAACTATACCATTTTGTTGGGGAGTCCTAGGAGCAGAAAAGTTATGTAATATTCCATTTTCTTCACAATAACTTTCAAACTTTTCATTTTGAAACTCACCACCATGGTCACTTCTTAAAACTTTAATTCTTAAGTCTTTCTCATTTTGAATTTGTTTTGCAAATTTTCTAAAGATTTTAAAGGCTTCACTTTTCATAGTTAGGAAAAATGTCCAAGTATATCTAGAGTAATCATCAACAATCACAAGACCATAATAATTTCCACCAAAGCTTTTTATCCTAGAAGGTCCAAATAAATCTAAATGTAATAATTCTAGGGGTTTTGAAGTGAAAATAACATTCTTTGATTTAAATGATGATTTTACTTGTTTACCTTTTTGACATGCATCACACAATCTATCTTTTTCAAATTTTTACTTAGGCAAACCAATAACTAAGTCTTTTGAAATCAATTTGTTCAAATGATGCATATTTATATGAGCCGCTCTCTTATGCCATAACCAAGGGTTCTCTTCCTTAGCAACTAAACATGTTATGCTAGAATCATGTAAACAATCCAAATCAATCAAGTACATGTTGTTATGCCTAATGCCTTTTAATTCTACATTTTCGAAATCTATCAAATGTATGGTGCAAAATTTACTTTCAAAGATTACCTTAAATCCTTTGTCACATAGTTGACTTATGCTAAGGAGATTATGCTTTAGTCCATCAACAAGAAGCACATCCTTAATCTCCAAAGTATTTGCACCACCTATATTTCCAATTCCAAGAATCTTCCCTTTGTTGTTGTCCCCATAAGTTACATATCCTTGTTCTTTAGCTTTGAAACTCACAAATTTCGTTTTATCACCGGTCATATGCTTTGAGCATCCACTTTCAAGATACCACATAGACTTCTTTGATTTGGAAGTTTCCTACAAAACAAGAACATAGTAAACTTAGGTCCCCATAACTTTTGGGTCCTTGGGGTTAGAGACAAACAATTTATTTAATAATAGGAACCCAAATGTATTTACCTTTAGGAACACCAAAATGTTTTATTTTGCATTTATTTGAAGTGTGACCTTGTTTCATACAATGAAAACATACTTTTGATGTAGCTTTAGAATAAGATGCATTACTAACAAAAGATGCTCTAGTTCCTTTTTCTACCCATACTCTTTTGTTTTTCCTTTTAGGCTTTTTCAAAGGAACTTGATAATTTACACTATTTTGAGCTAACACAATTTCATGCTTCTTAAAATCACTTATCTCCTTTTCGGCTTTGTCTAGCAAATGGTTAAGAATATCTATGTCATATTCATGCTCTTTACAAGTTGCACATGCTAAGTTCTTATCATCATTCTCATCTAAACATACAATTTTCGTTTCTAAGGATTCCTTTTCTTCTAAACATGTGATTTTCGTTTTTAATGAGTCAATTTCCTTTTCGGATCTACTTAAACTCTTCTTCACAACTTTATATTCATTTTTCAAGTTCTTAAAGACACTAAATAATTCATTATATGCATTTTGCAGTTCATCATAGTTATTATCATCATCACTAGAAGATGAGTCGGAATCACTTACCTCAAAATCGGAAGATATGTTATCATTTGCCATTAAGCAAATATTTGCTTCTACTTCCGAGTCACTTGATTCCGAACTTGAATCACTGTTGTCCCAAGCAATATAAGCTTTCTTCTTGAAGAACTTTTTGCTTTTGATTTCTTCGTTCTTCTTATTTGGACATTCGGTCTTTACATGTCCTGTTTCACCACAACCATAACATTTTATATTTACGGAAGTACTTTCTCTTACATATCCCTTACCTTTGAAAGGATGCCTTCCTTTAGCTTTCATGAATTTGGTGAACTTCTTTATCATAAGACTCAATTCTTCTTCTTCGTTCTCCGAGTCTTCTTCTTCCTTTTTATTTTTACCTTTGGAAATTTCGGTTTTGAAGGCTAAGTTCTTCTTTTGATATTGTCCTTCTTCATCATTTAGCCTTCCAAGCTCAAGCTCATGCTCTCTTAGCTTTCCAAAGAGCACTGCCATAGACATTGTGGCAAGATTTTGTGACTCCGAGATGGCCGTCACCTTAGGTTGCCATTTCCTATCCAAAGATTTTAAAATTTTAACATTCAATTCATCAACATCAAAGATTTTAACTAATCCGGTGAGATGGTTCACAATATGAGTGAAATGCTTTTGAACTTCAAATATCGTTTCTCCTTGTTGCATCTAGAACATCTCGTATTCTTGGATTAGGGAATTTTTCCGTGCTCTCTTAACGTCGTCGGTACCTTCATGGGTTACTCTTAGCATTTCCCACATTTCCTAAGCACTTTTACAAAAAGAAATCCTGTAAAACTCGTCAAGGGTTAAAGCAGATGAAATAATATTTCTAGCCCTAACGTCAAATTGTGCTTTTCTGTTTTCCTCTGTTGTCCATCTAGAAAAATGTTTGGGAACGTCAACACTGTTCTCAGTAACTTTAGGAACATAGGGATCATTTAAAATAGCGTCCCAAACGCCTCTATCAACAGAATCTAAAAAGATTTGCATTCTTACTTTCCAGAAAGGATAATTTTGACCCGCAAAGAGTGGGGGTCTGTTGATAGACGCACCTTCGACAAAAGTTTGATTTTGTCCGGCCATTTTTGAAAAGTTTGAATGACTATCAAAGCAAGCTCTGATACCACTTGTTAGAATCGCGCAGCGGAATGTTCGTGTGGTCGGACAAAAACCAAGAGGGGGGCTGAATTGGTTTCTTAACAAAAATTAGGTTTTAAAAATTTTCCACAAATTTTACCAATTAAAAAGTTGTGTAAACGTAAATAAGATAGAGATAGAATCTTACACAGGAGATTTATACTGGTTCGGATCAAAAGACCCTACGTCCAGTTGCTAATCACTCAAACAGAGGACGCCTTTTTCGCCTGGGACGTACACTCAAAGAGTCCCTTGCCTACACTTCTTGCTGACACCTTGTTTTCGGTTGGGTTTTGTCACCAGAAACAAGGAAGAACGCTCAAATGTTGCTCTTTGTTATTATTCATTTGGGGTAGCACGCACTTCTACGCCTCGAGCCCCTGGGGATCTTCCCCGATCCTTCGAGAAACTTCTCAAAGATCCCTCTCCGCCGATGTTTAACTATGGAGTGGAAGGTCGAGTTGGAACGATGGAACATCAACACCTATCTTGGGCTTGTCCTTAGATCCGATCCGACCCTATCCTCATCAAATGCGGAGACTATCCGAGCATACCACTGTTGGGCCTCAGGGGCTACATAGCCTACTACCCAAAGGTAGCTATGACACAACTCATGAGAACTCATACCGCACCATCACAGGAAGAGCTCGGAGGATTGTGTTTCTTCGGAGACCCATGCAATGTTGCAAACTCACTGGCCATACGGAGAGCATGGGAGAGACTAGTTTACATGGGAGATAGAGAGCTAGGCAAAACTCAAGTGACTATCTCCATTGACTATGGATAATGGAGAAGAAGTAGAGGGATGTCACAACCATCCGCTCCACCCATTGCGCCATCAGCAAACAAAGAGCTCCAAAATCAAGTCGATGCCTTGACCCAAAGGATAGAAATCATGGGAGCCCAGATGAGGGCCCTTGAGGAGAAAGAACAAGAATCTATCCTTACCATTGATGGGCTACAAAGGCAATGCAATAAGAAGGACCAAGAGATAGAGCACCTCAAGGACAAATGTGCTGACTTCAACGAGGAGGTTATCCAAGCATTCAAAGTTCCAAAACTCAACTCGGATAATCAACTCCAAGAAACGACTGCCAAGTTAGCACACCTTGAGGCCGAATATGCAAAGCAGGCACAAACGACTAAGATGATGCAACAAGATCTTGTGAGAACTTGGTCTGAAGCACAACGGAGGTGGCATACCACCCAGAGACTTAACAAAAACCTTCTTGAACTACACTGCAAAGAAAGAGACGGGTTAGCTTAGTACGGTCAAGTTTTGCAAGAGAAAGACTGAGCCGTCGAGAAGCTTGACAACTTACAAGCCTTGGTCGTCCATCAAGAGGTGAAAATAAAAGAGGCTCAAAAGTACAGTGAAGATATGAGCCAAGCAGTCCATCGGCAGTCCGAAGC
This sequence comes from Sphenostylis stenocarpa, assembly GCA_963425845.1. Lineage (NCBI taxonomy): Eukaryota > Viridiplantae > Streptophyta > Magnoliopsida > Fabales > Fabaceae > Sphenostylis > Sphenostylis stenocarpa. The sequence goes on from OY731403.1 coordinate 71,446,513, forward strand.
ACTCACTCATCACTTACGGGAAGCCGAAGAGGAATTACGTAGGAATCAAAACCGCCTATGGGTTTCTTTAGGCTTTTCCATTTCTGTTAGAATGTGCTTCGTAGCATGGTATAGGGGAATGTACACTTTTCTTTGATAAATAAAAATACCTTTTTGTTTATCTTTACGACTGTCTACTACATTCATAAGTTGCATACATTCATACATCCCTCCTTCACTTTTAATTCTTAAGATAATAAAAAGGAAAGGTTAATTGATGTGTTTCTGTAAATCAGAATAATGGAGAGGAAACCACTCGTCATCAGTCTCTCCCCAACGGCTGAGCCACCTAAGATAGACATTAAACCTCAACTGGTGGTGATCACAATCAATAAGGAAGAGGGGGAAAGGACGCTATTGAGCCTATTTATGCCTCATCTTTTCCCCTACGAATCAAATAAAGTTGTACCTTGGAGATATGTAGTAAACGAAGATATTTCCAATATAGTCGGCATTGGAGGCATGACTAGAAGCAGACGAATCTACTTCCCCAAGGAGTCACAAGAAGACGCCCCCAAAAATAAAGAGAAAAATAAAGAGACCAAAGAGGAAAATAAAAAGGAATCCAAGGAGGAGGCCGATGAGTTACTCCAGTTTATAAGGCAAAGTGAGTACTCCATCATAGACCAACTCAATCACACGGCTGCGAAGATAACTCTGTTATCATTAATAATGAGTTCGGAACCACACCGGAATGCACTGCTCAAGGTCTTGAACGAAGCCTACGTGTCGCATACTATATCCCAAGAAAATTGTGAAGGGATCGTTGGTAACATCACTGCCAATGATCATCTAACCTTCACAGATGAAGAACTCCCTCCTGAAGGGTCGAGCCACAACAAACCCTTGCACATATCTGTGAAGTGCAAGGAGTACCTCATCTCCAAAGTTTTTGTGGATAATGGGTCATCCTTGAATGTACTGCGCAAGTGCACTCTTGACAAACTGACAATACAAGGAACCCATATGCGCCCAAGCAACATCGTTGTTCGTGCCTTTGACGGGTCAAGACGTGAAGTAGTGGGAGAGATCAATCTACTAATTCAAATAGGCCCCACTATCTTCAATATGGACTTCCACGTGATGGATATTAATCATAAAGAATGTAATTCTTACTATCTGCTTCTTTTCTTGCTATTCATGTCTATACCCCATTATTAACCATGTTTAAACCAACGTTTTCAAAAAGCGTCTAAAATAATCAAAAGTGCGCTATTATCAAAAAGCAAAATTAGCCATCACTGATTGATTAGAAACGCAAGAAAAGTTTTACCTCGTCATAATAAAGCCTGTTTCGCCAATGTTGTGCAAAAAGAAAACAAAAACAAAAAAAAAAGAGAGAGAAGCCCATAGAAGCCAAAGGCCAAAAAAGAAAGGGCAAATCACCCCGGTAGGAAACCCGAACAATAATAAAAGGGTAGTCTAGGCAAAAATTAGGGTTACAAAATAAAGTCCGCTCGGATTCCCAAAACAAAACAAAACAAAAAGGAACCCTAGACAAAAGTTAGGACACAAAAAAACACAACATCCTAGATTGAAAACCTAGAGGGCGATCTAAGGAGATCAATCAACCATAATAAAGCGCCACAGAATAAACAACTAAAGACGCAACCTCACCAACAAACGTTTGTTTGAACTAGCCTAAACAGTCTGACCAACCCTGGCTAGCCATTCTTACAAAAACCTTTTTCAAAAATAAAAATCCCTTCTAAAACAAAAGCCTTCGAATTAATTATCATCTTCCTTCTTTTCTCTTGACCCTTATCACTACGATATTCTAGTAATTAACTAGGTAATATGAAAAATAGTGATCAATAGGAGGATTGAAATTCCTAAAGAAATGAAGAAGTGCACTAACATGACAAATAACTCTTCAATTCAATCATTCTTTGGTCCTGTTGAATCCGGAACGACAAAAATGGTACAACTAAACACAACATCAAAAGAGCTTCATCGTAAAAAAAAACACATCAATTAATCCTTTTGAAAATATTAACTAAGATAGTATTATAGGACGCATATCATGAGCACTACATGCATAGATGTTGATGAACAAGGTCCTATCTTTTCTTTAAAAAAAAAAAACCCCTGAAAACCCAGACGAGCGTCTCATTTGGCAAGATGGTCGTCTCGCCATTCACAAATGGTGAGATGGTAGTCTCGATTTTCCAAACGATCGTCTCGCCATTCACAAATGGCGAGATGGTCGTCTCGATTTTCTAGATGGTCATCTTACCATTCACGAATGGCGAGATGGCCGTTTCGGTATCCCAGACGGCCATCCCAAGTAGTCGTTAGGACGAGATGACCGTCCTAAATCCTAGACGACTGTCTCGACCTTCAAAATTTTGCCTATATATAGCCGCGTCCGAGGCAATTCCAACGCATCCTATTTCTGCATTCTCTCCTTATCCCATACCTCTTCTTGCATATCTAAGTGTGATTGAGCAATAATGCATCAAGGAGAATCATCCAGACCTAGAAAGCATGGTCGGGGACCCACTCGGGGTTCTCCAGCTCCACAAGCGCCACCAAATCCTACTCAGTTCATGCCTCAACACCAGGCCAGGCTCGACAACATCTGGAGCTACGCCTGACACCCCATGCTTCAGCAGGATTTCAGCATCCTAACCATGTTCGGTTGGGATGAGGATGTAACGAATTACATCCACAGCATCAGGTGGGATTTCCTCCTAGGTGCTCCTCCTGCCCGCATTTTTCGAGAGGCCACAATGGAGTTCCTCGCCTTTGTGACACTGGTAGATATGTCGACCATGTACCCAATTGTCCCTCCGACAAGGGAAATCTCCTACTTCATGAATGGGGCATACAGAATGATGACGCTGGACGAGTTCAACGTCGTCATGGGCTTCAACCAGCCAGAAGACACTCTGACCCCAAAATACCAAAACGCGCTCTGCGAGAGACCAGCTGCCCTCACGACCAGTGAGATTTCGGAGGACCTCACTGGATCCCAGATCTTGTTGACCCAACTGAAGGGATCAGCTCTGAGTCCACCTCTCTGCATCTGCCATAAGCTGCTGGCATGGACGATACACAGACAAAAAGAGAGTCAGGGTAAAATCACCCAACCTAACCCTTTCGTCATCTACTATATGCTCCAGGGGTATAGGTGCAACCCAGGATATTTCCTCCTGAAGGCATTGAAGGATTTCGAGAGCCGCCCCACAGGGACCATCATGATAGCTCCCTTCATCACCCCCCTGCCCGAGTAATAGGGATGTGCTAATGGGGAAGACATACCCTCAACCCTCTGACCCGAGCCTATTAGTGGGTCAATGCTCGTTCACATGGGCATGCTCATAAAGCAAGGATCCAAGGTGGTACTGCACCTGACACTCGCCATGACGCTCGATATTCGGGATTTGGATGAGTCGGATGACATCCCCATACCCCCGAAATTCTAGTAGCAGCAATAGCAGTGACAGTACGGAGATGACATTACCAGTGTCCACTAGCACATAGACGTCGAGTCCTAAATCCTCTGCCAACAATTGGACCAGATGTCCCTAAGGTAGGACACCTTTGAACTATGGCTGGAGGCATTTGGTCAGAGGTAGGAGGGACTCGCACAGAGCATAGAAGCGATCAACCAGAATAAGCTCGACATGATACGGAGCCAGGAGAAATTCCAGAGGCACATGCTCTGTTAGTTCCCTCCGTCGGAACCCTCTTCAACCTCGCGGTCAGACCCGCCGCAAGAATAGGGACCTTGTAATCTTTTTTATTTTGCCTTTTGTAAAAACCCAAAAAATATATATAATATGTGAATAAAATTTTTTCATTAGCTATTTTCCTCTACTCTCTTCTAAAAAGCCAACGTACGTAAAAAAGACTAAGAAGTAAAAAGGCGTACGTATTATTATGAAAAAGCCTGTCATCACCGTTAAAAAGAGGCGGTCGGAGCGACGCGATGGTTCCAACTTTCCGTTTTTCGTGTTTTTATGGGTGAGGTTACAATGCCTTTAGGTTATCCGATAACGGGGCTGAACCTGAGGGCGAGGTTTTCGAAAGGGTGTGTAGACCCCAAATCTTGCCCGACCTCATAATAAAGATCAGAAGACCTCCTATTCGAAGATGGATGAAGCCTAAGAAGCCACTAGGAGAGACTATTAGGCCCCATAATAGGATAGGAAGGATTTTCTGCATTAAAATAAGGATTTTCGCCTTCAGGGATCGAGACCACCTCTCGCTTTTCAGGACCGCCATCTCGCCATTCCAGCAAGTCGAGACCGGAGTCTCGTTTGGTGAGACGGTCGTCTCGCCACTTGCGAATGGCGAGACCCCCCTCCCGTTAGGCGAGAAGGCCTTCTCATTTCTGGGAAAGTCGATACCGCCATCTCGCCAAACGAGACGGCAGTCTCACCACTTTTACAAGTCGAGACGGCTGTCCCAAATGGCGAGATGGCCGTCTCGACCTTGTCAGACGAGACGACCATCTCGACCTGATAAGCATGAATCCCTATAAATAGTGAGCGCTCCCCCCCCCCCTCATTTGACACAGTTCTTCCACTTTCCCTTCTACAACTTCTTCAAATTCTCTTCCTAGAACCCCTCCGAAGCATTTTCGGAGTTTCTGAGAGTTTTTTAGAGTTTTTATAGCGTTTCCGAGAGTTTTCCGGTGTTGTAAAGAGCGAAGGGCTGCCAAAACACACCCTAATTTTCAGAGAATTAATTAAAAAGCTTGCTTCGGAGGTCTCTTCACTCTCTCCCTTTCTTTTACTGCTTTTATTTTTATAATGAAAATTGCGTAATAGATATTAGGGCCATGTAGTCGTTACTTTAATTTCGTAAAAAAAAGGGTAAAAGCGTCTTTTCACAGGTTTATTTATTAAATAGCTGGCCTATCATAGGGAACCCGAAAGCGGCGTCGTAAGGGAACTAACACTTCCCTTACATGTAACTATTTCCCTTACCTAAACTCTGGTTTTAACAACCAAAGTTCGTTTTCGAAAACCAACACCTTTTTTTACTCCTTTTTCGATGTTTCTGGTAAAAATATCAGTGGCAACTCCATAAGAACCCTTTCAAATTAGTTCTTGGGTTAGCCCGATTATCGGACAATCCAAGAACACCCTTTCAAAAATCTCGCCTCTAGGTTCAACCCGGTTATCGGACAACCTAAAGACGTTGTAACATCACCCATAAAAATGCGTAAATTGGAAAGTCGGAACCATCGCGTCGCTCCGACCGCCTCTTTTTGACGACGGCGACAGATGACGACTCCGCCGGGGAAGCCTAGAGAATTGATCTCATTTAGTGATGGGCCAGCTTAATAAATAAATTAAGAAATTACGCTTTTTACCCTACCTTGTATTATAACATGTTTTAATGCTTGGCTTTAATAACTGTTGTTTGTTTATTTTTACGCAATTGTTTGAAATACAAACTGTACACAAACCTTTGCACACAACAGTTCCCTCTATACCCGGGGGTAAGTGAGAAATCCATAGGGAGTGGGTGGCAGGTACGGTTCGCTGTAGTGATGGCCTTGAGCCCACCAGTGTGATCGGAAACCACCACTCAAGGTGATAACCTTCCTCTTTTGGCACAAAGACTGACTATGGCCTTAGTGCTAAGCATGGTCGGAAGGCTGGAGAGTGGGGACCCTATAATGGGGGCACCTTGGGGGCCTTAGCCTTGGTGAGAACAGTTAGAACCTACCTTCGCCAATGCACTTTTCTACAGGAAAACCCTACCTCGTGATTAAAACGACTTCTCGCCTGTTCGTGGATGATTGAATTGTGTGCGCATTTGTTTGTTGCATAGCATAACCAAACAACAGAAAAATCACAAAAGACATTTTTCGCAATAAACACCCTTATCTCGGATAGTCTACCTTGTAGCTAGCCTGGTTTCAGGTTCTTTATAACAAACCAGAGGTATTATCACAAACTAGAGGTACCGTGTAAAGAGCCACTCCATAATCTTTCAGTTGTTGTTTAAGATAGATACTATGAGCACAACAACTCCCAGCTGTAATGTATTCAGCTTCTGCAGTTGAAAGAGCAACACATGCTTGCTTTTTGCTGTGCCACGATATGAGACTGCTTCCCAGTAAATGACATGTACCAGAGGTACTTTTCCTGTCCAATCTACATCCTGCAAAGTCAGAATCAGAAAATCCAACAAGTTTAAGAGATGCACCTTCAGGATACCATAGTCCGACATTAATGGTTCCTTTAAGGTACTTGAGAATCCTTTTAGCAGCGGTAAGATGAGATTCCTTTGGATTTGCCTGAAATCTAGCACAAAGGCACACACTGAACATAATGTCAGGCCTACTAGCAGTCAGATATAGCAGAGAACCAATCAAACCTCTATATTTAGTTTGATCAACAGATTTCCCTTTTTCATCTAAATCTAGACAACAGTTAGTAGACATGGGTGTAGAGGATTCTTTGCAATTGTGCATATCAAATTTCTTCAACAACTCATTACAGTATTTAGATTGACTTAGAAAAATGCCATTTCTTAATTGCTTAACTTGGAGACCAAGGAAGAAATTTAATTCTCCCATCATAGACATCTCAAATTCACTTTGCATTTCCTTAACAAACTTATTACACAAGGCATTATTAGTAGAACTGAAAATGATATCATCAACATACACCTGCACCAGAATAATGTCTGTTCCAGATTTCTTAATGAATAAGGTTTTATCAACTTCACCTCGTTTGTATCCTTGATAAATTAAGAAGTTACTTAGCCTCTCATACCATTGTCTAGGAGCTTGCTTTAAACAATAAAGAGCCTTTTTTAATTTGTAGACATGGTCAGGATGCTTGTGATTTTCAAAACCAGGAGGTTGAGAAACATAAACTTCTTCATTGATGAGTCCATTTAGAAAGGAACTCTTGACATCCATCTGTAGTAATCTGAAACCACTAATACAAGCATAAGCTAATAATAGTCTAACAGCTTCAAGTCTAGCTACAGGTGCAAAGGTTTCATCAAAATCAATTCCTTCCTGTTGGTTATATCCTTTGGCTACCAATCTAGCTTTATTTCTAGTGATAATGTCGTGTTCATCTAGTTTATTTTTGAATACCCACTTAGTACCAATTACATTGATATCTTTGGTTTTAGGAACTAATTCCCACACGTTATTCCTTTCAAACTGATTAAGCTCGTCATGCATAGCACTAACCCAGTATTCATCATTTAATGCATCCTTAACAGTTTTAGGTTCAATTTGTGAAATGAATGCCATATGATTGCAGAATTGATTAAGAGAATGTCTAGTGGATACTCCCTTATTGATTTGCCCAATAACATTGTCTAGAGAAAGATCTCTTGGGACAATCCATTCTTTAGGAAGCTCGTCCAGGATATCTTCTTCCTGTTCTTCAGTAATTCTTGGTGGATCAGCTTTTGCAGGATCAATTGATTGATCACCTTCTTCGACAGTATGCTGATCTGAGCCACTGGGATGTTTTAACTGATAACAATTATCAGTTAAATCGTCATCATCTGCAGTACCTAATGTTTTATTCTGCAACACTCGAGGAGACTCATTAAAAACAACATGTACTGATTCTTCAACATATTTCAGTCTTAAATTGTAGACTCTATATGCATGGTCGTTAGTAGAATAGCCAAGAAAGATTCCTTTATCAGATTTTTCATCAAACTTGCCAATATTTTCTTTCCCATTGTTTAAAACAAAACATGTACATCCAAAAACCCTGAAATAGTTTATGTTGGGTTTTCTTCCTTTGTACAGTTCATATGGGGTTTTCTTAAGCATGGGTCTAATCAAGACTCTATTCAAAACATGACAAGCAGTGTTTACTGCATCTGCCCAAAAGTATTTAGGTAAAGAATTTTCACAAAGCATTGTTCTAGCAAGTTCCACAATGGATTTGTTCTTTCTTTCCACAACACCATTCTGTTGAGGAGTTCTTGGAGCAGAAAAATTGTGTTTTATGCCATACTTTTCACAGAATAATTCAAACTTTTCATTTACAAATTCTCCACCATTGTCACTTTGAATAGAAGTAATGAAATAACCTTTTTCATTATGTAAGACCTTGGCAAGCTTTTTAAAAGATTTGTAAGAATCAGATTTGACTTTTAGAAAGATAGTCCAAGTAAATCTGGAAAAATCATCAACAATTACCATGATATAGAGATTACCACCTAGGCTTTTATTTCTTGAAGGACCAACCAAATCCATGTGAAGCAGTTCCAAAGGTCTAGAAGTAGAAACAATGTTTTTGTTTGAAAAGGATTTTCTAGTTTGTTTACCTTTTAGACAAGCTTCACAGATTTTGTCTTTCGAAATTCGAAGCATAGGTAGCCCAGAGGCTAATTCTTTAGAAATCAGTTTATCCAGATGATTAAGATGAATATGTGCAAGCCTTCTATGCCATAACCAAGATTCTTCTTCTTTAGTAAGAAGACAACTTTGAGATGAGATAGAATGCTTGATATCTAACATGTAAATGTTATTTAACCTCTTACCTACCAACATTACCGTGTCAGATTTTGGCTCACAAATTAGGCATTTTTCTGGTTTGAAGATAACCTTGTGACCTAGATCACATAACTGGCTTATGCTGATTAAGTTGTGCTTGAGACCTTCAACAAGAAGAACATTGTGAATGGTCACGGATTCACCATCTCCTATATCTCCAGAACCTAGAATTCTTCCCTTGTTGTCTCCATATGTCACGTGACCTCCATTCTTCAGTCTCAGTTTCTGGAATTTTGAAATATCACCTGTCATGTGCCTTGAGCATCCGCTGTCCAGGTACCAAAGGGACTCTTGTTGCTGTTCTTGAAAGATCAAGCATAAAGTATTTGGTACCCTTAAATATTTTGGGTCCTTAGGAGTCAAATTTTCTGTTTAACATGTTTTAGAACCCATCTCATTCTACCTTGCGGCACAAAATATTTTCTAGCATGACAGAATTTTACAGTATGTCCTTTTTTCATGCAGTAATGACAAGATGAGAAAGGGGATGTTGTTGCTTTTCTGAAAGAAAAGAAGTTCAAATACTTTTTAGTTTTCACCCCAACCTTAGGTTTGTACCCGATTCCAGTATGTTCAAAAACACAGTTTTGAGACCCAAGAAGTGTATCTAAATTTTCTTTACCTTGAGTAAACTTAGACAGAGTTTTAATCAAGTAATCAACCTTATTCTGTAGAAGGATACACTTTTCACAATTATTGTTAGCGACGGCATTATCGGCAGATGAATAGATTATTTCAAGATGTTCCATATCTGTTTTGCTTTCTAATAACTCTTTTTCCAGAATTTTAACCCTATTTTCTAACCAGTTATTTAGTCCTTTTAACCGATTATTTGTATGAGATAAATTCTTGGCTTCATTATGCATTTCATTGAAAGCATTTAGTAATGTGTCTGTAATTCATTTCATTTTACGTGGGAGTTGAACTTACATGCGATGAAGAGGATTCACGACCGACCATCAAACATAGGTTGACCTCTTCACCTTCAGATGCAGAACTGGAGGATGAATCATTATCTTGCCAAGCTATGTAGACCTTTTTCCCTTTGTACTTTGACTCTTTCTTGTTCTGATTCTTGGTTTTTTCCAGACATTCACTCCTTATGTGTCCCTGCTTACCACAAGAATAACAAGTAACAGTATTTTGAATAGATTCAGTTCTTTTATCAATGTACCTTTTAACTTGGCCAGTTTTGTTCTTCCTTCTAAGAAATTTCCCAAACTTCTTAACCAACAGAGTCAGATTCTTGGATTCATCTTCTTCAGACTCGCTATTTTCTTCAATCGTCTTGAGAACAATGTTTCTTCTTTTCTTCTCTGCATTTTCTTGTTCTTTGAACCAATTGATTTCCAACTCATGTTCCCTTAACTTACCAAATAGTGAAGCAGTAGTCATTTCAGTTAAGTCTCTTGATTCTGATATAGCTGTCACCTTTGGTTGCCAAGTTCTGTCCAAACATTTCAAGATTTTGATGTTCAACTCTTCCTTGTCAAAAGTCTTTCCTAGCCCAATTAGATGATTGACTATATGCGTGAATCTTTCTCGTACATCCGCAATTGTTTCTCCTTGCTGCATTTTAAACAATTCATAGTCTCTAATTAATTCATGCTTTCTTGCCCTTTTCACGTCGAGATGTACCCTCATGAGTGACCTCTAGAATTTCCCACATTTCTTTGGCAGAGGCACATTGAGACACCCTGAAAAACTCATCAAGATTTAAAGCAGAGGTAATAATATTTTTAGCAAGTATAATCATATTGGACTCTCCTATTTTCACGCATCGGTTAATTCAGCCCAATTTTTCTCAACAATTTTACCGTCCACTCGTATGAGTTGGTTTGAAAGGCCCATTAACAATTGTTTCCCAAATACCTCTATCAAGAGATTCAATAAAGATTTTCATTCTAACCTTCCGGAAAGAATAATTCACACCAAGCAAAAAGAGGAGGCTTGTTTATGGAGGCTCCTTCCGAAAAATTCATCTTTCCCTCGACCATTCTTGGACCGAATTCTTGAGTAACTTACAAGAACCAGCTCTGGTACCAATTGTAAGAATTAATGGTTGAGTTCAAGAGGGGGGTGAATTGAACTTTAGAAAACTTTTTCGCAAAACACACTTTCTTTGGGAAGAATGATTTATCTTTATTCAATTCTTCTATAGGTAGATTTGATTTTAATTACAGCAAGAATATGAACAAGAAATAAAAGAGATGAAAGCGAGAAAATCAACACAAAAGTTTATACTTGGTTCACTCTTTACCAGAGCTACATCCAGTTCTTGACAAATCTGCCAAGTTCCACTAATTCCAAGTGAAAATTACAACCAAGTAGATATTCACCAATCTACCCCAAGAACTATCTCACAAACCCACAAGATAGACTCTTGAAAACCTCCCAGTAACCAAATCCAGTTACTGTAACTAGTGCAGATTCAAAACCCAATCTACACAATCACACTTTATACAAGAATATGAAAAGAAAAAACCTGGACTGCAGCTTTAACAGTATAGATGTCCAGAAGCAATTCTAACTCAGAACTTTCTCTCTTTGATGAACAACAATCTTGATCAAAGCACCTTATGATATGAAAAGTTTTTTAATGCACGAGAGAAAGTCACGGATATGATAGATCTAAGATTGCTTTCAAATGTTTTCTCAAATTGTATGTTTCAAAAGATAGATCAAACCTGTATTTATAGAATAAAAGAAGGAACCAGAATGTTTAAACTGATAAAAACTGATTCAGAGTAGCAAATGATCGATCAGAATAATAGTATGATAGGTTAGAATCAGTTATGATCGATTAGAATAGCATTATGACCGATTAGAACTAGTTATGATCGATTAGAATCACATTATGATCGATCAGAATACTTTTCAATCGATTAAAATGATATTTCAATCGATTGATTTTATTTAAAACTTCATTCAATCGATTAATTCGTGTTTTCAATGGATTGAAGTAGTTTAGAAAAAAAAATGATAGCTCTCTGTTTCAACAGATTAAAAAACATTTCAACAAATTGAAATCCTATGAACTCTTAGACTGAAAAAATGGTCTCTCTGTTTCAACAGATTAAAAAACATTTCAACAGATTGAAAATGCGAAACCTTTAATATTTGAAAAAATCATTAAGAACATTATTAACCTGTTGATTCTGCGATTCAACCAATTGATATTTTGACTACAAATCCACACTTCTTATGTTAAGTGATTTTAACAGATTGAAAACCCTTTTTCAACAGATTGAAAAACTTAGTTTGTTCTTTTAATGCTTAAAGGTTAGTTTTTCATGCAGAAAAATGAGTTCAATGAGATGCATCATTTCAAGGCACTTATCACAAGATCTATTGGCCTATCAAGAGATTAAGTTTTAAACTTCTAACCTATTCATCTACACACCCACAAACTAAACTATATCAACTCAATATGTCTTCATCAAATCCAACAAGTGTTTCACTCGGAGGATTGTGTTTCTTCAGAGACCCATGCACAATTGCTAACTCACCAGCCGTGAGAAGAGCATGGGAGAGACCAGTCTTTATGGGAGATAGAGAGCTAGGAAAAGCTCGGATAGCTGCCTCCAGTGACTACGAGTTGTGGAGAAAAAGAAGAGGGATGTCTCAACCAGCCACCTCACTCGCTACATGTGTCAATAGTGAAGAGCTTCAAACTCAAGTCGACACCTTGACCCAGAGGAAAGAAATCATGGGAGCCCAGATGAGGGCCCTTGAGGAAAGAGAACAAGAATCTATCCTCACCATAGATGGTCTGCAGAGGCAATGCTAGAAAAAGGATCATGAAATAGAGCGCCTCAAGGATCAGTGTGCTGACTCTAACAAGCAAGCTATCCGAGCATCCAAAGCTGCTAGAACTAGCTCGGATAGCCAACTTTAAGAAATAACCGCCAAATCAGCACGCCTTGAGGCCAAATCAGCAAAAAAGGCTCAAACGATCAAGGACTTGTTACAAGACCTCACCAGGACCCGCCTGTGGGTTTCTTTAGGCTTTTTCGTTTCTGTCAAAAGTTGCTTCGTAGTATGGAATAGGGGAATGTACACCTTCTACGGATAAATGAAAATTTTCTTTATTCAACAATTGTCTACGTGCATGCATATCATTCATTTGCATATTTAATTTCCCCTCCTTCACTCTTAAATAAATAAGATAATAAAAAGGAAGGATTAACTGACACGTCTTCCAAATCAGAAGAATGGAGAGAAAGCCACTCCTAATCAAGCTTTCCCCAACGGTTGACTCGCCACAAGAGGACAATAAGCCTCGACCGTTGGTCCTCAAAAACAATAAGGAAGAGGGGGCAAGGACACCAATGCGACTATTTATGCCACGTCCTTTCCCCTACGAATCAAATAAAGTTGTACCATGGAGATATGGAGAATCTTCACCAATAAAGGAGGATATCTCCAACATAGCCGGCATTGGGGGCATGACTTGAAGTGGAAGAGTCTACTCCCCCAAGGACTTACAAGAAGAAGTCCCCAAAAATAAAGGAAAAAATAAAAAGACCAAAGGAAAAGAAAATAAAGAATCCAAGGAGGAGACAGAGGAATTACTCCAGTTCATAAGGCAAAGCGAGTATTCCATTATTGACTAGCTCAATCATACACCTGCAAAGATAACCCTATTATCTCTAATGATGAGCTCGGAACCGCACAGAAATGCCCTGATGAAGGTCTTGAGCGAAGCGCATGTACCTCAAACCATATCCCAAGAAAAGGTCGAGAGGATCGTCGGTCACATCACGACAAGCGATCACCTCACCTTCATAGAGGAAGAACTCCCCCTCGAGGGGTCAAACCACAACAAGCCCTTGCATATCGCCATCAAATGCAAGGAGTACCTCATCGACAAAGTTCTTGTGGATAACGGGTCGTCCTTGAACGTGATGCCCAAATGCACACTCGACAAGTTGACTGTCCAAGGAACCCGTCTGCGCCCAAGCAGCACTATCGTTCGAGCCTTCGATAGATCAAAACGAGAAGTAGTGGGAGAAGTTAATTTGCCAATCCAAGTTGGACCCACTATCTTCAACGTCGATTTCCATGTAATGGATATTACTCCGGCATATAGTTGTCTCCTCGGCAGGCCTTGGATTCATGACGCTAAGGCAGTACCTTCAACGCTCCACCAAAAAGTCAAGTTCATAGTGGATGACAAATTGGTCACGGTCCAAGCAGAAGATGATATCCTGATCAGTGGACCGTCCACCCAACCTTATGTGGATGCGGCTGAAAAGGCCCTTGAAACATCTTTTCAAGCACTCGAAATTGCCATTGTAAAAAGACTCCCCAAAAACACAAAGGTATCCTGCATGATGATGAAGCATGGTTACTGTCCTAGCCAAGGACTGGGGGCAGATTCCCAAGGCATGAGGGAACCCCCAGAATTCAAAGATAATCCTTACAAGTGTGGCCTAGGATATGACCCTACAAAGGGCCGAACAGAAGGAAGAAAAGGGAAGTCTCCCCTCTGCACACTCAAATAAATATTCTGAAGCGGAGGGATGCAAGCGTCAAGAGTTACCCTAGTCATTAGGGAATCTTTTTCTTCGCTTAAGGGATGTAAACCCAATGATTGTTAGAGATTATCTCCTAGGGCTAGCCCGATCCCCGGGCATTTCAGGGCACATATTCCCTTATTAATTAATAAATGTAGACCCCTAATCTTGCCCGGCCTCATAATAAAGATCAGAAGACCTTCTATTCGAAGATGGATGAAGCCTAAGAAGCCACTAGGAGAGACTATTAGGCCCCATACTAGGATAGGAGGGATTTTTGACCCAAAAATAAGGATTTTCGCCTTTTAAAGGTCGAGACTGCCCTCTCATTTGGCGAGACAGAACCCTTCAAAAATTAGTCCTTGGGTTAGCCCGATTATCGGACAACCCAAGGACGACCTTTCGAAAACCTCGCCCCTAGGTTAGCCCGGTTATCGGACAACCTAAAGACCGCCACCTCGTTTGGCGAGACCGCCGTCTCGCCATTCCAGCAAGGCGAGACCGCCGTCTCGACCTGACAGGCGCGAATCCCTATAAATAGTGCCCCCATTCCCTTCATTTCCAACAATTCTTCCTCCTTCTCTCTAGAAATCTCTTCAAATTCTCTCTCTAGAACCCCTCCGAAGCATTTCCGGAGTTTCTGAGTGTTTCTAAGAGTGTTTTTTAGCATTTCGAGAGGTTTCCGACGCTATGTAGAGTGAAAGGCTGCCATATAGCACCCTAATTATCAAAGAATTAATAGAAAAGCTTGCTTCGAAGGTTTCTACTCTCTCTCTCTACTTTACCGCTTTATTTTAATTATGCAATAGACATTAGGGCCATGTAGTCATAATTTAAATTCTGCACAATAAAAGGGTAAAAGCGTATTTTTCGGTTTATTTACTCAAAATAGCTGGCCTATCATAGGGAACCCGAAAGGGGCGTCGTAAGGGAACTAACACTTCCCTTACACGTAACTAACTCCCTTACCCAACTCTGGTTCTAATGACCAAAGTTGGTTTTTCGAAAACCAACGCCTTTTAAACTCCTTTTCCGATGTTTTCGGTAAAAACATCGGTGGCGACTCCAGAGAACCCTTAAAAAACTAGTTCTTGGTTTAGCCTGGTTATCAGACAATCCAAGAACGCCCTTGCGAAAACCTCACCTTTAGGTTCAGCCCGGTTATTGGACAACCTAAAGGAGTTGTAACCACCAATAAAAACGCGAAAATTGGAAAGTCAGAACCATCAAGTCTCTCTAACTGCCCTCGTTTTGACGGCGGCGACAGATGGCGACTCCACTGGGGAAGCCTAGAGAGTTGATCCCATTTAGTGACGGGCTAGCTAAAAATAAATAAACCAAGAAAATAACACTTTTACCCTACCTTGTATTATAACATGTTTTAATGTTTGGCTTTAATAACTGTTGTTTGTTTATATTTATGCAATTGTTTGAAATACAAACTGTACACAAACCCTTGCACACAACAGTTCCCTATATACCCGGGGGCAAGTGAGAAATCCATAGGGAGTGGGTGACAGGTACGGTTCGCTGTAGTGATGGCCTTGTGCCCACCAGTGTGATCGGAAACCACCATTCAAGGTGATAACCTTCCTCTTTTGACACAAAGACTGACTATGGCCTTAGTGCTAAGCATGGTCGGAAGGCTGGAGAGTGGGGACCCTATAATGGGGGCACCTTGGGGGCCTTAGCCTTGGTGAGAACAGTTAGAACCTACCTTCGCCAATGCACTTTTCTGCAGGAAAACTCTACCTCGTGATTAAAACGACCTCTCACCTGTCCGTGGATGATCGAATTATGTGTGCATCTGTTTGTTGCATTTGTCTGTTGCATAGCATAACCAAACAACAGAAGAATAAAAAAAAATCCTTTTGCAATAAACACCCTTATCTCGGAAAGTCTGCCTTTTAGCTAGCCTAGTTTCAGGTTCTTTGTAAGCTAAGTAGCCACACAGTCCGATAGAAGAGATAAGGGACATAAACTATTCTTTCGCATAAAGCCATTTTTTATCTCGGACAGTCTGCCTTTTAGCTAGCCTGGTTTCAGGTTCTTTATAAGCTAAGTAACCACGTAGTCCGACAGAAGAGATAAAAGGCTATAAAATAAAAAATAAAAAATAAAAATAATCAAAAACATTTATAAAAAATAAACTTCTGACAAAGTCGCCTCATCCATAATACATCATATCATGAGTAAAGAAATACCAAGAGAGGAAATAAAAAGTGAGGGCATATTTAGCATCATTTAAAAAATCTCTCATACATAAGCATATCCATGCTAGTTCAACACTCAACATGCATTAATAAGTTTCTTCCGGGCATTCTAGAAAGTGGTTGGTCCTCTCCCCATCCGAACTCGCGCACAAAAGGCCAGAGCAATGGAGCACTTAGAAGAACAAAACCGAAAGCTCACTGCAGAGGTCAATAGTCTCCGCGAGCAAATTGCTCAATTGATGGAGGTCGTACGCCAGGGCCAGAACAAGGGCGAAGCCCAAACTGAACACGCCTCTCTCCACGGAGAGGAAGAAGAAGAAGAAGAATACTTCTACGATGAAAAGGATGTTAAGACTACACGCATCCTCACACCGGAAGTGTCCAAACAACAAATCTCCGCTCTGGAGGAAAGGTTGAAGGCGGTGGAGGGACATAACTTTGACGTCAAGGAGGTGGCAGACATGTGCCTGGTAAAAAATATCCATTTCCCTCCCAAATTCAAGATCCCGGACTTCCCCAAGTACGCCGGGATGACTGCCCAAAGAACCATCTTACAATGTATTGTTGTAAGATGGTCGCACATGCTGACAACAAGAAACTCCTGATCCACTGCTTCCAGGAGAGTCTGGCGGACACAACTCTCAATTGGTACATGCAGCTGGAAAGAGGGCAGGTCTAGAACTTGAAGCAATTAGCGGACGCCTTTCTTCGTCGTTGTCGCCGCCGTCCATTCCGACGTCTAGGGACATCTCGAACGTTTATGCGAGCGGTCGCGAAAAGATGGATTAGACTCGCGTTTTATTTTTAAATGTGTTCATTGCTTCCAAGGTGCTCAACAACTGAATTATCCTCTAATAAAAGCAAGGTTTTCGAAAAGGGGTTCTTATGGAGTCGCCACCAATGTTTTAACCATAAACATTGGAAAAGGATAAAAAGGCTTTGATTTTAATAAAAACTGTAGACCCCAAATCTTGCCCAACCTCCAAATAAAGAGTAGAAGACTTCCTATTCGAAGATGGACGAAGCCTAACAAGCTACTAGGAGAGACTATTAGGCCCCATACTAGGATAGGAAGGATTTTTGGCACAAAAATAAGGTTTCTCGCCTTTTGGAAACGAGACCGCCGTCTTGAAATCGAGACCGCCGTCTCGCCTCCTGCAAATGGCGAGACGCCGTCTCGCCACCTGCAAATGGCGAGACGGCGGTCTCGCCACCTGCGAATGGCGAGACGGCGGTCTCGCTTTCCCAGACGGCAGTCTCGCCACCTGCGCAGGACGAGCCGGCGGTCTCATTTGGCGAGACGGCGGTCTCGACCCTATCAGACGAGAACGGCGGTCTCGCCACTGTCAGGCGCGAAAACCTATAAATAGGGGCTCTCCCCCCCTCATTTTCACACACCACACAACTTTAGCTCTCCCTTCTCTCTAAAACTTCTCTCTAGAATCCCTCCGACGCATTTCCGGAGCTTCTGAGTGCCTTTGTGAGCGTTTTTCGGGGTCTAGAAAAGTTTCCAGCGTCGTGTAGAGTGAAGGGCTGCCAAAAAGCACCCATTTCCTTTAAAAGAAAGCTTGCTTCGGAGGTTTAAATTCTCCCTCTCTACTTTTACTGCTTTAATTTTAGATTATGCAATAGATTAGGGCCATGTAGTCATAATTTTAAATTCCGCAAAATAAAAAGGGCAAAAGTGTGTTTTTCCGGTTTATTTATTAACAAAATAGCTGGCCTATCATAGGGAACCCGAAAGGGGCGTAGTAAAGGAACTAATACTTCCTTTACACGTAACTAACTCCCTTACCCAACTTTGGTTCTAATGACCAAAGTTGGTTTTCGAAAACCAACGCCTTTTAAAACCCCATTTCCGATGTTTCTGGTAAAAACATCGGTGGCGACTCCACAGAACCCTTCAAAAATTAGTCCTTGGGTTAGCCCGGTTATCGGAAAACCCAAGGACGACCTTTCGAAAACCTCGCCCCTAGGTTAGCCCTGTTATCGGACAACCTAAAGGCGTTGTAACTACCCATAAAAAATGCGAAAAACAAAAAGGGTCAAAACCATCGCGTCGCTCCGACCGCCTTCTCTCCTTTTTTGACGGCGGCGACAGATGGCGACTCCACTGGGGAAGCCTCGAGAGTTGATCCCATTTAGTGATGGGCCGGCTTAAAAATAAATAAACCAAGAAAATAACGCTTTTGCCCTTAAGTTGTATTATAACATGTTTTACGGTTTGGCTTTAATAACTGTTGCTTGTTTATACTTACGCAATTGTATGAAATACAAACTGTACACAAACCCTTGCACACAACAGTTCCCTCTATACCCGGGGGCAAGTGAGAAAACCATAGGGAGTGGGTGGCAGGTACGGTTCGCTGTAGTGAGGGCCTTGAGCCCACCAGTGTGATCGAAAACCACCACTCAAGGTGATAACCTTCCTCTTTTGGCAACAAGACTGACTATGGCCTTAGTGCTAAGCATGGTCGGACGGCTAGAGAGTGGGGACCCTATAATGGGGGCACCTTGGGGGCCTTAGCCTGGTGAGAACAGTTAGAACCAACCCTTGCCAATGCACATTTCTGCAGGAAAACCCTACCTCGTGATAAAAACGAATTCTCGCTTGTTCGCGGATGACCGAATTGTGTGTGCATTTGTCTGTTGCATAGCATAAACAAACAACAAAACAAAAAAAATCACAAAAAATACTTTCGCAAATAAACACCCTTATCTCGGACAGTCTGCCTTTTAGCTAGCCTGGTTTCAGGTTCTTTGTAAGCTAAGTAGCCACGCAGTTCCGACAGAAGAGATAAGGGACGCTAACTATTCTTTCACATAAAGCCACATTTTATCTTGGACAGTCTGCCTTTTAGCTAGCCTAGTTTTAGGTTCTTTGTAAGCTAAGTAGCAACGCAGTTCCGACAGAAGAGATAAAAGGCTATAAAATAAACAAATAAAAATAAAATATGTTTCCAAAAACAATAAATGGGACCTGAGTCATAAAAATCCCAAATCATTCATATAAGTAGTTTATTTTTCGAAAAAATACGTATCATACAAAACATGATAAACAGAAAATAAACACTCACATTCATTCAAATAAGCATCCTTTTCATCAAAACATGCATTTTGGTTTTAGAAATGGAGGGGACCAGTAGACAGCCAAAGAAGGTGGATATTCCCCGTTTCCATACTGAGAGGTTGGAACGGCTAAGCACGGCAATGCCATCAGAGGTACGTGCTGACTTTGAAAAATCCTATGGACGGATTTTGGACCTGCTAAAGATCTGTGTCGATCAGGTGTTCCTAAGGGCACTAATCCACTTCTGGAATTCCAATCTGCGGTGTTTTGAATTCCCGCAGTTCGACCTGGTATCCACATTAGAGGAGTATGAGACCATGTTGAAGTGGCCCAAATCAGCCGGGGTCCACATCCGCCACGAGGCATATACTCCTGTAGCACCAGTCGCTGCCCTTATTCAGCTACCATTCCGGTAGAGTACCCTGATAAGGAAGGGGAACGCCCAGGGTTGGAAAGTATCAATGCTAGAAGACCACCTGTCCTACCTAGCTGAAAGGGCAGAGTGGGTCGCCTTCAACAAAACCTTGACACTCATAATTTTTGGAACGGTCGTGTTCCGCTTCCACCTCGACACAGTAGATCAGGCCGTCATGGACGCCTTCTTCGCCTGGGACGTGAACTCGAAGAGTCCCCTGCCTGCAATCCTTGCCGACACCTTGCTCTCGGTGGAGTTCTGCCACCAGAAGCAAGGAAAAACACTCCGCTGCTGCTCTTCATTACTATTTGTGTGGAGCGCCACGCACCTTTACACCTCCAGCCACATGGGGATATTCCCTGACCCTTTAAGGAGCTTCTCCAAGATCCCCCTCCAACGACACCTGACTTCAGAATGGAGGGACGAATGGGAATGAAAGGACGCCAACAGTTTATCCTGGGTCTGCCCTTGGTTCTGACCCGGCCCAGTTCTCATCAGATGTGGGGACTATCCGAGCGTACCCTTGATAGGACTCAAGGGTTTCATAGCCTACTCACCTAGAGTAGCTATGAGGCAGCTCATGAGGACCCAAACTACTATCTCTCGGGGAGAGCTCGGAGGACTGTGTTTCTTTGGAGACCCGTGCACAATCGCCAACTCACTAGCTGTGAGAAAAGCATGGGAGAGGCCAGTCTATATGGGGGACAGAGAGCTAGGAAAAGCTCGGGTGGCTGTCACCAGTGACTATGAGGCGTGGAGAAAGAAAAGAGGGATGGCTCAACCATCCACCACACCCACTACAAGCGCCAATGATGAAGGGCTGCAGGCTCAAATTAATGCCTTGACCCAGAGGATGGAAATCATGGGAGCCCAGATGAGGGCCCTTGAGGAAAGAGAGCAAGCATCCATCCTCACAATAGACGGTCTGCAAAGGCAAGGCAAGAAAAAGGATCATGAAATAGAGCGCCTCAAGGACCAGTGTGCTGACTCCAACGAGCAAGCTATCCGAGCATCCAAAACTGCCAGAACCAGTTCGGATAGCCGACTTCAAGAAATAACCGCCAAGTCAGCACGCCTTGAGGCCGAATCATCAAAGCAGGCTCAAACGATCAAGGAGTTGTCGCAAGAGCTCACCAAGACTCGGTTAGATATCCGCCAAGAGCGAGAGGCCAACCGGAGACTCAATAAAAGTCTCGCTGAGCTACGCTGTAAAGAAAGAGATGGGCTAGCTCAGTACGGCCAGCTACTACAAGAGAAAGACCGAGCCGTTGAAAAGCTCGATGAACTACAAGCCTTGGTCGTTCATCAAGAGGCAAAGATCAAAGAGGCTCAGAAGTACAGTGAAGATATGAGCCAGGCGGTCCACTAGCAAAGAGAAGCACTTGCTCGTCGCGTCCGGGAAGCTGAGAGAGAACTACAGAGGGATCAAGACCCGCCTGTGGGTTTCTTTAAAGTTTTCCACTTTTGCCAAAAGTTGCTTCACAGTATAGAATAGGGGAATGTACACCTTCTGTCGAATAAATAAAATTTTCTTTATTCAAATGACTGTCTACTCGCATGCATAAGCATTCATTTGCATATTTAAATTTCCCCTCCTTCACGCTTAATAAATAAGATAATAAAAAGGAAGGATTAACTAACATGTCTTCCCAACTCAGAAGAATGGAGAGAAAGCCACTCCTAATAAAGCTTACCCCAACGGTCGACTCGCTGCAAGAGGAAAATAAGCCTCGGCCGTTGGTCCTCAAGAATAAAGAAGAGGGGGCAAGGACACCAGTGCGACTATTTATGCCACATCCTTTCCCCTACGAATCAAATAAAGTTTTACCGTGGATATATGGGGAATCTTCACCAATAAAAGAAGAAATAACAAATATAGCCGGCATTAGGGGCACGACTAGAAGTGGAAGAATCTACTCCCCCAAGGACACATAGGAAGATGTCCTCCAAAATAAAGGAAAAAATAAAAA
The DNA here is from genome assembly GCA_963425845.1 of Sphenostylis stenocarpa. Lineage (NCBI taxonomy): Eukaryota > Viridiplantae > Streptophyta > Magnoliopsida > Fabales > Fabaceae > Sphenostylis > Sphenostylis stenocarpa. The sequence continues at coordinate 71,468,239 of OY731403.1, forward strand.
GACCGAAGAAGAAAAAGAAAATAAGGAATCCAAGGAAGAGACAGAGGAATTACTCCAGTTCATAAGGCAAAGTGAGTATTCCATTATAGACCAGCTCAATCGCACACCTGCAAAGATTACATTGCTATCTTTGATAATGAGCTCGGAACCGCATAGAAATGCCCTGCTGAAGGTCTTGAGCGAGGCGCATGTACCTCATACAATATCCCAAGAAAAGGTCGAGAGGATCGTTGGTCACATCACGGCAAGCGATCACCTCACCTTCACAGAGGAGGAACTCCCCCTCGAGGGGTCAAACCACAACAAGCCCTTGCACATCTCAGTCAAATGCAAGGAGTACCTCATCGCCAGAGTTCTTGTGGATAACGGGTCATCCTTGAACGTGATGCCCAAGTGCACACTGGACAAGTTGAATATCCAAGGAACCCATTTGCACCCAAGCAACACTATCGTTCGAGCCTTCGACGGATCCAAACGAGAAGTAGTGGGAGAGATTAACTTGCCAATACAAGTTGGGCCCACTATCTTCGACGTCGATTTCCATGTAATGGATATTACTCCAGCATATAGCTGTCTCCACGGCAGGCCTTGGATTCATGACGCTAAGGCAGTACCTTCAACGCTCCACCAAAAAGTCAAGTTCATAGTGGACGACAAATTGGTCACGGTCCAAGCAGAAAATGATATCCTGATCAGTGGACCTTCCACCCAGCCTTATGTGGATGCGGCTGAAGAGGCCCTTGAAACATCTTTTCAAGCGCTCGAAATTGGCAGCATAGAGCGACTTCCCAAAGACACAAAGGTAGCCTGCATGATGTTGAAGCATGGTTACCATCCTGGCCAAGGACTGGGGGCAGATTACCAAGGCATGAGGGAACCCCCAGAATTCAAAGACAATCCTTACAAGTATGGCCTAGGATATGACCCTACTAAGGGCCGAGCAGAAAGAAGAAAAGGGAAGTCTCCCCTCCGCACACTGAAGCAAATTTTCCGAAGTGGAGGGGTGCAAGCGTCAAGAGCCACCTTAGTCATTAGGAAATCTTTTTCTTCGTTTAAGGGATGTAAACCCCATGATTGTTAGAGATTATCCCCCGGGGCGAGCCCGACCCCCGGGCATTTCAGGGCACATATTCCCTTATTAATTAATAAAGAATAATTCTTACTATATGCTTCTCCTCTCTCTATTTTTGACTAGACCTCATGAATAACCATGTCTAAGTAAATGAAAAAAAGAAGAAGAGTAAAAAGCGCATTCAAATAATCAACATTTACCATTGCTATCATCATCAAGCTAGTTGATTAGAAGCACATAAAAATAAGACTTCACCTCATCCATAAAAAAAAGTCATGCTTCGCCAATATTGTGAACAAGAATAAATACACAAAAAAAAAAAAGAAAAAGCCCAGAGAAGCCAAAGGCCAAAGAAAAGGGCAAATTACCCGGTAGGAAACCCACAAAGGGGGCTACGCAAAAGATAGGGTCGACCTGGTAGGACACCTGAACAACAATAAAGGGTAGCCTAGGCAAAAGTTGTGGTTACAAATAAGGTCCGCTAGGATTTCCCAAAAAAAATGCCAAAAGAAGGAACCTAGACAAAAGTTAGGGCCAAAACACAGTATCCTAGTTCGAAAACCCAAAGGGCGATCTAGGGAAATCAGCTAGCCATTAAAAAGCAATAGGAACAAAACCAAAGAGCGCAAATACAAAAAGAAAGAAAAATGTTTGCTTAGAAAAAGCTTAAACACCTAAGCCTAACCTTAGCCAGCCATGCTTACAAAACCCTGTATCAATAAAAATTAACCCTCTAAAACACAAACCATTGATTTTTACCTCTTTACTTCTTTCCTCTTGACCCTCACATCAATATTCTAATAATTAATTTGGGAATATGTTGGCGTATAGTCAACAAGAGGATTGAAATCCCTAAAGCGAGGAAAAAGGGGCACTACATGACAAAGAGTGTGCTGCAAAAGAAAAAAGAAGAAAAAAGGAAAAGAGAAAGAAAAGAAAGAAAAAATTATCCTTCGGTCACAAGACGTTCGGCATGGTACAACCAAAAGTAAACATGGCAGATCAGAGGGCATTCAGCGCAACGAGACACGTTGGTTAAATCCTTCTGAAAATTTAAATCAAAGTAGGCATTATAGGACATCAAAACATAAAAACATTACATGCATAAAATGTTTTTAGACCAGGTCCTATTTCCTCTTTCAAAAAAAAAAAAAAAAAAACTTCCGTAATTCGAGACCGCCGTCTGGCTCTCCCAGACCGCCGTCTCGGTCCCCCGGTAAGCCGAGAACGCCGTCTCGACAAACGAGACCGCCGTCTCGCTTGACGAGACCGCCGTCTCGCTTGACGAGACCGCCGTCTCGCTTGATGAGACCGCCGTCTCGCTTAAGCCCAACGTCGAGACCGCCGTCTCGCTTAAGCCCAATGTCGAGACCGCCGTCTCGATGGTCCAGACCGCCGTCTCGACTTGAAGGAGACACGAGACCGCCGTCTCGCCTTCCCAGACGGCGGTCTCGAATTTGACAAATTTCCTATAAATAGGGGGCGCGCTTGGAGGGTTTCTTCACAACTCTCCTTGCCTCCAGAACCTCCATTGCTCATATCTTGCACTCCCAAGCCCCCCTAGTCAGAATGTTTGGTAGAAGCACCTCCAGAAAGAGAAGGAGCACTGCCGGTGCCAGCAGTTCTGTGGCACCGCCACCCCAGGATCCCACCCAATTGTCGCCTCAGCACCAGGCCCGCCTCGACAACATCCAGACTTATCAGTGGCACCCGATGCTCAGACTTGACTTCAGCATCCTGGCTGAATTTGGGTGGGAGGACGACGTCCAAGCCCACATAGAGAGCATCGGGTGGGGCTTTCTGCTACAGCCACCACCTACACATGTGTACCCACAAGCAGTACTGGAATTCTTGGCCTCTGTCTCCTACTCCGAGGTCCCCTCCACGGTCCCGGGCCTGCAACCCACTAAAATGGTGACCTATTTCATGGGTGGAAGATACCAGGCCACCACCCTCGACGAGTTCAACATGGCCATCGGGTTCGTCCGGCCCGAGGACACATTGACCCAGGGATACCGTGAGGCCATCTGCTCCCAGCCCACCAACCTCATTGCCGCCGAAATGTGGCATGAGCTCACAGGAGCCACCACACTGCCCACGCTAATGAGGGGCTCCGCGCTGCCCCCAGCACTCCGCATCTGCGACAAGCTGCTGGTAGGAACCATCAATGGGAGGAAAGAGAGTCAGAGCAAGGTCTCCCTCCCTGACCTCTTCGTACTTTATTGCATGAGCCAGAAGCGGCGCTACAACCCCGGCTACTTCTTCCTGAGAGCCCTCAAGGACTTTGGGAACAGATCCGCGGGGGCCGTCCTCGTGGCTCCCCTCATCACTCCCCTGACAGAAAGATGGGGGTGCCCTGGCCGGGAAGAGCTGGCCTCCAACTTGCGACCCGAGACCATCAACGGGTCAGTCCTGGTCAGCATGGGAATACTGATACGTCGAGGGACCCAGTTGGCCCTCCATCCCACACTGGATTTCGCACTAGATCTCCAGGGGCTGGTGGCGATGCAGGATATCCCCACGCCCCCCGAATTCCAGTAGCAGCAGCAGCAACAACAACCACCACCGTACACGGATGATTTCGCCGGCATGAACCGCAACATGAACGATCTGCACCGGCAGTTCGACCAAATGACGGTGCGGCAAGAAGCCTACCACACTAGGCAAGAGGAGATGTACCAGCATCAGTAGGTGATGCGGCAGGAATGGACAACATTCCAACAAGAGTACCGCAACGAAGTCCGAGAGCAAGCGGACTTCCGATATCACCTCTACCAGCAATTTGCCCGCGGATCATCTCCAGATGATAGCCCTTAGGGATGGTACTTGCCTAAATAAAAAGTGGTTGTAATAAAATTTCCTCATAAATAAAATTTTATTTCATGCATCTCTTTGCCACCCTTTGCAAAAGTTAGCGTAACAAAAAAAACTGAAAAAGGAAAAAGGCGTACGCTCAATAAGAAAAGCCAAAATCCTAAAATTGCGAGAAAAAAGTGATAAAACCGTGAGAAAAAGGCAGGATTAAGACAAACCATCACCTCAACCAACAAAACTTTGACTACCAAATCAAAGTCGAACAAACAAGACCCATCCGACCAGCCAGCAAGAATCAGATGATCACCGCCAAAAGTCAAAAACAAAGAATACCCAGCAAACAAGCAAGCTGGATGAAACACAAAATCCCCGGCACAACCCGGATGACCATTCAGAAAGGTCTAAGTACATCTACCAGCACAAAAATCACTCCCCAAGGAACCGGCGCATGAGCTACCCGAGCAGTAAGTCGCCACTACCACCAGTCCTACGCAGTGGACTGTACCAGCCAGATAGGGGGTTCATACCTATCAAGCAGCACACAAGGAGTGCCCAATCGGCGCATGGGCCACCTGAACAGTAAGCCGCCACTACCACCAATCCTACACAGTGGACTGTACCAGCCTGATAGGGGGTTTATACCTATGAACCTGCGCACGCATTACGCCTGATCTGCACTCGAGCTGGATCAGTAAGTCGCACTACCACCCTGATGGGGGGTTCATACCCATCTAGTCCCACACAATGGACTGCAACTACCAGCCTGATGGGGGGTTCATACCCATCCAGTCCCACACAACGGATTGCAACTACCAGCCTGATGGGGGGTTTATACCCATCAACCGAAGGATCGGCTACCGTCAGAAGGAGTATCCTGAGGTTCTACCACGTGTCCACCGAAGGGATCGGCTACCGTCAGAAGGAGTATCCCGGAAGTGCATGAACACCGAGATTTTCCCCAGAAGATCAACCGCAGCAAGACGGGACATCCGAAGGGTAACCGGGCAAGAGGGTCAACTCCTTTACCTTCCTGTCAATCTGTCTGGCACAACAGGCCAATAGATGACTAGTCAGGTAAAAGGGGGGCAGCTGTAGACCCCAAATCTTGCCCGACCTCCAAATAAAGAGTAGAAGACTTCCTATTCGAAGATGGACGAAGCCTAACAAGCCACCAGGAGAGACTATTAGGCCCCATACTAGGATAGGAAGGATTTTCGGCACAAAAATAAGGTTTCTCGCCTTTTGGGGACGAGACCGTCGTCTCGCCTCATGCAAATGGCGAGACCGCCGTCTCGCCACCTGCGAATGGTGAGACGGCGGTCTCGCCACCTGCGCAGGACGAGACGGCGGTCTCGCCACTGTCAGGCGCGAAAACCTATAAATAGGGGCTCTCCCCCCCCTCATTTCCACACACCACACAACTTTAGCTCTCCCTTCTCTCTAAAACTTCTCTCTAGAATCCCTCTGACGCATTTCCGGAGCTTCTGAGTGCCTTTGTGAGCATTTTTCGGCGTCTAGAAAAGTTTCCAGCGTCGTGTAGAGTGAAGGGCTGCCAAAAAGCACCCATTTCCTTTAAAAGAAATAAAAAGAAAGCTTGCTTCGGAGGTTTAAATGCTCCCTCTCTACTTTTACTACTTTAATTTTAGATTATGTAATAGATTAGGGCAATGTAGTCATAATTTTAAATTCCGCAAAATAAAAAGGGCAAAAGTGTGTTTTTCCGGTTTATTTATTAACAAAATAGCTGGCCTATCATAGGGAACCCGAAAGGGGTGTAGTAAAGGAACTAATACTTCCTTTACACGTAACTAACTCCCTTACCCAACTCTGGTTCTAATGACCAAAGTTGGTTTTCGAAAACCAACGCCTTTTAAAACCCCTTTTCCGATGTTTCCAGTAAAAGCATCGGTGGCGACTCCACAGAACCCTTTAAAAATTAGTCCTTGGGTTAGCCCGATTATCGGACAACCCAAGGACGACCTTTCGAAAACCTCGTCCCTAGGTTAGCCCGGTTATCGGACAACCTAAAGACGTTGTAACCACCCATAAAAAACACGAAAAACAAAAAGGGTCGAAACCATCGCGTCGCTCCGACCGCCTTCTCTCCTTTTTTGACAGCGGCGACAAAAACAAAACTTGGCCATTATAACCAGAGTTAGGTAAGAGAGTTAGTTACGTGTGGGGAAGGTGTTAGCACCCCACAACACCCTTTTCGGGTTCCCTATGACGGATTAATTCATTAAGCAAAAAATACGAGAAATTACGCTATTACCCTATTTTATTTATACAATATTCAAAAATGGATATCTACATGATTTTATTTTATATTGCATACATAAAGAAATAAATAAAGCAATAAAAGAGAAGAGAATTGAAAAGAACCTCCGTAGCAAGCTTTGTATTGCAAATCTTTAACTGTGAGGATGCGTTTTGGAAATCCCCCGCTCTACAAAGACTCTCCTCCCCGAATACAAGATCGACTCTACTAAATTTTAAAGAAGAATCGAATGCTGGAATACAATTCCTTAACCGATTGTTACCTTTTTAAGGCAATCGGAGAGTTCATTCGAAGTAGGGAGAGAAGACAAGTGTTTGGAGTTGTCTGGAGTGTGAAAAAGTGGCAAATGAGCCTCCTATTTATAGTTTTCGCAGCCTGGCAGCTTGGGATGGCCGTCTGGAGATTGGAAATCAGGGATGGGCGTCTGGGGAAGTCGGGACGGCTGTTTGGGATGTGGGACGGTCGTCCCAAGCACCAAAACCAGTTGGGACGGTCGTCTGGAACTTGGGACAGCCGTCTGGACATGTGGGACGACCGTCCCAACTTCTGGGACGGCCATCTCAACTATTTTTGCCAGATTTTGTGTTCTGGGACCCCCGGGAAGCTTTCCTTTCTTTATTCGGACGTCGATTGATGCCGATAGACGTCCATTGAAGCTTTATCTTCATATAGGAAGTCTTCTTGGCCTTTATTGAGATGCGGGGCGAGCTTTATCTTGTTATAGGAAGTCTCCTTAGCCTTTATTGAGAGGCTGAGCAAAATTAGGGGTCTACAGCTGCCCCCCCCTTCACCTGCCTGACTAATTGTTTGCCTAATATGCCGACAAAGTTAGTTGGTAGGGGAAGGAGTTAACCCTTTTTGCCCGGTTATCCTTCAGATGCTCCTTCGCTTGAAGTTTGCTGATCCTCCGGATGATAAATGATAAATATTCAGTCTTTTGATTGATGAGTACAGACCCTCATCTGGTTTTTGGAGATGTGTTGGCAACTTATTGTCTCTGATCATGCGCCTATTCCGTGGGGAGTGATTGATCTTTCTTTTTGACTTTTCTGTTTCAGTCATCCGGTTTTACCAGGGATTCTTTGTTTTTTTGGCTTTTTCATTTAGCCATTCGGTCTTGCCGGGGATTTTTCGCTTTTGGCTTTTCTTTTTAGCCATCCGGTCTTGCCGGGGATTCTTTGTTTTTGGCTTTTCTTTTTGGTCATCTGGTCTTGCCGGGGATTCTTTGTTTTTGGCTTTTCTTTTTAGCCATCCGGTCTTGCCGGGGATTCTTGTTTTGGCTTTTTTGTTTAGCCATCTGGTCTTGCTGGAGATTTCTTTGTTGAGTGCCTCTTGTTTTAGGCAGGAATCCCCTGGGGATTTTGTGGTTTTGGGCTTTCTTATTTAGCCGTTCGGTCTTTGCCGAAGTTTATTGATGATTGCCTCTAAATTTAGGCAGGAATCCTTTGAGGATTGGTTGATTTCTGTTGATTGTGCCTCTTAACTAGGCGGATGCTTCAATAGTGGTGAAGACTTTATATTTGTTGTTTTTCGCCTTTGAATAGGCTGATTTCCCGTTTCTTGGAGATATTGGCTCTTTGTTTGCCTCTGAGTAGGTAGAGACTTTCTTGGGAGTGAAGGCTTTGCATTTCACTGGGGATATTCATATTGGGTGTTATAGGTGATTAACTCCCTCAGGATATGAATTTGTAGTTTGCCTCTGTCGTAGGCTTACTGGTGATAGTTTTTCTTTTTGGTGATCCACTAGGGATTTGATTGTTTTCCAGAGATCTATTTTGAATTGCCCCCTAGGGAGGAATGGAGTTTTTGACTCCTTGTTGGATGTTGTTGCTTTGAGCTGGCTTTGCATATGCTCTTATTCCTGCTGGGGAATGGGTTTTTATCTTTTCCTCACGATTTTGTATTTTTTTTTCGCGATTTTGAAAATTTGGCTTTCTTAAATGCGTGTGCCTTTTTTATTTCTTTTATGCACGCAGGCTTTTTATTATCTGCTAGGGATGAAAATATTTTCTTTTTTCTCTTTTCTTTTTGGCGATCCCAGGGAGTTTATTGGCTTCCTGGGGATCCAATCTTTGATTTGATTTTTTTATGACGGAGTCTTGAGCTCCTAACTTTTGTGAAGATCTTTATTGAGCGGGATGAAGAGATTTTCTTCTTTTTCTTTTTTTTTTGAAGATTCACCAAGGAGTTTGTCGGTTTCCTGGGGATCCATCTTTGATTTGATTTTTATGACGGAGTTTTGGCTCCTGGCTTTGTGAAGCTCCTGAAGGATGGGAATTTTCTCATTTTTCCCATTTTGTAGACCTTTCTGATATGCTCTACTTGGAGATGAAAAGTTTTTCTTTTCTTTCTGTTGCCCCTTGGTGATATGGAGGATTTGACTCCGTATTTTCTTTGATGGATTCTTGAGTAGTCCTTATTCTCCTTTGGGGAATGAGGCGAATATTCTGGATGAGTGTGCTCGATGACTCATGTGGTGATGCTACTGAGTCGTGAGGTAATCTTTTTGTTTTGCCTCTGGACTAGGCAAGGATCCTCTTAGGGATGATCAAGCTTTTCCGTTGGCTTTTTCTGGTGCACCTTCGTTTATTGGGATAGAAGGTTGGAGCTAGTTTCTTTGAAGCTCTTTATTCTGCTGAAATAGTTTTGATTTCGCCTTTTTCTTTCGCGATTTTGATCTTTATCGCGAATTATTTGAAATCTGGCTTTTTAATATATCACGTGTGCCTTTTATTTTATAATTTTTGTACACGTGGGCTTTTTGAAATGTAAACAGAAATAACAACTTTTATTTATTACTTCTCTTTTTTCTTGGTGATACATTCAAGCATTTTTAAACTACTAGAAAATATCTAAAGACCTCCTAATCATCTGCTTCTGGGCTGGAATGGGAGGATGGTGCTAGCGAAGGGATGCAGCGGAGTATGCGGCGCTGGAACCTTGCTTGAGTCTGGACCGAATTTTCTATTTGACGATCGGTCCTATCTTGCCTCATGGTCAGCTGACTGAACTACTGTCGCATGAACTGGAACTGCCCTTCCATGTACGCGTGCTCATCATCTATACGTCGGTATAAGCCGGCAAAGTCTGGATCGTATGATTGCTGCTGGGATTCCGAAGCCGCAGGGATGTCCTGTGGTGTGTTGAAATCACGCATATTCAGTGAAATCGAGATTATGGGGTTTAAAATAAACCCTGATCCTTGTCGACTAAGGATGTTCATGTGGACCAGTGTTCCTCCGTTAATCGGCTCTGGTTGGAGGCTAGCTGGGAGGTCTTCTCCGTCAGTGCATCCCCAATATTCAGCTAAAGGGGTGAGAAAGGGAGCCACCATGATGGCTCCTGCTGAGCCACGAGTTCCGTAGTCCTTTACAGCTTTCAGGAAGGCATATCCTGGGTTGCATCGATGCCCTTGATGCATACAATAGACAATGAAAAGGTCAGCTAGCGTTACCTTCCCTTGGCTTTCCTTTCGGCTATGCATGGTCTGGGCTAGCAGTTTATGGCATATGCCGAGTGGCGGAGAAAAAGCTACACCTTTCAGATGTGACGGCAGGGAATGTGCTCCGGTGATTTCTTTCCACATGTTGGTGGTAGTGAGAGCAGCGGGTTTCTCGAGATATGCAGATCTATATTCTGGTGTCCTCATGTCTTCTCGTTGGCAAAAACCCATTATGACATTAAAGTCATCCAGAAAAGTAGTCCGGTATGCCCCGTCCATCCAATAGGAGACGGCTTGAGTAGGTGGCACTCCAGGAGTCATGGATGGCATTTCCACCAGATTGACGAAGGCAAGGAATTCCAGCGTAACAGTACGGTGGATTCAAGTAGGTGGCTCACGAAGCAGAAAATCCCATCCTATGTTGTGGATGAACCTTCTGACATCTTGATCCCAGCCAAATGTAGCTAGGATTTCAAAATCCAGCCGCAGCATGGGATCCCAGGAAAATTGTTGGATATTTGCCATCCTTTGTTGATGTGGTTCTGCCAGCAAAGTGTTGGTGACAGGAGTTCCTCTAGCGGAGGTTCTGGTGCGTTTTCTCCTGGATGAAGCCTCTCCATGTTCCATTGTATGCCTTACTCACTTAAGGATGCTAAAAGTGTGTAGAAAGGGAGGAGAAGCAAGATGGAATGCTTGGAATGGTGTACCAAAGCAAGGATCCGCGCCTAACATATATAGGAGGAGCCAGGAGTGGTGGGACGGTCGTCTGGGTTGGGACGGCCGTCTCACTTGAAAATTTTCCTTTGGGGCAGCCAACTGGGGAGTGGGACGGCCGTCTCACTTGAAAATTTGGCCCTGAGACGGGCGTCTCAAACTTGGGACAGGCGTCCCACTTGAAATTTGCTGTTTGGGACAGCCGTCTCACCCTTGGGACGACTATCTCAAGCTTTTCGAGTTGGTTTTCATGTTTTTTTGTTGAGAAGGAGGATAGGACTCCATTCATTGATGTTTTAATGCATGTAATGTTTCATGATATGCATCCTATGATCTATTTCAGTTAATATTTTGAAAGTTTTAACTGATGTGCTTTGACTTCGGGTGCATTCTTGGTGTTGTACCTTTCTGTCATCATGTTTCTTGATTCACAAGCTTGGTTGTACCTGATTTGCCGTCTTGGACTTTTCTTGCTATAGCCGAAGAGCAGTCTTTTGTTCGTAGGGCAACTGCCATATTAATGCCCCCCTTCCTTTCCTTAGGGATTTCAACCTTCCTATTGATCACTATATTTCCACATTCCCCTTTATTACTTGAATGCTTTTATAGTGAAATGGTCAAGAGAAGAGAAAGAAAAGGATTTACAACAAGGGCTTGTGTTTTAGAGGGATATTTTTTGTAATAGAGGTTTCTGTAAGAATGGCTAGCCAAGGTTGGTCTGTGTTTAGGCTAGTTTAGGCAAACGTTTCGTTCTTATGATGTGGCGTCTTTATTTTACTGATTTGTGGCGCCTTTTTGTAATTGATTAGCTTTCCTAACCCGCCCTTTCAGGTTTTCAGCCTAGGATGTTATGCTTATGTCCTAACTTTTGTCTAGGTTTCCCTTTTTGTATTTATTTTTAAGGAATACCTAGCGGACTTTTTGTAACCCTAACTTTTGCCCAGGTTACCCTTTATTATTGTTCGAGTCTCCTGCCGGGTTTACTCTAACTTTTGTGCAGCCCCCTTTTGTGGGTTTCCTGCCGGGTATTTTGCGCTTTTATTTTCTTGTCTTGGCCTCTGGCCTTGACGGGCTCTCCTTTTTTGTATATATATATTTTTTGCATAACATTGTCGAAACTTGATTCTATCGAGATAGATTTTATCCGTGCTTCTAGTTAATCAATCATATTTGACTTTGCTTTGTGACGCTTTGATTGTTCTGACGCATTTGGAACAAAACGTCTATCTAAACCTTGTTTATTAAAAATGGGGTATAGATATATTTAGCAAGAAAAGAAGCAGATAGTAAGAATAGCATTCTTTTGTAATTTTGGGGAAATGTGTGCCTTAGAAATGCTCGGGGGTCGGGCATACCCCAAGGAGTGATCTCTAATAGTCACTAGATTTACATCCCTTAGAATTGGAAGAAGGACACCTAATGACTAACGCTACCCTTTGCGCTAATAGCCCTCCTTTTCGGAATATCGTCTTTGATGGGTAAGACTTCCCTGTTTTTCGTATGGTTTGACTTTTTGTAGGGTGGTACCCTAAACCATACTTTAAAGGATTATCTTTGAAATCCGGTGGCTCTTTTATTCCTTGAGCATTCTTTCTGAGCCCCTGTCCTATGCGATATCCATATCTTTTCATCATATGGGCCACCTTTGTATTACTGGGAAGTTTTTCTATGTTGGAAATTTTGAGCGCTTGAAAAGATGTTTTAAGAGCCTCTTCAGCCGCATCCACATATGGTTAAATAGACGATTTGCTTATTAAAAAGTCTTCTTCAGCTTGAACTGTGACAAGTTTATCATTTGTCACAAACTTGACTTTTTGGTGAAGCGTTGAAGGTATTGCCTTAGCGCTATGAATCCAAGGTCTACCAAGGAGACAACTATATGCTGGCGTGATATCCATCACGTGGAAGTCTATGTTAAAAATAGTAGGGCCAATTTGGATTGGTAGACTAATCTCTCCTACTACTTCACGTCTTGATCCATCAAAGGCTCGAACAATTGTATTACTCGGGCGCATGTGGGTTCCTTGCACTGTTATCTTGTCAAGTGTGCCTTTAGGCATGACATTTAAGGATGACCCATTATCCACCAGAACTTTGGAAATGAGATATTCCTTGCATTTGACAGAAATATGCAAGGGCTTATTGTGATTTGACCCTTCTAAAGGGAGTTCTTCATTTGTGAAGGTAAGATGATCATTGGCTGTAATGTTACCAATAATTCCTTCAAATTTGTCTTGGGATATTGCATGCGGAACGAATGATTCATTCAAAACCTTTAACAGTGCGTTTCGATGCAGTTCTGAACTCATTATAAGTGATAACAAGGTTATCTTTGCAGGAGTACGATTGAGTTGATCGATGATGGAGTACTCACTTTGTCTTATGTACTGGAGTAACTCATCTGTCTCCTCCTTGGATTCTTTTTCCTCTTTGGCCTTATTTTTTGTCTTATCTTTAGTGGTGGTATGCTCAGGTAGTGGTATGCTCAGGTAATCTCCGCATCGTACAAGAATATTATCTTGTAATTCCTTGGGGGAGTATATTCTAGTCATGCCCCCAATACCGGCTATGTTGGAGATATCTTGATTAACTGGTGATTCTTCTGAGTATCTCCAAGGTACAGCTTTATTTGATGAATAAGGGAAAGGACGAGGCATGAATAAACGTAAAGGCGTTATTGCCTCTTCCCTTTTATCGATTGGAATGACCAACGATGCTCGTTTATTATCATCTTTGGGTCTATCGACCGTTGTAGAGATTTTGATGACGAAAGGCTTCTTCTCCATTTACTCTGATTCGTGGAAAGCACCTCAATTAATCCTTCCTTTTTATTATCTTTGTTATTAAAATGAGGAGGGATGTATGAATTTTATGCAACTTATGAATGCAATAGACAGTTTAAGGAAAATCCTTTTCATTTTAACTAGAAAGTGTTTATCCTTCTATACAATGCTTTGAAGCAAGTGTTGAAAAAAACGGAGAAGCTTGAAGAATCCTATAGGTAAATTAGGCTTTCTTCATAATTCATCTTCAGCTACTCTCACATGATTTCTGAGCGTCTTGATTTGCTCATGTACCGCCTGACTCATATTTTCACTATATCGACGAGCCTTTTTTATCTTTTCTTCTTGATGAACGATCAAGGCATGTTGTTGGTCAGACCTCTCTATTACTTGGTCTCTTTCATGAAGTAATTGATCATACTGAGCTAATCCATCTCTTTCTTTATCATGTAGCTCCTCCAGGTCTTCTCTGTATCTTTCAGCGGTCTCCAACCACTTTTGTGCTTCTGACCGAGTTTCTGCTAGGTCATCCTGTATTAACTTGATCGTTTTTTCCTGTTCTGCAAGCGCACTCTCAAGATGTGCTATTTCGTCATTCATGTCCCAGAATAGACTATCTTGTTCAAGCCTCGGAATTTTCAATGCTTGTTTAGTCTCTTCTTGATAATCAGCACAATCATTCTTAAGACGCTCTATTTCATGGTCCTTCTTTTTACATTGCCTTTTTAGACCATCTATTATAAGGGTTGCTTCTTGCTCTTTTTCTTTGAAGGCCCTCAATTGAGCTTCCATTACTTCTACCCTTTTATTTAAGGCATTGACCTGTAATTGTAGCTCTTCATTGACTAATGTTGTAGTGAATGTAGCAGATGGTTGGGGTATCCTTCTACTTTTCCTCCATTTTTCATATTCATGGGATGTAGACATCTAAACCTTTCCAAGTTCTTTATCTCCTATATAGACTGGTCTTTCCCATGCTTTCCGGACAGCGGATACTTCTTCAAAGCTATGGGAGTAATGGCATAGACTCAACCCTCTGAGCTCTTCTTGAGTTGGCACAGTCTGGGTTGTCATGAGTTGTCTCATAGCTATCTTTGGAGAGTAAGCTATACAACCCCTGAGGCCTAGTAGTGGTATGCTCAGGTAATCTCCACATCGTACAAGAATATAACCGGGTCGGAACCAAGGGCAAACCCATTGTCGATGTCGTCAAAACGAGGGCGGTCGTAGCGACGCGATGGTTTTTTCGACTTTCCATTTTTCGCATTTTTATTGGTGGTTACAACACCTTTAGGTTGTCCGATAACCGGGCTGAACCTAGGGGTGAGGTTTTCAAAAGGGCGCTCTTGGATTGTCCAATAACTGGGCTAATCCGAGAGCTAGTTTTTGAAGGGTTCTTTGGAGTTACCACCGACGTTTTTACCGGAAACATCGGAAAAGGATTTAAAAGGCGTTGGTTTTCGAAAAACCAACTTTGGTCATTAGAACCAGAGTTGGGTAAGGGAGTTAGTTACGCGTAAAGGAAGTGTTAGTTCCTTTACGACGCCCCTTTCGGGTTCCCTATGATAGGCTAGCTACGTTGGATGAATAAATAAACTGGAAAATACGCTTTTACCCTTTATTTTGCAGAATTTAAAGTTACGACTACTTGGCCCTAATCTCTATTGCATAATTGAAATTAAAGCAGTAAAAGTAGGGAGAGAGAGAAAGTATAAACCTCCGAAACAAGCTTTTTCTATTAACTTTTGGAAATTAGAATGCTTTTTGGCAACCCTCCACTCTTGTACAGCGGTGGAACCTCTCAAAAATGCTATAAAAAACCTCTAAAGACACTCAGAAGCTCTGGAAATGCATCAGAGGGATTCTAGAGAGAGAAACTAGTGATGTGACTAGAGAGAGAATCAGAAAGGTGTATGAAATGAGGGAAATGGAGGCCCTATTAATAGGGATTCGCGTCTGTCAGGTCGAGACGGGCCGTCTCGTCTGACAAGGTCGGGACGGTGGTCTCGCCAATCGAGACGGCGGTCCCGACAAACGAGACGGCGGTCTCGCCATTCGCGAGTGGCGAGATGGCGGTCTCGCCATCCGCGCAAGGCGAGACGGCGGTCTCAAATCCGAGACGGCAGTCTCGACCTTCAAAGGCGAAAATCATTATTTTTGGACCAAAAAACCCTCCTATCCTAGTATGGGGCCTAATAGTTTCTCCTAGTGGCTTCTTAGGCTTCGTCCATCTTTGAATAGAAGGTCTTCTGATCTTTATTATGAGGCCGGGCAAGATTAGGGGTCTACAGCTGCCCCCCCTTTAGTGACCAGTCGGTTGTTGGCTTGTTGTGCCAAGAAGAACGACTGGAAGGTAAAGGAGTTGACCCTCTTTCCCGGTTACCCTTCAGATGTTCCGTCTTGTGGCGGTTGATCTTCTGGGGAAAGTTTGTGTCATGCACCTCCAGGATACTCCTTCTGACGGTAGCCGATCCCTTTGGTTGACACGTGGTAAAACCTCAGGATACTCCTTCTGACAGGTTGGAAACCTAGCGGACTTTATTTTGTAACCCTAATTTTTGCCTAGGCTACCCTTTATTGTTGTTCGGGTATCCTACCGGGTTGACCCTATTTTTTGCGTAGCCCCCTTGGTGGGTTTCCTATCGGGTATTTTGCCCTTCTTTTTTGGCCTTTGGCTTTAATGGGTTTCTTTTGATTTTTGTTTTCTTTTTGCACAACATTGGCGAAACTCGACTTTATTTATGACGAGGTAAAACTTTATTTTGTGTTTCTAGTCAATTAGTGGTGATGGATTTGACTTTTATTTTGGTCAATGGCGCATTTTGATTACTTTGACGCACTTTTGAAAATGTTTGTTTAAACATGGTTATTAATGAGGTTTAGACATTAATAGCAAGAAGAGAAGCAGATAGCAAGAATGACATTCTTTGTAATTAATAGGGAAATATGTGCCCTACAATGCTCGGGGGTCGGGCTAGCCCCGAGGAGTAATCTCTAATAGTCATTGGATTTACAAACCCTAAGAATCAGAAGGAGAACACCTAATGACTAAAGTCGCTTTTGATGCTTGAACCCCTCTATATGGGAAAATCTGATTCAAGGTGCGGAGGGGAGACTTCCCTTTTCTCCGTGCAGCTTGATCCTTTGTAGGGTAAAGCTTCAAAGGATTGTCTTTAAAATCTGGTGGCTCCCTTATTACTTGAGAGTTTCTAACGAGCCCTTGGTTTGGGTGACATCCATATTTCCTCATCATGTGGGTCACCTTCATATTGTTGGGGAAGTCTTTTCATATTGGCAAAAGGTATTTCAAAGGTCCTCTTTAGCCGTTTTCATTCAAAGTAGGGTAAACGACTTGCTGACCCGAATGTCATTTTTAGCTCGAACCGTGACCAGCTTGTCGCCTACTGTGAGTTTGTCTCTTTGGCGGAGCGTTGAAAGAATTGCCTTAGCACCGTGAGTCCAAAGTCTTCTCAGTTTTCTCTTTGGATTATGTTTTTCTTCGATCTTATTATTTATTCCTTTATTCTTAGGAGCGTCATCTTATACGTCCTTGGTGAAATAGATTCTTCCACTTCTAATCTTGCCCTCGAATGCCGGCTATGCTGGAGATATCTTCATTGATGGACGATGTTTTTGCGTATCTCCATGGTACAACTTTTTTGACGTGGGAGGCATGAACAAACGTGATGACGTCCTTTCCCCCTCTCCTTTATTTACTCAGATGACCAACGGTTGAGGCTTATTATCCTCCTTAGGCGAATCAACCGTTGGAGATAACTTGACGACAAAAGGTTTGCTCTTCATCTTATTCCAATTCATGGAAAGCACATCAATTAATCCTTTCTTTTTATTATCTTATTATTATTATTAAAGTGAGAATGAATGCAATTTTTGAATGCAATTTATGAATACAATAAACACTTGAAGAGATGATGAAAACAAACAATTTTATTTATTTCATCCAGACAGTGTACATTCCTCAATGCAATGTTTCGAAGTATATTTTTTTTTAAAAGTGGAGAAGCCTAAATGAACCAATAGGCAGGTTAGAATTTCTATTTATTTTCTTTTTGACTTCTTGTGCATGGCATGCAAATGCCCTAATCCTCTTTTCATGGTATTGAGGAATGTCCACTTCTTCGATTGTCTATTATTAGATGCATGTTATGAGGATGAAGTTTGGTGGATGCATGTATGCAAGTGTTTGTTTTTTCCTAAACATTATCATGTTTTATTTTCTAACATGATGTATGATAGTGTTTGGGATTTTGTGTTTTTTTTTTTATGCAGATGAGGGCATGAAGAATACTAGCCGCTTTCTAGAATGCACATGAATTATGGTTTTTATTAAAAATGAATGATTGGTGTGAGATAGATATGCCTTAAGACAATGACTTTGACATCATCCTTAAAGTTTACGCTTTGCAGAGTGTCATACCCACTTTGGCAGAATGGTTCTTTCCTCATAAAGGTCACCATATGCCTTAACACACTTATCTCTTCCTTATGGAAGATTACAAGCGCACTTGGGCCTCTTTCGCCTTTGTCTTAGGGATATCTAATGCCCCCTAGAATGAATGTATCTATGCATGCACCAGTACAAAAGGGCAACAGATGTTCAAAGTGACATAACTTTTGACAAGGATGTCCGATTTAGACACACAATATATCAAAACGAAGAGAAAAGGGTGAAGAACAAGGAAATAAATGCCCGAAGGGGATTTGGCCTGGTAATTTTCCCAAAAAACGCTTCTAAGACCCACTTTTCAGGGGTTTATTAAAATGATGCGTATGCGTACGTTCCTTATGCATTTATTTTTTTTCTCTTGATTTTTCCACTTATGACATGATGCAATATGAATGATACGACTTTGTCAAAATTATTTTTATAAATGTTTTGATTTTGTTATTATTATTTTATTTATTTTGGATTTATTTTTTAGGCATTTTATCTCTTCTGTCGGATTGCGTGGCTACTTAGCTTACAAAGAACCTGAAATCAGGCTAGCTAAAAGGCAGACTGTCCGAGATAAAATGGTTTTATTGGCGAAAGAATAATATTAGCGTCCCTTATCTCTTCTGTCGGACTGCGTGGCTACTTAGCTTACAAAGAACCTGAAACCAGGCTAGCTAGAAGGCAAACTGTCCGAGATAGGGGTGTTTATTGTAAAATTTTGTTTTTTGTGATTTTTCTATTGTTTGGTTATGCTATGCAACAGACAAATGCAACAAACAGGTGCACACACAATTCGATCATCCGCGAACAGGCGAGAAGTCGTTTTAATCACGAGGTAGGGTTTTCCTGCAGAAAAGTGCATTGGCGAAGGTAGGTTCTAACTGTTCTCACCAAGGCTAAGGCCCCCAAGGTGCCCCCATTATAGGGTCCCCACTCTCCAGCCTTCCGACCATGCTTAGCACTAAGGCCATAGTCAGTCTTTGTGCCAAAAGAGGAGGTTATCACCTTGAGTGGTGGTTTCCGATCACACTGGTGGGCACAAGGTCATCACTACAGCAAACTGTACCTGCCACCCACTCCCTATGGATTTCTCACTTGCCCCCGGGTATAGAGGGAGCTGTTGTGTGCAAGGGTTTGTGTACAGTTTGTATTTCAAACAATTGCGTAAAATAAACAGACAACAGTTATTAAAGCCAAGCATTAAAACATGTTATAATACAAACGAAGGGTAAAAGCAAATTTTCTTGATTTATTTATTTTTAAGCTGGCCCATCACTATATAGGATCAACTCTCTAGGCTTCCCCAGTGGAGTCGCCATCTGTCGCCGCCGTCAAAACGAGGGCGGTCAGAGCGACGTGATGGTTTTTTCGACTTTCCGTTTTTCGCATTTTTATTGGTGGTTACAACGCCTTTAGGTTGTTCGATAACCGGGATGAACCTAGGGGCGAGGTTTTCAAAAGGGCGCCCTTGGATTTTACGATAACCGGGCTAATCCGAGAGCTAGTTTTTGAAGGGTTCTTTGGAGTCGCCACCGACATTTTTACCGGAAACATCGGAAAAGGATTTAAAAGGCATTGGTTTTCGAAAAACCAACTTTGGTCATTAGAACCAGAGTTGGGTAAGGGAGTTAGTTACGCGTAAAGGAAGTGTTAGTTCCTTTACGACGCCCCTTTCGGGTTCCCTATGATAGGCTAGCTACTTTGGATGAATAAATAAACCGGAAAATACGCTTTTACCCTTTATTTTGCGGAATTTAAAGTTACGACTACATGGCCCTAATCTCTATTGCATAATTGAAATTAAAGCAGTAAAAGTAGGGAGAGAGAGAAAGTAGAAACCTCCGAAGCAAGCTTTTTCTATTAACTTTTGGAAATTAGGGTTCTTTTTGGCAACCCTCCACTCTTGTACAGCGCTGGAACCTCTCAAAAACGCTATAAAAAACCTCTAAAGACACTTAGAAGCTCCGGAAATGCATCGAAGGGATTCTAGAGAGAGAAACTAGTGATGTGACTAGAGAGAGGAAGAGAAAGGTGTGTGAAATGAGGGAAATGGAGGCCCTATTTATAGGGATTCGTGCCTATCAGGTCGAGACGGGCCATCTCGTCTGACAAGGTCGGGACGGCGGTCTCGCCAGTCGAGACGACGGTCCCGACAAATGAGACAGCGGTCTCGCCATCCGCGCAAGGCGAGACGGCGGTCTCGACCTTAAAAGGCGAAAATCCTTATTTTTGGACCAAAAAACCCTCCTATCCTAGTATGGGGCCTAATAGTCTCTCCTAGTGGCTTCTTAGGCTTCGTCCATCTTTGAATAGAAGGTCTTCTGATCTTTATTATGAGGCCGAACAAGATTAGGGGTCTACACCCATGATACATGCTCTATGTTCCAATTTTCTAACTCGGTTTTCCATTCTAAAGCTTGATGATGCTGAAGAGGGATTTTTGCAAAACTTCTTAACGGATCAGGGAATATGCCCATGTAGCTTGAAGCGTAGAAGTGAGTGATGCCCCATACATATAGTAATGAAGTGCAACATCTAAGTGTTTTCCCCTATTTCTGTCGGCAAAAATCTACTGAAAGCAGGGTATCAGCAAGAATTGCAGGTATAGGACTCTTAGAGTATACATCCCAGGCAAAGAATGCATCTATTGCAGCATGATCCACAACGTTCACATGAAATGGGAATAATATGATTCCGAACATTGCCAATGCTAGAGTTTTGTTGAAGGTAGACCAATCTTTCTTTTCAGCCAAAGAGATTAAGTGGTCTTCTATTATTGACATTTTCCAACCTCAGATGTTCCCTTTTCCCTCTAGGATGGATTGATGAGGAGGCAGTCGTATGATAGTAGCAACCTTACTCACGACCACATACACTCCTGAGCAGACATAGACCTCGACTAACTGAGGCCATCTAACAATGAGTTCATATTCTTCTAAGGTTGGTATTAAATCGAACTACGAAAACTCAAAGCAGTGTAGATTGGGATTCCAGAAGTGGACCAATGCTCTAACAAAGATAGGATCGATGCTGACTTTCAGGAGGTCAAGAATCCTTCCATAAGATTTCTCAAAATTAGCACTGACCTCCGGCGGCATATATGTACACAACTGCCTTAACTTCTCTACACGGCATAGAAGGATTTCCACTTTCTTTCTTTTAGGGTTTTTCACTACTTTTGTTGTATGATTACCCTATGCTAATGCATCAATACAAATGCAGCAAACGAATGCACACACAATTCATTCATCCACGAGCAGAGCCACGCTATTTTCGAGGTGGGGTTTTCCTGCAGAAACGTGCTTGGTTTAGGCGGTTCTAAACTGTTCTCACCAAGGCCAAAGGTCCCCAAGTGCCCCCATTATAGGGACCCCTCAATCTCTCAGTCCTCGGGTCATGCACGAAACTCCGTGTCGACATCCTTAGACCAAAAGAAGAGAGTTATCACCTTGAGTTTGTGGTTTCTGACAATGGTTGTAGCCCCGTGTGCCAACAAGCCGGTCGTATGTGCCACCCACTCCCTATAGGTATTCACTCTTGCCCCCGAGTATAGAGGGACTGTTGTGTGCAAGGGTTTTTGTGTGCAATTTATATTTCAGACAATTTGCAGAAAATAATCATACAGCAGTTATTAAAGCCATACAATAAAACATATGGTAAAGGCGTAATTTCAAATCTTTACTTAGTTTGAGTTTATCCGTCACTAAATGGGATCAACTCTCTAGCTTCCCCAGTGGAGTCGCCATCTGTCGTCGCCGTCTGTTCTGACGTCTAGGGACATCTCGAACGTTTATGCGAGCGGTCGCAAAAAGATGGTTTAGACTCGCGTTTTATTTTTAAATGTGTTCATTGCTTCCAAGGTGCTCAACAACTGAACTATCCTCTAATAAAAACAAGGTTTTCGAAAAGGGGTTCTTATGGAGTCGCCACCAATGTTTTGACCATAAACATTGGAAAAGGATAAAAAGACTTTGATTTTAATAAAAACCAAACTTGGCCATTATAACCAGAGTTAGGTAAGGGAGTTAGTTACGTGTGGGGAAGGTGTTAGCACCCCACAACGCCCCTTTCGGGTTCCCTATGATGGATTAATTCATTAAGCAAAGATTACGAGAAATTACGCTATTACCCTATTTTATTTATACCATATTCAAAAATGGCTATCTACATGATTTTATTTTATATTGCATACATAAAACAATAAATAAAGCAATAAAAGAGAAGAGAATTGAAAAGAACCTCCGTAGCAAGCTTTGTATTGCAAATCTTTAACTGTGAGGATGCATTTTGGCAATCCCCCGCTCTACAAAGACTCTCCTCCCCGAATACAAGATCGACTCTACTAAATTTTAAAGAAGAATCGAATGCTGGAATACAATTCCTTAACCGATTGTTACCTTTTTAAGGCAATCGGAGAGTTCATTCGAAGTAGGGAGAGAACACAAGTGTTTGGAGTTGTCTGGAGTGTGAAAAAGTGGCAAATGAGCCTCCTATTTATAGTTTTCGCAGCCTGGCAGCTTGGAAATCAGGGATGGGCATCTGGGGAAGTCGGGACGGCCGTCTGGGATTTGGGACGGCCGTCTGGGATTTGGGACGGCCGTCCCAAGCACCAAAACCAGTTGGGACGGCCATCTGTGTTAGAAAAGTAGTTTTAGATCAAGAGGGGGGGTGAATTGATCTTTGAAAGTTTTTCGCAATTCACAGATTATCTAATTCGAAAATTAAGTTTCTAAATCTCTTTTTGAATCACCAAGCAATCAAACAATATAAGCGCAGCAACAGAAATAAAAGAGAGAAAGGTTAAGAAAGATTTCACCGGTATTTTATACTGGTTCACCCAATACCAGGGCTACGTCCAGTCTCCAGCCAAATTCCAGCTGGGTTCCACTAGAATAGATGTTTTACAGACTCAACAATATTACACCTAATCTAACACAAGAACCAACTTCCAGTTCTTGCACTTAACCTCTCCACCAAGAACCAAATTCCAGTTCTTGGAAACCTCTCGCAACCAAATTCCAGCCACAGAGAACCCAGGTACCCAAATTCCAGGCACCACACGAGTATAACCACAAGAACCAAATTCCAGCTCCTGTGCTCAACCTCTTACCAAGAACCAAATTCCAGTTCTTGATAACCTCCACAACCAACTTCCAGCTACAGAGAAAACTTGTGCCCAAATTCCAGGCACAACACAATACAAAGTAATGAAAAAGAATTTACAAAGAAGAAACTAGAAAGCTCAAACCAGCTTTATCCAAATCTGCAGAGAGTTTCTTCTTCAAAGTATGCAAGTTGCCTCAAGAAAGATTTTCAAAATAACTTCAAAAAACTCGTTGCGAATCTTTCTTGAAAAAGTGCTAAAGTTGCTTGATTGATTGCTTAAGGATGTATGAAAAACTCGATGTACAATCTCTATTTAAAAGTTTCAAGCAAAACTGTTTTTAAAGAGAATTTTCAAATCTGCTGCATTAATTAATCTGTTGAAAGTTTGTTTTAATCTGTTGAAATAGTCGTTATAATCTGTTAAAAGTCCTTTCAACCCATTAATGCGTTCTTGTTTCTTTAACAGAATCGTTTTAGTTGATACAACTATGTTTATATCAGTTAAAACATTTTACAAACATTTTCTAAGTGTGATTCAATCGATTGATTCGCGTTTTAATCGATTGATTTACTTTAAAACTTTCTTATAAAACTTTTCAAGTTATTTTAACTGATACAAAGAAGTTTTAATCGATTAAAAACCTGCACAGAATTTTTCCAAGTTGTTTTAATCGGTTGAAATACGTTTTAATCGATTGAAACTCTGTACAAAAATTTTCCAAGTTATTTTAATTGATTGAAATGCGTTTTAGTCGATTGAAACTCTGTACAAAAATTTTCAAGTCATTTTAATCGATTGAAATTCGTTTTAATCGATTGAAATAAGTCTGATCAGTCATAATTCAATTCTGATCGATCATAACCAACTCTGATCGGTCATAATTTCATTCTGATCGATCATCCTAACTTCCAAAGTGGTTTTAATCGATTGAAACGTGTTTTAATCGATTAAAAGAGTTCTGATCGCTCATATTTGAATTCTAATCGGTCATAAAGAGTTTTAAAGGGTTTTAATCGATTAAAAGAAGTTTGTATCGATTAAAATTCTGTAAAAACACTTCTTTAAACATTCTAAGTGATTTTAATCGTTTCTTTCAAAGCAATATCAGTTAAAAACATTATTAAGAAAGTTCTTTGTCAAAATGCTTTTGTTTTTGATTTGTTTAAAACTATTTTTGAGGCATTTTGCAAAATGAATGAAGAAACTTTATGCAGCAGAAAAGGTAAAATGGTTTTACCTAAGCCTTCTGTTAGACACACTAAATCTTCTAACTCTATTATCTGAGTGACTTGTTGACCGTTGCAATGTTGACTTCCATCTTTGACTTCATCAAATCAATGAGATCTTTGCCAAGATATTTCACTAAGATCTTCATCACTTTCAGCCTCCCCCTATTTGATGAAGACAAACACCATTTTGAAAAAAAGCTCTGCAAGAGAAGTCACTTGATAATACAGTTTAGTGAGAAATTTAAAAATGTATTAATGTCCTATTTCTCCTAAAACTTATTTCTCCCCCTAAAATGTTGCTCCCTTAATGTAAGAGTTATTTCTCTAAATTGATCCTAAAGTAAAGCAACTATTTCTCCCCCTTTTGACTTCATCAAAAATAGGGAAAAGAAGAGAAACAATGAAATGCAAAGGTTTTCAACAGTTTTGAGTTTTTGAAAATAAAAAGAAATCAATACTTTACTCATGAAAAGATTAATTAAAGTTGATTCAAACTTATCTTCATTAACACGTTTGTAATGAATACAATTAACACGTGTAAAGATAAGGGAATCACGCTTTAGTAGCATGTTACAGGAACAACCATTAACTAAAGCCTTTAATTTTTCTTTCCAGAATAAAAATCGATTAAAAACAGAACAGAATCGATTAAAATGTTCTTGGTAATGATTTTAATCGATTGAAAGAAAGATTTAGTCGATTAAAACATTTAAGAATTTGAAAACATGAAACTTTAGAGCAATTAATCGATTATTTTGACTTTTAATCGATTAAAAATGTTATATAAATTCATTTAATCGATTTGAAAGATGTTTTTATTGATTAAAACATTCAGATTTGAAAACTATGACATATCTGATGCGAATTGCTTATATCTAATTTAGTGGATATGTTGTGAAATGATTATCTAGAAAGGTGTTTAGCAACAATATCAACTATATTGATTATCTTTTCACTAATAGATCCAACAATATCAGAATTAAATCCTAATTTCAGGGATCTTTGATCTAATTCTATCTATGTTAGTTTCATCCAAATTAAAACCTATATTATATCAGTCAAAGTTAAAGCAAATGTGCCTGGTATATAACCAGTAATATTACAAACCAGAAATGAAAAATTTGCAAAAAATGAAATATGACATAAGAAAAGAGATAGGAAGGGACCCTTTTTATCCATACTTCCCTGATTATTTGTGTCAGATATCAAAATTCATGACTCAGTCATTTGATCCCTACCAACTTTAAGAGGCCATAGGCTTCACTTTTTGCTGAAACCAATTTTGTTTTATCAACCATTGAGACACCGACAGCTGACTCTCCTGTATCAGCAATAGACACAGAACCTCTTCCTGTAAAGTAATCTTTTAGCAGTTTACTGTTACTATTGACTGCATTACAGTCCATGGTTGACACCACAATGGAATTTCTACTACACATCAGAGGCAGAACCATGTACTGACAGACGTACATTCACTATCAGATCTCACACAGAATGCACGATACCATAAATTGCATGAATCACAGGTTAATGATGTACCGAGATCGGAATTTCCTTCCATAATAGCTAACCTATTTCAAACTTTGCAGTCATCATCATCCAAGCGAATGACTGCATTCTTATTAATGTAGTATGATGGGTGTTATTCTCACTTTCAGTGAACCAGTCATCATTATCTTTGAGGAATGAATCATCTTTAACTTTGTTGTTTCCAGTGGTATCATATGCACAAGTGGTTAACTAAAACTTATTCTGGTAGAGTGGGCAATGATTAGTAATGCATACACAGCGAGAACTAGTGATGACAAGTAATCCAGAGCTTTCACTATATTTGCCTTCAGCGAGGGAACAAATCAACAGTTTAAAATTTATCCCTGTACACACATTCTCTGTGCCACGTTATTCAATTCTTGAATTGTCTGTCCCAGATTGGTTTCCTTACGGTGTCACCTCGTGACATTGATGATTAAAGCTAATTCTTAAATTTGCACAGTTCCAATGAATTTCACCAAGAGTTTTGAACCAATGCATGCTCAAGATTATTTCAAATATATTGCTAGGTAATATCAAGAAATCTAATGTAAACATTTGTTCATTGAACTTCCTAGTAATCAACAACTTATTACCGAAGCAACTATCACTGAAAAATCTTTGATAAACTATGTTTTCAGTCCTAACGACTTGACTCTGTTTGTAACTAGTGTCTATAAGAAAAGTTACAGTCTATTCTTTGATAATTCCTTTGATTTTCAATGTATTACTACGCAACATTCCATGTAAAGTATTAAGAGAGATGTAGACGTCTACAGACTTGAATCATGACTATATTAAAATAACTTTTTCATCTATGGATAACTTTCCCACATGTAAAGTTTGCAGTAATTCAATCGGCAATAACTTTCCCACATTTATTCCACTAGTCTTAGTTTCTAATTCGAGGATTTGTTCAAGCATGTGCCATTTAAAGAAAATTGGGTGTTCCATAACAGATAACTTGAATCGGATATGTTCGAGACTTATTTATGATTATCTGATCGCTACAGAGGCACAATTTACGGGACGGTGGGTGAAAGTATTATGCAGATTTTGTTTATCAAAGAAACTGGGTTTTTGATTCGAATTGGCCTATCAAACTTTAATTAGATGTTATAAATCTTGTTTTCAGAACCTAATTAATCGATTGATCAACTAATTATCTATTAATTTCATTTTTCCTATTAGGTTTGAAAACGATTACAGTGAATTAATCGATTGGTTTATAAAAGAATCGATTAGTTTGGTATAGAATGTGATCAATAAAATGACACCAGAATTTAAACCGATTAAAACGTAAATGAATCGATTAATTTTGATACCTAAGTGTTTTTAGTTGATATACGAGTTATTATAATCGATTAAAACATTTAAACCAAAATCCCGAGATCAGTTCAATCGATTATTTCGACATTTTAATCGATTAAAATGGTACAGACAGATGTTACTGTAAGTTATTTTAATCGATTAATATTGTTATATATCAATTAAAACAATTAGTTTAAATACTCGGAACCTGATTTCGCAGCTTCTGATCTTCAAGGGATTCCCAGACTTGTTCCTGCAAAACAAATTAAGAATTGTTCTGGTACCCTTTATAATTACTGGGTCCTGATCAGGTTATTTGAAAGGAATTAATCTTTGGAACCCATTTCATTCTTCCTTTAGGAATGGCATACTTTTTGATTCTGCAATATTTAACAGAGTGCCCTTTTTTCATACAAGTAAAAGCATTTAATTACAGAGTATGAATTCCTATTTGTTTTTGTTTTACTTGGATCTAGATTTAAATCCTATTCCAGATTTGTCAAAAATTAATTTTTGAGACCCAAGTAATATATCAAGATTGGCTTGCCCTTGTGTAAATCTTGAAACAGTTTGAGATAGAAAGTCAATTTTCTTTTGTAATGCGAACGGTTATTGCGGGGTTTATTGCATTCACAATCAGAATTATCATGAATTAGTTTCAAGAAGTCACGGTCAGTTTCATTTTCAAGAATTTGTTTTTCCGGAGAATCAACTTTATTTATTAGCCAGTTATTTAGCCCTTTCAGCCTACTATTTTCTTTTTGAAGTTTCTTAGCCTCTTCATGCATTTCATTAAATGATTCTTGTAATGCATCATAATTAATTATATTTGAAGAGGAGTTAGAACTTACATGATCAGAATTTTCTGAGCATTCTATCCTGGCATGGCCACTGGTATTTGGTGATTCCGAGTTGACCATTAAGCATATCTCTCGGTGCTTCTTCATAGGTCTTTTCAAGGATTTTCCACATTTGTGCCGCAGTTTGACATTGTGCAATCCTACAAAAATCATTTTTGTTAAGAGCGGATGAGATGATATTTTTGGCAATACAATCATCTTGAATTCTGTTAGCAATATCAGTTTCCTGTTCAATAACATTCCAAGCATTTATACTAACAGATTCAATGAAGATTTTCATCCTTAGTTTCCAGAATAGATAATCTGTTCCACACAACAGTGGAGGTCTATCAATGTACACTCCCTCAGAAAATGCCATGGATCGAAGTAACTTGAGTAACTTTCAAGCACCTCGCTCTGATGCCAATTGTTAGAAAAGTAGTTTTAGATCAAGAGGGGGGGTGAATTGAAAAGTTTTTCGCAATTCACAGATTATCTAATTCGAAAATTAAGTTTCTAAATCTCTTTTTGAATCACCAAGCAATCAAACAATATAAGCGCAGCAACAGAAATAAAAGAGAGAAAGGTTAAGAAAGATTTCACCGGTATTTTATACTGGTTCACCCAATACCAGGGCTACGTCCAGTCTCCAGCCAAATTCCAGCTGGGTTCCACTAGAATAGATGTTTTACAGACTCAACAATCTTACACCTAATCTAACACAAGAACCAACTTCCAGTTCTTGCACTTAACCTCTCCACCAAGAACCAAATTCCAGTTCTTGGAAACCTCTGCAACCAAATTCCAGCCGCAGAGAACCCAGTACCCAAATTCCAGGCACCACACAGTATAACCACAAGAACCAAATTCCAGCTCCTGTGCTCAACCTCTTACCAAGAACCAAATTCCAGTTCTTGATAACCTCCACAACCAACTTCCAGCTACAGAGAAAACTTGTGCCCAAATTCCAAGCACAACACAATACAAAGTAATGAAAAAGAATTTACAAAGAAGAAACTAGAAAGCTTAAACCAGTTTATCCAAATCTGCAGAGAGTTTCTTCTTCAAAGTATGCAAGTTGCCTCAAGAAAGATTTTCAAAATAACTTCAAAAAAACTGTTGTGAATCTTTCTTGAAAAAGTGCTAAAGTTGCTTGATTGATTGCTTAAGGATGTATGAAAAACTGATGTACAATCTCTATTTAAAAGTTTCAAGCAAAACTGTTTTTAAAGAGAATTTTCAAATCTGCTGCATTAATTAATCTGTTGAAAGTTTGTTTTAATCTGTTGAAATAGCCGTTATAATTTGTTAAAAGTCCTTTCAACCCATTAATGCGTTCTTGTTTCTTTAACAGAATCGTTTTAGTTGATACAACTATGTTTATATCAGTTAAAACATTTTACAAACATTTTCTAAGTGTGATTCAATCGATTGATTCGCGTTTTAATCGATTGATTTACTTTAAAACTTTCTTATAAAACTTTTCAAGTTATTTTAACTGATACAAAGAAGTTTTAATCGATTAAAAACCTGCACAGAATTTTTCCAAGTTGTTTTAATCAGTTGAAATACGTTTTAATCGATTGAAACTCTATACAAAAATTTTCCAAGTTATTTTAATTGATTGAAATGCGTTTTAGTCGATTGAAACTCTGTACAAAAATTTTCAAGTCATTTTAATCGATTGAAATTCGTTTTAATCGATTGAAATAAGTCTGATCAGTCATAATTCAATTCTGATCGATCATAACCAACTCTGATCGGTCATAATTTCATTCTGATCGATCATCCTGACTTCCAAAGTGGTTTTAATCGATTGAAACGTGTTTTAATCGATTAAAAGAGTTCTGATCGCTCATATTTGAATTCTAATCGGTCATAAAGAGTTTTAAAGGGTTTTAATCGATTAAAAGAAGTTTGTATAGATTAAAATACTGTAAAAACACTTCTTTAAACATTCTAAGTGATTTTAATCGTTTCTTTCAAAGCAATATCAGTTAAAAACATTATTAAGAAAGTTCTTTGTCAAAATGCTTTTGTTTTTGATTTGTTTAAAACTATTTTTGAGGCATTTTGCAAAATGAATGAAGAAACTTTATGCAGCAGAAAAGGTAAAATGGTTTTACCTAAGCCTTCTGTTAGACACACTAAATCTTCTAACTCTATTATCTGAGTGACTTGTTGACCGTTGCAATGTTGACTTCCATCTTTGACTTCATCAAATCAATGAGATCTTTGCCAAGATATTTCACTAAGATCTTCATCACTTTCAATCTGGAACTTGGGACGGCCGTCTGGACATGTGGGACGGTCGTCCCAACTTCTGGGACGGCCATCTCAACTGTTTTTGCCAGATTTTGTGTTCTGGGACCCCCAGGAAGCTTTCCTTTCTTTATTCGGACGTCGATTGATGCCGATAGATGTCCATTGAAGCTTTATCTTCATATAGGAAGTCTTCTTGGCCTTTATTGAGATGTCGGGCGAGCTTTATCTTGTTATAGGAAGTCTCCTTAGCTTTTATTGAGACGCCGGGCAAAATTAGGGGTCTACAGTCGTTACGGATACAACATTGATCTGACCCCTGATAGGTCAGATCTCAAGACTCTGAGCAAAAGGAACGACGAACCTTTTAAAGCATACGCCCAAAGATGGAGGGAAATGGCCGCCCAAATAGAACCTCCTTTGACGGATAAGGAGACAGTGGCTATGTTCATAGATTCACTGACTGGAGCGTACTACGACAAGGCAATAGCCAGTACCTCCAACCTCTTTTCGGATATAGTCACTGTGGGTGAGAGAGTAGAGCAAGGGTTGAGGAGTGGGAAGATAGCACAGTCTTCCCAAGCTGGTGTCTCCTTCAGAAAACCTGCTAGCAGAAAGAAGGACGAAGCCGTGCATGCAATCAACTTTGCCACTCCTTCTTCTGCCCCACAAACAGCTAGGCAGCCTCGTAAGAAAGAAAGGAAGTTCACTCCAATCTCCACTTCCTATGGCAAGCTGCTGCCTCAGCTATTGGAGGCCAAACTCTTGACCTGCGTCCCTCCCAAAAAGCAGCTGGAGCCTCCCTACCCTGAGTGGTACAAACCAAACGAGAAATGTGATTACCACTCGGGTTCACCCGGACACTCGACGGAAAACTGCTTGACCCTTAAGTATCGGGTCCAAGAGTTAATAGATGCCGGGTGGATAACTTTTGATGCCTCTACTTCCGATGTCGACGCCAAACCTTTATCAAAGTCAGAGTAGCAGAGAGGGAGGACTGGGAGGATCAGCCCTAGTTTTTGTTTTAAGCTTTCTCTTGTATCTCCTGCGGCCCTCGCCCGTGGCCGCAGGAACTCCGATTAAAAGGGCATGTACATACATTTTCATTAATACATGAGGCATTCTGTCACATTCATTCTTTTCCCTCTTTTATTTATTATTTTTTCTAAAATAAATGAATAATAAAATCTATGACTAAAACAGAACCTAAAACACATCATGTCTATGATTGATGAATCTCTGTGGACCTTGGAAACCGAGAGCGAATGGGTCGAGTCCGACAGTGAGCAGGAGACCATTTCTCCGGACATGCAAAGAATGCTTCAAAAAGAGGCACGCGTTATACAACCACATCAAGAAGAGACAGAAACTGTCAATTTGGGAGAAGGGGATGATGAGAAGAAGATAAACATCGGCACCTAAATGGAAAGTAGTATGAAAGAAGGGTTGTTACGGCTTCTGAAGAAATATATAGACGTATTTGCTTGGTCTTATCATGACATGCCTGGGCTCGACACGAGTATAGTAGAGCATAGATTACCGTTAAAAGAGGGATTCCGACCTATAAAGCAAAAGCTCAGAAGAATCAAACCAGACTGGTCCCTAATGATCAAGGAGGAGGTACAAAGGCAATTGGACGCCAATTTCCTAATAGTTTCCAAATACCCAGAATGGTTGGCCAACATAGTACCCATCATCAAAAAGACCGGGAAGGTCAGGGTATGTGTGGATTATAGAGACCTCAATCGGGCAAGTCCAAAAGATGATTTCCCCCTACCACATATAGACACGCTGGTAGACCATACTGCTACCAACACGCTTTACTCCTTCATGGACGGATACACGGGGTATAATCAGATTAAACTAGCTGTCGAAGACCGAGAGAAGACCTCCTTCATTACACCATGGGGCACCTTTTGCTACCGCGTAATGCCTTTTGGGCTTAAGAATGCAGGGGCTACCTATCAAAGGGCTATGGTCACATTATTCCATGACATGATGCACAAGGAAATAGAGGTATATGTGGATGACATGATTGCCAAGTCTAGAAATGAGATGGACCACATTCAATACCTCAAAAAGCTTTTTGACCGACTCCGGAAATATCAACTTAAACTAAACCCGGCAAAATGCACTTTTGGAGTACGCTCGGGAAAACTATTAAGGTTCATTGTCAGCGAAAGAGGAATTGAAGTGGTGTCGCCGCCGTCCGTTCCGACGTCCAGGGACATCTCGAACGTTTATGCGAGCGGTCGCGAAAAGATGGTTTAGACTCGCGTTTTTTGTTAAAATTATGTTCATTGCTTCCGAGGTGCTCAACAACTGAACTATCCTCTAATAAAAGCAAGGTTTTCGAAAAGGAGTTCTTTTGGAGTCGCCACCAATGTTTTGACCATAAACATTGGAAAAGGATAAAAGGCGTTGATTTTATTAAAAACCAAACTTGGCCATTATAACCAGAGTTAGGTAAGGGAGTTAGTTATGTGTGGGGAAGGTGTTAGCACCCTACAATGCCCCTTTCAGGTTCCCTATGACAAATTAATTCATTTAAGTGAAGATTATGAGAAATTACGCGATTACCCTATTTTATTGCATAATGTTAAAAATGTCTATCTAAATAAAGCAGTAAAAGAGAAGAGAATTGAACAGAACCTCCGTAGCAAGCTTTATATTGCAAATCTTTGATCCCAAGGATGCGTTTTGGCAATCCTTCACTCTACAAAGACTCTCCTCTCCAAATACAAGATCGACTCGACTCGATTTACAGAAGAATCGAATGCTGGAATATGATTCCTTAACTGATTGTTACCTTATCAAGGCAATCAGAGAGTTCATTCGAAGAGGGAAGAGGATAGACAAGTACTAGGAGTTGTCTAGTGTGTACAACAGTGCCAAATGAGCTTCCTATTTATAGTTTTCGCTGCCTGCACACTTGGGATGCGCGTCTGGGTTGGGACGACCTTCTGGGTTGGGACGGTCGTCCCAACTGCATGTTTTACAAAGGCTGGGACGCCCTGGGGAGCTGGGACTGGCAGTCCCACTTGGGACGGCCGTCCCACTTGGCCAGGGAAGGTTGGGACGGCCGTCTCGACCTTGGGACGGCCGTCTTGACCTGTTTTGGCCAGCTTTCGTGTTCTGGGACCCCCAGAAAGCTTTCCTTTGTGTATTCAGACGTCGTTTGATGCCGATAAACGCCCGTTAAAGCTTTATCTTCATATAGGAAGTCTTCTTGGCCTTTATTGAGATGTCAGGCGAGCTTTGTCTTTATAGGAAGTCTCTTCAGCTTTTATTATTGAGAGGCTGAGCGAGCTTTGTCTTGTCATATGAGATCTTCTCAGCCTTTATTGAGAGACCGGGCAAAATTAGGGGTCTACAAGTGGACCCTGCCAAAACCAAGGCAATTTTGGAAATGCCTCCACCCAGAACGGAAAAGGAGGTCAGAGGTTTTCTAGGCCAGATTAATTACATTGCCCGTTTCATAGCACAGTTAACGAATAAATGTATACCCATCTTTAAACTGTTGCGCAAAAATCAACCAACGGTGTGGAATGAAGAATGCCAACAAGCGTTTGATAAAATCAAAACATGTTTAACCAATCCGCCAGTATTGGTACCACCCGTTGAAGGCAGACCTCTGATCCTATACTTGTTAATACTCGAAGAGTCCATGGGATGTGTGCTCGGACAACAAGATGAAACCGGGAAGAAAGAGCGAGCCATTTACTATCTCAGCAATAAATTCCTAGACTATGAAACCCGTTATACACCATTCGAAAAAACCTATTGCGCATTGGTGTGGGTCACTCAACGTCTCCGACAATATATGGCTCGACACACATGGTTGGTCTCCAAAATGGACCCAATTAAGTACCTCTTCGAGAAGCCCATTTTGACCGGAAGAATAGCTAGGTGGCAAGTTCTCCTCTCAGAATTTGACATCATTCGTGTCACCCAGAAAGCTATTAAAGGTAGCCCCCTAGCGGATTATCTAGCCCATGGATCAACGGACGAATATCAGTCCCTACAAGATGACTTTCCCGACGAGCATATCATGCATATTGAACACGAAGAGACCAAAGAAGAGGCATGGACTATGTTCTTCGATGAGGCCTCAAACATGCTCGAGCACGGGATAGGGGCTATTCTGATATCCCCTGAAAAGAAATATATCCCCGTAACGGCCAGGCTTAATTTCGACTGTACCAATAACATGGCCGAATATGAAGCATGCGCGTTAGGAATCCAAGCAGCTTTAGATCATGGGGTTACTAAACTCAAAGTCTTTGGTGATTCATCCCTCGTCATCTACCAACTTAAAGGTGAATGGGAAACTCGCAACTCTAGATTAATCCCATATCTAGAGCACATCCGCGGTTTAGTCCCAGGAATGGAAAGCGTCACCTTCCAATATATTCCCTGGGAAGACAATCAGTTTGCTGATGCCCTCGCCACTCTATCATCCATGTTTTCTTTGGTTCAAGAACATGAGATGCCAATCATCCAAATTAAGCTGCATGACAAACAAGCTTTTTGCATGGCAGTAAATGGCGAGCACAACCACAATCCCTGGTATCATGACATCAAAAAATATCTCATGAGGGGCGAATATCCCGAGGGAATTAATGACAATGATAAACGAATCATTCGTAAAAGGGCAGTAGGGTTCACGTTGCTTGAAGGAACCCTCTACAAAAAAAGTTTTGACTCCACTCTCTTAAGGTGTGTGGACCAAGAAGAAGCCCAAACCTTGCTAAAAGAAATCCACAAAGGAGCTTTTGGGACCCACGCACCTGGGCATGTCATGGCAAAGAAGATCTTGAGGGCAGGATACTTTTGGTCCACAATGGAAGCCGATTGTCGCCGGTATGCTAAAAAGTGTCACAAGTGCCAAATTTACGCCGATAATATCCACGTGCCGCCCGCACCCCTCAGTACCCTGGCTACACCATGGCCATTTTCTATGTGAGGCATGGACGTCATCGGGCCCATAGAACCCAAAGCATCTAATGGCCATCGTTTTATCTTGGTGGCCATTGACTACTTCACCAAATGGGTTGAGGCAACATCATATGCACATGTGACTCGGAAAGTAGTGACCACCTTTGTCAAGAAAAATATTATATGTCGGTACGACATTCCCCATAAGCTCATTACTGATAATGGGACCAATCTCAACAATAGAATTATGGAAGAACTATGTCAGGACTTCAAAATTCAGCACCACAATTCTTCTCTGTACCGACCAAAGATGAACGGTGCAGTAGAGGCAGCCAATAAAAATTTTAAGAAAATCATCCAAAAGATGGTAGTAACCTACAAAGATTGGCACGAAATGCTGCCCTTCGCCCTACACGGCTACAGAACGTCGGTATGAACCTCCACAGGGGCCACTCCGTTTTCCCTTGTATATGGAATGGAGGTTGTATTACCAGTAGAAGTTGAAATACCTGCCCTGCGAGTGGTCATGGAAGCAAAGTTGACAGAAGCCGAATGCGTCCAAAGCCGATACGATCAGCTAAACCTAATCGAAGAGAAACGGCTGGACGCCATATGTCGGGGGCAAGCTTACCAAAAGAAGATCAAGAAAGCCTACGACAAGAAGGTCAATCCTCGCACTTTCCAAGAAGGGGATCTAATAATAAAGAAACTGCTCCCAACCCAGAAAGACAAAATTGGAAAATGGACAGCAAATTACAAAGGACCCTTCGTGGTCAAACGAGCCTTCTTAGGAGGCGCCCTCATCCTCACCAACATGGACGGAGAAGAGCTTCGACATCCTGTCAACTCAGATGCGGTAAAGAAGTACTACGCCTGAAGACATTGCTCATGACCCGTCAGGATGAAAACTCGCAAAGAGCGTCCTGGGCAAAAGATAGGGTCTGCATCCCTCGCTAGGATACGTCCTAGGCAAAAATTAGAGGTTCCAAAAAAAAAAAACACACACAACAAACAAAAAACAAAGAAAAGAGCAATGATTACCTTAGCCGAAAATAGCAAAGGAGACTAAGGTAATACCTTCATGGAGGCAGGCAGACTTCGCATAGTCTTCACTCCGAGTTCGAGCATCTCAATCAAAGTGACCAGGAGAAACAGAGAAACAGAAATCATAGGCATGATTGTTATACCCTATACAATTTAGCCAACCTGGGTCAGCCTTGCTTACAAATTCCTTTGAAAATCCCTCTGTAAAAACAGACCATTTGGTTATATCAATAAAAATTGTCTTTTCTTCTCTTTACCTATGTGAATGTCTCTGCATTAACGAAATATGAGCATGCATAAAATAAACAACACGAAAAAGCATAAGGTAGCCTGCTAGATCAAAAACCCGCAAAGGGCGATCTAGGCAAAAGTTAAGGCATTCAGAAAAAAGCCCACCAGGCAAGAATTAAGCCCGCTAGATCGAAAACCCGCAAAGGGCGGTCTAGACAAAAGATAGGGTTAAAAACAAAAAGAGAATACTCACGAGAGAACAAAAAGAAAGTACCGGTGACTTTCTAGATGCCCCCAACTAAAATAAATTGCCTCAAAAAGCATCCACACACAAGTAATTGCACAAAAAGGACTTTGTCAGAATCAAAACAAACAAATACACTTCAAATAAATAAAAGACCAAAAAAAGGCATTCATATGAGAAGAGCAGTTTCATGCTTGCATGGTGAACACTCAAGGTATCCCGGTAAGACCTTGTCAATTATGTATCCCAAAAACAACCAAAAATTCTTCGACAACCAACCAAAAGTCGAACACAAACAAAGTTCAATCCGACCAACCAGCAAGAGTCAGATGATCATCATCAAAAGACCAAAAACAAAGAACCCCCAGTAACCAACAAAGCTGGATGAACACCAACAAAATCCCCAGCGCAGACCGGATGACCAAATCAGAAACAAGAAAACACATCTCAACATCGGCGCATGAGCCACCTGAACAGTAAGACGCCACCACCACCAGTCCTACACAACGGACTGTACCAGCCTGATGGGGGGTTCATACCCATCCAGTCCAACACACAGCGGACTGAAACTACCAGCCTGATGGGGGGTTCATTCCCATCCAGTCCAACACACAGCGGACTGCAACTACCAGCCTAATGGGGGGTTCATACCCATCCAGTCCAACACAGCGGACTGCAACTACCAGCCTGATGGGGGGTTTATACCTATCAACCGAAGGATTGGCTACCGTCAGAAGGAGTATCCTGAGGTTCTACCACGTGTCAACCAAAGGGATCGGCTACCATCAGAAGGAGTATCCTGGAGGTGCACAACACAAATTTTCCCCAGAAGATCAACCGCCGCAAGACGAAACATCTGAAGGGTAACCGGGCAAGAGGGTCAACTCCTTTACCTTCCAGTCGTTCTTCTTGGCACAACAGGCCAACAACCGACTGGTCAGTAAAGGGGGGGCAGTTGTAGACCCCTAATCTTGCCCGGCCTCATAATAAAGATCAGAAGACCTTCTATTCGAAGATGGATGAAGCCTAAGAAGCCACTAGGAGAGACTATTAGGCCCCATACTAGGATAGGAGGGATTTTTGACCCAAAAGAAGGATTTTTGCCTTTTAAAGGTGGAGACCGCCGTCCCAGATTCGGGACCGCCGTCTCGCCTTGCGCAAATGGCGAGACCGCCGTCTCGCCACTCGCGAATGGCGAGACCGCCGTCTCGACCTTGTCAAACTAGACGGTCCGTCTCGACCTGACAGGCGCGAATCCCTATAAATAGGGCCCCCATTCCCTTCATTTCCAACAGTTCTTCCTCCTTCTCTCTAGAAATATCTTCAAATTCTCTCTCTAGAACCCCTCCGAAGCATTTCCAGAGTTTTTGAGTGTTTCGAAGAGTGTTTTTTAGCGTTTCGAGAGGTTTCCGACGCTGTGTAAAGTGAAGGGGTGCCATATAGCACCCTAATTATCAAAGAATTAATAGAAAAGCTTGCTTCGAAGGTTTCTACTCTCTCTCTCTACTTTACCGCTTTATTTTAATTATGCAATAGACATTAGGGCCATGTAGTCATAATTTAAATTCCGCACAATTAACGGGTAAAAGCGTATTTTCTGGTTTATTTACTCAGAATAGCTGGCCTATCATAGGGAACCCGAAAGGGGCGTCGTAAGGGAACTAACACTTCCCTTACACGTAACTAACTCCCTTACCCAACTCTGGTTCTAATGACCAAAGTTGGTTTTTCGAAAACCAACGCCTTTTAAACTCCTTTTCCGATGTTTTCGGTAAAAACATCGGTGCCGACTCCAGAGAATCCTTAAAAAACTAGTTCTTGGTTTAGCCCGGTTATCGGACAATCCAAGAACGCCCTTGCGAAAACCTCGCCTCTAGGTTCAGCCCGGTTATCGGACAACCTAAAGAGTTGTAACCACCAATAAAAACGCGAAAATTGGAAAGTCGGAACCATTGCGTCGCTCCGACCGCCCTCGTTTTGACGGTGGCGACAATAAAGAATACACTTCTTACTATCTGCTTCTCTTCTTGCCATTTCATGACTAGACCACGCAATAACCTTGTCTAAGTAAACGAAAAAAGAGAAGAAGAATAAAAAGCGCCCGATTAATCAAAATTTACCATTGCCATTATAAATCAAGCTAGTTGATCAGAAGCACAAAATAAGGCTTTACCTCACCATAAATAAAGTCATGCTTCGCCAATATTGTGAAAAAAAAAATAACAAAAAAGAAAAAGCCCATAGAAGCAAAAGGCCAAAAAAAGAGGGCAAAATACCTGGTAGGAAACCTACTAAGGGGGCTACGCAAAAGATAGGGTCAACCCGGTAGGACACCCAAACAAAAATAAAGGGTAGCCTAGGCAAAAATAAGAGTTACAAAATAAGGTCAACCAGGATTCCCTAAACAAAAACAAAAAGAAGGAACCTAGACAAAAGATAGGGCCAAAACACAATATCCTAGTTCGAAAACCCGAAGGACGATCTAGGGAAATCAACTAGCCATAAAAAGCAATGGAAATAAACTAAAGCGCAAGTACAAAAAAGGAAACGTTTGCTTAGACAAAAAGCTTAAACACCTAGGCCTAACCTTAGCCAGCCATTCTTACAAAACCTTTTCAAAAAAAAAAAAATTTAACCGTCTAAAACACAAGCCATTGAATTTACCCTTTCACTTCTTTTCTCTTGACCCTCACAACATTATTCTAACAATTAATTTGGGAATTTGGAGGCATATAGTCAACAAGAGGATTGAAACCCCTAAAGTGAAGAAAAAGGGACACTAACATGGCAAAGTGTGCTCTACAAAAAAAAGGAAAAAAAAAAGAAAAAGAAAAAGCAAAGAAAAAGAAAGAAAGAAAAAGCAAATTATCCTTCGGTCACAAGAAGTCCGGAACGGTACAGCCAAGTCCAAGCAGAAGGAACGCAGATCAGAGGACACTCGTCTCTACAAGACATGACAGTTAAATCCTTCTGAAAAACTAATGAAATAGGCATCATAGGACATCAAACATGAAAACATTGCATGCATAAAATGTTTTTGAACAAGGTCCTATTTTCCTTTCAAAAAAAAAAAGCCTCTAAAAAATGAGACCGCCGTCTCTTATGTCCATACCGCCGTCTCGATTTTCAGCAAAACGATACCGCCGTCTCGACTTGACAAAAAACGAGACCGCCTTCTCGCTTAGCGAGATGGCCGTCTCGCTTAAAGCCAAAGTCGAGACCGCCGTCTCGAGGTTCCAGACGGCGGTCCCGAATCCCGCAAATTCGAGACGACAATCTCGATTGTCTAGATGGCGGTCCTGAAGTTGGACGAAAATTCTATAAATAGAGGGGCCTAGGGGGGGGGTCTCCAACACCCTTTCTTGCACTCCTACCCTCCTTTCTCTCACTTTCAAGCATCCTACCACCAGAATGCATCGTGGAGACCAATCTAGAAAGAGAAGAGGCTCTGCCGGCCCCAGCAGCTCCGCAGCCCCCACTCCACAGGATCCCACACAGCTTTCACCACTGCATCAGGCCCGCCTAGAGCACATCCGGGGGTACACCTGGCACCCCATGCTGAGACTGGACTTCGGCATCCTCGCCGAGTTCGGATGGGAAGACGACGTCGCGTCGTCCGCGCCCACATCGACAGCATAGGGTGGCGCTTCCTCCTCGAGTCTTCACCTACTCACGTCTAACCTCAGGCGGTGTTAGAGTTTCTCGCCTCCATCTCCTACTCCGAGACTCCCTCCATGGTGTCGGGTCTGCCACCGACAAAAATGGTGACGTAATTCATAGGTGGGATGTACCGGACCACCACCCTGGATGATTTCAACGTGTCCATCGGGTTCGTCCAGCCTGAGGACGTCCTAACTCGGGATTACCAGGAGGCCATCTGCACACGCCCCACTAACCTCACCACCGACAAAATGTGAGAGGAGCTGACCGGGGCGCACACCCTGCCGACACTGTTGAAGGGCTCCGCACTTCCCCCCGCCCTCCGTATCTGCCACAAGCTGCTGGCCGGGATAGTCCACGGGCGGAAAGA
Organism: Sphenostylis stenocarpa; assembly: GCA_963425845.1. Lineage (NCBI taxonomy): Eukaryota > Viridiplantae > Streptophyta > Magnoliopsida > Fabales > Fabaceae > Sphenostylis > Sphenostylis stenocarpa. The sequence continues at coordinate 71,508,563 of OY731403.1, forward strand.
GAGTCAGGGTAAGGTTACCCTCCCAGATCTCTTCGCCCTCTATTGCATGAGTCAGAGGCGCCGGTGCAACCCCGGCTATTTCTTCCTGAAGGCTCTCAAGGACTTCGGGAGCAGACCCGTGGGAGCCATCCTCATGGCTCCCCTCATCACCCCGCTGGCAGAAAAATGGGGGTGTAGCGGAAAGGAAGAACTTGCCTCCAGCCTTCGACCCGAAACTATCAACGGGTCTGTCCTGGTCAGCATGGGGATGCTGCTACGCCAAGGGACCCGGTTGATCCTCCACCCTTCGCTGGACATAACTTTGGATCTTCAGGACCTCACAGTAATGCAAGATCTCTCAACACCCCCGGAGTTCCAACAACAGCAGCAACAACAACAACAGTAGCAGTACACGGATGACCTTGCTGGCATCAACCGCAACATCTACGATTTGCGCCAACTATTCGACCAAATGTCCATGAGACAAGAGCAAATGTCCCTAAGGCAAGATGCCTTCGACACGAGAATGGAGACATTAAACCAATACCAAGAGGGAATAAGGCAGGACGTGGCGAAATTCCGACAGGAGTACCTCAACGAAGCTCGAGACCAGGTAGAATTCTGAAGACATATGTACTGGCAATTCCCCTCTTACAGATCATCTCCAGACTCGAGTCCATCGTCTTAGGGATAATGCTTAGAAAATAAACTGCTGTAATAAATTTTTATCATAAATAAAATTTCATTTCATGCATTTTGCTCTCCTTTTCAAAGAGTCAGCGTAACAAAAAGAAACTAAGAGTAAAAAGACTTACGCTAAAAAAAAAGCCAAAAGCCAAAATTGCAAAAAAAAAGAGATAAAACCGTGGAAAAAGGCAGGATTAAAACAAGTTAATCACCTTGACTAACAATTTTTGACAACCAAGCAAGAGTCGAGCAACAATAAACAAGACTACCCGACAACCAGCAAAGTCGGATGACCACCACCAAAAAATGAAAATCAAAGAATCCCTAGCAACCAACAAGCTGGATGAATACCAATAAAATCCCCCGCACAGACCGAACGACCATTCCCAGAAAAGACAAAAAACAAAGACAAGAGAACGCATCTCAACACTCGGCGCATGAGCCACCCGAGCAGTAAGCCGCCACCACCACCAGTTCTACGCAATGGACTGTACCAGCCTGATAGGGGGTTCATACCCAATAACCTGCGCACGCGTTGAGCCTGATCTGCACTCGAGCCGGATCAGTAAGTTGCAACTACCAGCCTTATGGGGGCTTTATACTCATCCATTCTGATGCACAGCGCACTGCAACTACCTGCCTGATGGGGGGTTCATACCCATCCAGTCCTACGCACAGTGGGTTGTAACTACCAGCCTGATGGGGGGCTTATACCCATCAACAGAAGGATCGACTACCATTAGAAGGAGTATCCTGAGGTTCTACCATGTGTCAACCGAAGGGATCAGCTACCATCAGAAGGAGTATCCTGGAGGTGCACAACACAAGTTTTCCCCAGAAGATCAACCGCCGCAAGACGAAGCATATGAAGGGTAACCGAGCAAGAGGGTCAACTCCTTTACCTTCCAGTCGATCTTCTTGGCACGACAGGCTAACATTTGACTGGTCAAGTAAAGGGGGGGCAGCTGTAGACCCCAAATCTTGCCCGACCTCATAATAAAGACCAGAAAACCTCCTATTCGAAGATGGATGAAGCCTAAGAAGCCATTAGGAGAGACTATTAGGCCCCATAATAGGATAGGAAGGATTTTCTGCATTAAAATAAAGATTTTCGCCTTCAGGGATTGAGACCACCGTCTCGCTTTTTGGGACCGCCGTCTCACTTTTTGCGACCGTTGTCCCAGCAAGTTGAGATTGCTGTCTCGTTTGGCGAGACGGCCGTCTTGCCACTTGCGAATGGCGAGACCCCTGTCCCGTTTGGTGAGAAGGCCTTCTCGTTTCTGGGAAAGTCGATACCACCGTCTCGCCAAACGAGACGGTGGTCTTGCCACTTTTACAAGTCGAGACCGCCGCCCCAAATGGCGAGATGGCTGTCTTGACCTTGTTAGACGAGACGACCATCTCGACCTGATAGACGCGAATCCCTATAAATAGTGAGCGCTCCCCCCTCATTTCACACAGTTCTTCCACTTTCCCTTCTACAACTTCTTCAAATTCTCTTCCTAGAACTCCTTCGAAGCATTTTCGGAGTTTCTGAGAGTTTTTTAGAGTTTTTATAGCGTTTCCAAGAGTTTCCCGGTGTTGTAAAGAGCGAAGGGCTGCCAAAACGCACCCTAATTTTTAGAGAATTAATTAAAAAGCTTGCTTCGGAGGTTTCTTCACTCTCTCCCTCTCGCTTACTGCTTTTATTTTTATAATTAAAATTGCGTAATAGATATTAGAGTCATGTAGTCATTACTTTAATTTCGTAAATAAAAGGGTAAAAGCATCTTCTCACAGGTTTATTTATTAAATAGGTGGCCTATCATAGGGAACCCGAAAGGGGCGTCGTAAGGGAACTAACACTTCCCTTACACGTAACTAACTCCCTTACCTAAACTCTGGTTTTAACGACCAAAGTTGGTTTTCGAAAACCAACGCCTTTTTTTACTCCTTTTTCGATGTTTTCGGTAAAAACATCGGTGGCGACTCCATAAGAACCCTTTCAAATTAGTTCTTGGGTTAGCCCGGTTATCGGACAATCCAAGAACACCCTTTCGAAAACCTCGCCTCTAGGTTCAGCCCGGTTATCGGACAACCTAAAGGCATTGTAACATCACCCATAAAAACGCGAAAATTGGAAAGTCGGAACCATCGCGTCGCTCCGACCGCCTCTTTTTGACGGCGGCGACAAGGACATCTAGTCGAATTGCTGGCGCAAGATGTAGATGTTGCGGTTGATGCCAGCAAAGTCGTATGTATACTGCGGTTATTGCTGCTGTTGTTGTTGTTGTTGTTGGAACTCCGGGGGTGTCGGGAGATCTTGCATCGCCACCAGGTCCTGGAGGTCGAAAGTCATGGCTAGCGAGGGGTGGAGGGCCAACCGGGACCCTTGGCGGATCACCATCCCCATGCTGACGAGTATGGACCCGTTGATGGTCTCGGGTCGAAGGTCGAAGGAGAGATTCTCTCCGCCACTGCACCCCCATTTTTCTGCCAGCGGGGTGATAAGGGGAGCCATGAGGATGGCTCCCACGGGACGGCTCCCGAAGTCCTTGAGGGCCTTCACGAAGAAGTAGCGGGGGTTGCATCGGCGCCCTTTGCTCATGCAGTAGAGGGCAAAGAGGTCTGGGTAGGTGACCTTGCCCTGGCTGTCCTTCCGCCCGTGGACAGTCCCAGCCAGGAGCTTGTGGCAGATGCAGAAAGTAGGGGTGAGTGTGGACCCCTTCAGTATGGATGGCAAGGTGCGCATCCCGGTGAGTTCCTCCCACATTTTGCTGGCGGTGAGGGTAGGGGGGCGGTCGCAGATGGCCTCCCAGTACTCCTGGGTCAGGACATCCTCGGGCCGGACGAATCCAATAGACACATTGAACTCGTCTAGGGTCGTCGTCCGGTATGACCCACTTATGAAGTAGGAAACCATCTTCACTGGCGGGAGGCCCGATACCATTGTGGGGAGCTCGTAGTATGTGATGGAGGCGAGAAACTCCATCATAGCTTGTGAGTAGACGTGGGTGGGGGGAGACTGGAGGAGGAAGCACCATCCAATGCTCTCGAGGTGGGCGCGGACCTCATCTTCCCAACCGAACTCGGCGAGGATGCCAAAGTCCAAACTCAACATAGGGTGCCATGTGTACCCTTGAATGTGCTCCAGGCTGGCCTGGTGATGGGGCGAAAGCTGAGTTGGGTTTTGTGGAATTGGGGTCGTGGAAGTACTTGGGCTAGAAGAACCCCTTCTCTTTCTGGAAGCTTCACCTCTATGCATTTTTGGTAGGAGAATGCTCAAATATAGGAGAAAGGAGTGCAAGAGTGCAGGAGAAAGTGTTTGAGAACCCCCTCCAAGGCCCCCTATATATAGAGATCTCGCCAGGATTCGGGACCGCCATCTGGGAAGTCGAGATGGTGGTCTCGATTTTGCAGGGTTCGGGACCGCCGTCTGGAACTTCAAGACGACAGTCTTGTTTTGGTCCTAAGTCGAGACGGCCCTCTCGTCAAGCGAGAAGGCAGTCTCGTCTATATCCAAATCGAGACGGCGGTCTCGTCTTCGGCAAGTGGCGAGACGACGGTCTCGTTTTGGTCCTAAGTCGAGACGGCCCTCTCGCCAAGCGAGAAGGCGGTCTCGTCTTTATCCAAATCGAGACGGCGGTCTCGAATGTCGAGACGACGATCTCGTTTCAGCGCGAGTCAAGATGGCGGTTTGGGAAAACAAGACGGTGGTCTCGATTTTTAGAAGTATTTTTGTTTTAAAAGAAAATAAGACCTTGTTCAAAAACATTTTATGCATGCAATGTTTTCATGTTTGATGTCCTATAATGCCTATTTCATTAGTTTTTCAGAAGGATTAACTGGTGTGTCTTGTAGAGACGGGTGCCCTCTGATCTCCGCTTTTCTGCTGTACTTGGTTGTACCATTCCGGACTTAATGTGACGAAGAATGACTTTTTCTTTCTTATTTTGGAGAGCACATTATGCCACATTGGCGCCCTTTTTTCTTTGGTTTAGAGATTTCAATCCTCTTGTTGATTATACGCCTCCATATTCCTAAACTAATTGTTGGAATAATGTTGTGAGGGTCAAGAGAAAAGAAGTAGAAGATAAATTCAACGGCTTGTGTTTTAGACGGTTGATTTTATTAAGAAAAGATTTTGTAAGAATGGCTGGCTAAGGTTAGGCCTGTGTTTAAGCTTTTGTCTAAGAAAACGTTTTTCTCTTTTTTTTTTTGTGGATTTGCGCCTTAGCCTGTTTTCATTGCTTTTATGGCTGATCGATTTCCCTAGATCGCCCTATGAGTTTTCGAACTAGGATATTATGTTTTTGTCCTATATTTTGTCTAGGTTCCTTCCTTTTTCTTTTTGTTTTAGGGAATCCTAGCGGACCTTATTTTGTAACCCTAACTTTTGCTTAGGCTACCCTTTATTTTTGTTCGGGTGTCCTAACGGGTTGACCCTATCTTTTGCGTAGCCCCCTTAGTGGGTTTCCTACCGGGTATCTTGCCCTTTTCTTTTGGCCTTTGGCTTCTATGGGCTTTTTTCTTTTCTTTTTGTTTTTTCACAATATTGGTGAAACACAGCTTTATTTATGGTGAGGTAAAACCTTATTTTGTGCTTCTAATCGACTAGCTTGATTATTATGGCAATGGTACATTTTGATTATTTGGACGCGCTCTTATTCTTTCTTTCTTCTTTTTTTTTTGTTTAGACAAGGTTATTATGAGGTCTAGACATGAAGTAGCAAGTGTTAGAATCGCGCAGCGGAATGTTCGCGTGGTCGGACAAAAACCAAGAGGGGGGGTGAATTGTTTTCTTAATAAAAATTAGGTTTTCAAAATTTTCCCCAAATTTTACCGATTAAAAACTGTGTAAATGCAAATAGAGAAGAGTAGAGAAGATTACACAGTAGGTTTATACTGGTTCGGATCAAAAGACCCTACGTCCAGTTGCTAATCACTCAAAAGAGGATTAACGCTGTCACTAAGAACAAATTGTTACAAAACAAATTACAAATGAAAGAGATAAAGTAAAGACAACACCTCTCTTGAAATCCACAAGAGATGAAGAACAACTTTCCCCAGAGACGGCACAACACACAATCCACTAAGAACTCCACTTAGTGATTCTTATCGCTTCTAGCCCACACTAGGTTCCAAAAGCCCCCTTTCCTTGCAACAAACAGTTCTCTGGCACTCACAACACTTAACTTTTGTATGGAAAGAGTTGTTCTTCATTTTTCTGAGTGCCAAAGCAGAGTTTAAGTAGGGAAATTAGGGTTTAGAAATTGGGGATTTCGAAACTAGGGTTCTTGGTAATTGGGTTTTCGAAAATAGGGTTGATTTGAAATTTAAAATGAAAAACAGACTGAAATAATCGATTATTTGGAGTGATAATCGATTAAAACGAAGCCAAATACGACATAACCCAAACCTCTCGGATTAATCGATTATTTGGTGAAATAATCGATTATCCAGTACTGAACAAGTACAAAATAATCGATTATTTTGTTGTTTAATCGATTAAAACAGTGACTTTGTATAGAAAGTGGTTTTCTCACTTGTTTTAATCGATTATTTACCTATATAATCGATTAAAGCCGAGCCTGCATGATAAATCCGAGCATTTTGAAGCTTCTAAGTTACGGACTATGTACAGGCTATCTTAGATTCTATAATTACGAGACTCAATCAAACTAAAACGAGTTATTACAATACAGAAATCATCAATCTTCAATCTTCAATACTCTAAGTCTTTAAGCTCTTGGATCATCATCAAAATCAACATTCTTCATGATCATTATTTGCAACATCAAGTCCTTGAATGTTCAACAATCTCCCCCTTTTTGATGATGATCAAAATTATCTTTTTAAAGCCCTTGTAATAACCTGTTTTATCTGTCATACTAACAAACACATTAAACATACCAGATAAAATTTAATATTGAATCATAGGCTTTAAATTTTTCTCCCCCTATTTTGATTATAATAAAAAATAACTCTGCAACATCAAGCATAAGAGCTCCCCCTCAAAATATGCATAAGTTAGAGAAAGCTCCCCCTCAATCATAGCATGAAAGAAACATCATATTTTATTTTATAATCATTCATCCATTACAACATCAAGACAATAAGAAAATACATCGATTATCTCTATATCAGACAGCTTTAATCGATTATTTCTAGCAAATAATCGATTATCTGAGGCATTTAATCGATTATTTCACGAAATAATCGATTATTCCAGAGGAGAATACCCTATTTTGGACGTTGAGGGAAAATAATCGATTATTACTTCCAGTAATCGATTATTCCAGAGGCTATATCAAGTTTTTGAGATTTATATGCATAATAACCTATGAACATGCTCCACCACGAATTTTAACATAACAATCATCCAGAAACAGTCAAATTAAGCAGATTTTAATCTATTTCTAATATCCCTAAGTCTCTTCTAAGATCATAGAATCTATCCTTGGGTAGAGGCTTAGTAAATATATCTGCTAATTGACGTTTAGTGTCTACATACTCTATTTTGCAGTTTCCTTTGCTGATATGATCTCTTAAAAAGTGATGTCTAATCTCAATATGTTTAGTCCTAGAGTGCATTACTTGGATTCTTAGTTAGATTAATTGCACTCGTATTATCACACATTAAGGGTATGTCATTTAAATATATACTATAATCCTCTAACTATTGTTTCATCCACGGAATTTGAGCACAACAACTACCAGTTGCAATATATTCGACTTCGAGTGGTAGATAAAGCTACACATGCTTGTTTCTTAGAATGCCATGATATTAAGGATGATCCTAACAAATGACATGTCCCACTAGTGCTTTTCCTATCAATTTTACATCCACCATAATCGAGCATCAGAATATCCTATTAAACTCATACAAGCATCGAGACGGATACCACGGACCAAAATCGGTAGTTCCTTTTAAATATTTTAAAATATGTTTTACTACAATTAGATGAGATTCTTTAGGACAAGCCTGAAATCTAGCACACACACGGACGGAATGCATAATATCGGGTCTACTTGCGGTTAAGTATAACAGTGATCCTATCATACCTCTATACATAGTTTGATTAACTTCCAAACCTGATTCATCCTTGTCTAAATAGCATGAAGTTCCCATGGGTGTGTTAGCTTCCTTTGAGGTGTCCATACCAAACTTTTTGAGAATCTCTTTGCAGTATTTAGTTTGAGAGATGAAAGTGCCATCTTTAAGTTGCTTGATTTGAAGTCCAAGGAAGAATGTTAATTCTCCCATCATAGACATTTCAAACTCTCCCTGCATAATCTTAGCAAATTCTACACACAAAGAATTATCGGTTGATCCAAAAACAATATCATCAACATATACCTGGACCAATAAGATATGTTCTTTAACTTTCTTAATAAATAGTGTAGAATCAATTTTTCCTCTTGAAAAATCATTTGCAGTTAGGAAACTACTTAATCTTTCATACCAAGATCTAGGAGCTTGTTTCAACCCATATAATGCTTTCTTCAATTTGAAAATATGATTAGGATTATTAAAATCTTCAAATCCAGGGGGTTGCTCTACATACACTTCTTCTTTAATAAAACCATTTAAAAATGCACTCTTAACATCCATTTGATATAATTTAAATTTCATCATAGATGCATAAGCAAGAAGTAGGCGTATAGCCTCTAACCTGGCCACGGGAGCATAAGTTTCATCATAATCTATACCTTCCTCCTGACAATAGCCTTTTGCAACAAGTCTGGCTTTATTCTTTGTTATATTACCATCTTCATCAAGCTTATTTCTGAATACCCATTTAGTTCCAATAACTTGATGTGACTCTTCTCTTGGGATTAGTTCCCGAGACTTGATTCCTTTCAAATTGGTTAAGTTCTTCTTGCATGGCTATGCACCATTGATCATCTTTAAGTGCTTCCTCAATGTTTTTAGGTTCAATCTGTGACACAAAAGCAACAGACATACAGAAATTATTCATATTTCTAGTTCTTACCCCTTTTGAGATGTCACCTATAATGTTGTCCAATGAGAGTCCTCTAGGTGATTGCCATTCTTTTGCTAATTGAGGAGTTTGAGAAGGCACATTATCTTCCAAGTATAATTCATCAAGGGCCTCTCTTATATATTCATCATCACCTGCAAGTCTTTTATTTGACTCAAGAGGATTTCCCCCAAGGTCTACAATCTCATCAAAGGTAACATGTATAGATTCTTCTATATTCAAAGTTCTCCTATTAAACACTCTATATGCCTTGCTAGTTAAAGAATAACCTAGAAAAATGCCCTCATCGGCTTTTGAGTCAAATTTTCCTAGATTGTCCTTTCCATTATTTAGCACAAAACATTTACATCCAAAAATCTTTAAATGAGCAACATTAGATTTTCTACCATTAAACAATTCATATGGAGTAGATTTTATAATTGACCTAATGAGCATTCTATTTAAAACATAACATGCGGTGCTAACCGCATCAGCCCAAAAATATTTAGGAACATTAGATTCATTTAACATAGTTCTTGCAAGTTCCTCTAATGACCTATTTTTCCTCTCAACTACACCATTTTGTTGGGGAGTCCTAGGAGCGAGAAAAGTTATGTAATATACCATTTTCCTCACAATAATTCTCAAACTTTTCATTTTGAAACTCACCACCATGGTCACTTCTTAAAACTTTAATTCTTAGGTCTTTCTCATTTTGTATTTGTTTTGCAAATTTTCTAAAGACCTTAAAAGCTTCACTTTTCGTAGTTAAGAAAAATGTCCAAGTATATCTAGAATAATCATCAACAATTACAAGTCCATAATAATTTCCACCAAAGCTTTTTATCCTAGAAGGTCCAAATAAATCTAAATGTAATAATTCTAGGGGTTTTGAAGTGGAAATCACATTCTTTGATTTAAAAGATGATTTTACTTGTTTACCTTTTTGGCATGCATCACACAATCTATCTTTTTCAAATTTTAACTTAGGCAATCCAATAACTAAGTCTTTTGATATCAATTTATTCAAGTGATGCATATTTATATGAGCCGCTCTTTTATGCCATAACCAAGGGTTCTCTTCCTTAGCAACTAAACATGTTATACTAGACTCATGTAAACAATCCATATCAATCAAATATATGTTGTTATGCCTAATGCCTTTTAATTCTACTTTTTCGGAATTTACTAAATGTATGGTGCAAAATTTGCTTTCAAAAGTTACCTTGAATCCTTTGTCACACAATTGGCTTATGCTAAGTAGGTTATGTTTTAATCCATCAACAAGAAGCACATCCTTAATTTCCAATGTGTTTGGACCACCTATGTTTCCAATTCCGAGAATCTTCCCTTTGTTGTTATCCCCATAAGTCACATATCCTTGTTCTTTGGCTTTGAAACTTACAAATTTCGTTTTATCTCCAGTCATATGTTTTGAGCATCCACTATCAAGATACCACATAGACTTCTTTGATTTGGAAGTTTCCTACAACACAAGAACATATAAACTTAGGTCCCCACAACTTTTGGGTCCTTGGGGTTAGAGACATAACAATCTATTTAAATACTGCAAAACTTCTTTTAATTAATCTGCTGGTTTAATTAATCTGTTAAAAGATTCTTTTAATCTGTTAAAAGTGCAGTTTTAATCTGTTAAAATGTCTTTTAATCGATTAAAACGCAGTGTAGAAAAAATTTTTAAGTTGTTTTAATCGATTGAAACGAGATTTAATCGATTAAAAGAGTTCTGATCGGTCATAACTAAATTCTGATCGATCATAACTGATTCTGATCGGTCATAATTACATTCTGATCGATCATCCTGACCCTTTAAGTGATTTTAATCGATTGAAACATGTTTTAATGGATTGAAAAGAATTTTGATCGCTTATAATTTGATTCTGATCGATCATCCTGACCCTTTAAGTGATTTTAATCGATTGAAACGTGTTTTTAATCGATTTAAAAGATTCTGACCGCTCATAATAAAAATCTGGTCGATCACAATGAGTTCTAAATGGTTTTAATCGATTAAAAACAAGTTGTATCGATTAAAATACTGTAAAAACACTTCTTTGAACATTCTAAGTGATTTTATTCGGTTCTTTCAAAATTGCATCAGTTAAAAACATGTTTTAAGAAAGCTTTTGTAAAAATACTTTGTTTTTAGTTGTTTAAAACAATTTTAGAGGCTTTTCGCAAAAATCTTTAAGTGAAGAACCTTCATGCAATAGAAAAGATAAAATGTTTTTACCTAATCATTCTGTTTAAAACATACTAAATGATCCATTTTCTTTGAATAAATACAAGATACAAATAGATTTATTTAACAATTGGACCCAAATATATTTACCTTTAGGAACACCAAAATGTTTAATTTTACACTTATTTGAAGTGTGACCTTGTTTCATACAATAGAAGCATGCATTTGGAGTAGCTTTAGAACAAGATACATTATTAACATGACATGCTCTAGTTCCTTTTTCTACCCATATTCTTTTCTTTTTAGATTTACTCTTTTTCAAAGGAACTCTTTGATTTACATTATTTTGAGCAATTACCCTTTCATGCTTCCTAAGATCATCAATTTCTTTTTCGGCTTTGTCAAGCAAATGGTTAAGAATATCTATGTCATATTCATGCTCTTTACAATTTGCACAAGCTAAGTCCTTATTCTCATCTAAGCATACAATTTTCGTATTAGCTACCTCCTTTTCTTCTAAACATGCAATTTTCAATTTTAAGGACTCATTTTCCTTTTTGGATCTTCTTAGATTTTTCTTTACAACTTTAAATTCGTTTTTCATATCCATAAATGCAGTAAATAACTCATTATAAGCATTTTGCAATTCATCATGGTCATTTTCTTCATTAGAGGATGAATCGGAATCACTAACCTCAAAATCCGAAGAAATTTTGTCATTTGCCATTAAGCAATTGTTTGCTTCTATTTCCGAGTCGCTTGATTCTGAATTTGAATCACTGTCATCCCAAGCAATATATGCTTTCTTCTTGAATTGCTTTTTGCCCTTGTGTTCATCATTTTTCTTGTTTGGGCATTCGGTCTTTATATGCCCTGCTTCACCACAACCATAGCATTTTATATTAACGGAAGAATTTTCTTTTACCTTTCCCTTACCTTTGAAAGGATGTCTTCCTTTTGCTTTGATCATCTTGGTGAACTTCTTTATAAAAAGACTCATCTCTTCTTCATCAATTTCGGAGTCTTCTTCTTCTTCTTTCTTATTTTTGCTTCTTGAAATCTCGGTCTTGAAAGCTAGGTTCTTCTTTTGATATTGACCCTCTTCCTCATTTAGTCTTCCAAGGTCAAGTTCATGCTCTCTAAGATTTCCAAATAATGCCGCCATAGACATAGTGGCAAGATTTTGTGACTCCGAGATGGCCGTCACCTTAGGTTGCCATTTCCTATCCAAAGATTTCAAAATTTTAACATTTAATTCATCAACGTCAAATACTTTACCTAATCCGGTGAGATGATTCACAATATGAGTGAAACGCTTTTGAACGTCGAAAATTGTTTCGCCGGGTTGCATCCGGAACATTTCGTATTCTTGGATTAGGGAGTTTTTACGTGCTCTTTTGACGTCGTCAGTTCCTTCGTGGGTCACCCTTAGCATTTCCCACATTTCCTGTGCACTTTTACAAACTGAAATTCTATAAAACTCATCAAGGGTTAGAGCAGATGAAATAATGTTTCTAGCCCTAACATCAAATTGTGCTTTTCGACTTTCTTCTGCAGTCCATCTAGAAATAGGTTTAAGAACGTCAACACCGTTCTCAGTAGTTTTAGGAACAAATGGACCATTTAAAATTGCGTCCCAAACGCCTCTATCAACAGACTCTAAAAATATTTGCATACGTACTTTCCAAAAAGGATAATTTTGACCCGCAAAAAGTGGGGGTCTGTTGATAGACGCACCTTCGGCAAAAGTTTGATTTTGTCCGGCCATTTTCGAAAAGTTTGAATGAATATCAAAGCAAGCTCTGATACCACTTGTTAGAATCGCGCATCGGAATGTTCGCGTGGTCGGACAAAAACCAAGAGGGGGGGTGAATTGTTTTCTTAATAAAAATTAGGTTTTCAAAATTTTCCCCAAATTTTACCGATTAAAAACTGTGTAAATGCAAATAGAGAAGAGTAGAGAAGATTACACAGTAGGTTTATACTGGTTCGGATCAAAAGACCCTACGTCCAGTTGCTAATCACTCAAAAGAGGATTAACGCTGTCACTAAGAACAAATTGTTACAAAACAAATTACAAATGAAAGAGATAAAGTAAAGACAACACCTCTCTTGAAATTCACAAGAGATGAAGAACAGCTTTCCCCAGAGACGGCACAACACACAATCCACTAAGAACTCCACTTAGTGATTCTTATCGCTTCTAGCCCACACCAGGTTCCAAAAGCCCCCTTTCCTTGCAACAAACAGTTCTCTGGCACTCATAGCACTTAACTTTTGTATGGAAAGAGTTGTTCTTCATTTTTCTGAGTGCCAAAGCAGAGTTTAAGTAGGGAAATTAGGGTTTAGAAATTGGGGATTTCGAAACTAGGGTTCTTGGTAATTGGGTTTTCAAAAATAGGGTTGATTTGAAATTTAAAATGAAAAACAGACTTAAATAATCGATTATTTGGAGTGATAATCGATTAAAACAGAGCCAAATATGACAGAACCCAAACCTCTCTGGATTAATCGATTATTTGGTGAAATAATCGATTATCTGTACGGAACAGTACAAAATAATCGATTATTTTGCTGTTTAATCGATTAAAACAGTGACTTTGTATAGAAAGTGGTTTTCTCACTGTTTTAATCGATTATTTACCTATATAATCGATTAAAGCCGAGCCTGCATGATAAATTTGAGCATTTTGAAGCTTCTAAGTTACAGACTATGTACCGACTATCTTAGATTCTATAATTACAGACTCAATCAAACTAAAACAGAGTTATTACAGTACAGAAATCATTAATCTTCAATCTTCAATACTCTAAGTCTTTAAGCTCTTGGATCATCATCAAAATCAACATTCTTCATGATCATTATTTGCAACATCAAGTCCTTGAATGTTCAACAGCAAGAAGAGAAGCATATAGTAAGAAATATATTCTTGATTAATTAGGAAGGGAATATGTGCCCTAAAATGCCCGGGGGTCGGGCTAGCCCCGGGGGATAATCTCTAAGAATTACTGGGTTTACATCCCTTAAGCAAAGAAAAAGATCTCCTAATGACTAGGGTAGCTATTGACACTTGCATCCCTCCGCTTCGAAATATTTGTTTGAGTGTGTGGAGGGGAGACTTCCCTTTTCTTCTTTCTGCTCTGCCCTTTGCAGGGTCATATCTTAGGCCATACTTAAAGGGGTTATCTTTGAATTTTGGGGGTTCCCTCATCCCTTGGGAATCTGCCCCCAGTCCTTGGCCAGGATGGTAACCATGTTTCATCATCATGCGGGCTACCTTCGTATTATTGGGAATCTCTCTACACTAGCAATTTCGAGCGCTTGAAAAGATGTTTCAAGGGCCTCTTCAGCCACGTCCACATAAGGTTGGGTAGATGGTCCACTGATCAGGATATCGTCTTCTGCTTGGACCGTGACCAGTTTGTCATCCACTATGAACTTGACTTTCTGGTGGAGCGTCGAAGGTATTGCCTTAGCGTCATGAATCCAAGGCCTACCGAGGAGACAACTATATGCCAGAGTAATGTCAATTACATGGAAATCGACGTTGAAGATAGTGAGTCCAACTTGGATTGGCAAATTGACTTCCCCCACTACTTCTCGCTTGGATCCGTCGAAGGCTCGAACGATAGTGCTGCTTGGGCGCAGACGGGTTCCTTGAATAGTCAACTTGTCCAGTGTGCACTTGGGCATCACGTTCAGGGATGACCCGTTATCCACAAGAACTTTAGCAATGAGGTACTCCTTGCACTTGATGGAAATGGGCAAGGGTTTGTTATGGCTTGACCCTTCGAGGGGGAGTTCTTCCTCTGTGAAGGTGAGGTGATCGCTTGCCGTAATGTGACCGACAATCCTCTCGACCTTTTCTTGGGATATAGTGTGAGGTACATGCACTTCGCTCAAAACCTTCATTAGGGCGTTTCTATGAGGTTCTGAGCTCATCATTAGAGATAATAGAGTTATCTTTGCAGGTGTATGATTGAGCTGATCAATAATAGAATACTCGTTTTGCCTTGTGAACTGGAGTAATTCATCTGTCTCCTCCTTGGATTCTTTATTTTCTCTTTCTTCGGTCTGCTTATTTTTCCCTTTATTCTTGGCGGCATCCTCTTGTAAGCCCTTGGGGGAGTAGACCCTTCCACTTCTATTCATGCCCCCAATGCCGGCTATATTGGAGATATCCTCCTTTATTGGTGAAGATTCCCCGTATCTCCACGGTACAACTTTATTAGATTCATAGGGGAAAGGACGTGGCATAAATAGTCGTACAGGCGTTCTTGCCCCCTCGTTCTTATTGATTTTGAGGACCAATGGTCGAGGCTTATTATCCTCTTGTGGTGGATCGACCGTTGGGGAGAACTTGATTAGAAGCGGCATTCTCTCCATTCTTCTGATTTGGAAGACGTGTAAGTTAATCCTTCCTTTTTATTATCTTGTTTATTAAAAGTGAAGGAGGGGAAATCAAATATGCGAATGAATGAATGATATGCATGCAAGTAGACAATTGTTGAATAAATAAATTTCATTTATCCGTAGAAGGTGTACATTCCCCTATTCCATACTACAAAGTAACTTCTGACAGAAACGAAAAAGCCTAAAGAAACCCACAGGCGGGTCTTAATCTCTATGTAATTCCCTTTCGGTTTCCCGGATGTGACGAGTGAGTGCTTTGCTTTGCTTCTGGACTGCCTGGCTCATATTTTCACTATACTTTTGAGCCTCTCTGATCTTCGCCTCTTGATGGACGACCAAGGCTTGCAGTTTGTCGAGTTTTGCGAGGGCTCGGTCCTTTTCTTGTAGTACTTGGCCATACTGAGCTAGCCCGTCTCTTTCTTTGCAGCGTAGCTCAGTGAGACTTTTGTTGAGTCTTCGGTTGGCTTCTCGCTCTTGGCGTATTTCTGACCGAGTTCTTGTGAGATCTTGTAGCAAGTCCTTGATCGTCTGAGCCTGTTTTGCTGATTCATCCTCAAGGTGTGCTGATTTGGCGGTTATTTCTTGAAGTTGGCTTTCCGAGCTGGTTCTAGCAGTTTTGGATGCTTGGATAGCTTGTTCGTTAGTATCAGCACATTGGTCCTTGAGGTGCTCTATTTGATGATCCTTTTTCTTGCATTGCCTCTATAGATCATCTATGGTGAGGATAGATTCTTGTTCTCTTTCTTCAAGGGCCCTCATCTAGGCTCCCATGATTTCTATCCTCCGGGTCAAGGCGTCGACTTGATTTCGCAGCTCTTCACTGTTTGAACATGTAGCGAGTGAGGCGGATGGTTGCAACATCCCTCTTTTCCATCTCCACTCCTCGTAGTCACTAGAGACATCTACTCGAGCTTTTCCTAGCTCTCTATCTACCATAAAGACTGGTTTCTCCCATGCTTTTCTCACAGCTAGTGAGTTAGCAATTGTGCATGGGTCTCCGAAGAAACACAGTCCTCCGAGCTCCCCCCAGGATATTGTAGTTTGAGTCCTCATGAGTTGTCTCATAGCTACTCTCGGCGAATAGGCTATGTAACCCCTGAGTCCTATCAACGGTATGCTTGGGTAATCCCCACATCTGATGAGGACTGGGCCGGGTCGGAACCAAGGGCAAACCCAGGAAAATTGGTCGGCGTCCCATTGTTCCAACTCGACCTTCCACTCCAAGGTTAGGCGTTTGTGGAGAGGGATTTTGGAGAAGCTTCTCAAAGGGTCGGGGAACATCCCCATGTGACTAGAGGCGTAGAAATGTGTGATTCCCCACACAAAAAGTAGTGAAGAGCAACATCTAAGTGTTTTTCCTTGCTTCTGTCGGCATAATTCCATCGAGAGAAAGGTGTCGGCAAGAAGTGCAGGGAAGGGACTCTTCGAGTTCACGTCCCAGGCGAAGAAGGCGTCCATGACGGCTTGGTCTACTGTGTCGATATGGAAGGGAAACAAGATTGTTCCAAATATAATCAAGGCCAGGGTTTTGTTAAAAGTGGCCCATTCTGCCCTTTCAGCCAAAGAGGACAGATGGTCTTCTTACATTGAGATTTTCCAACCCTGGATGTTCCCTTTTTCTACCAGAGTAGTCTGTCAGAAAGGCAATTGGATGATGGCTGCGACTTGTGTTGCAGAAGTATATGCCTCGTGGCGAATATGGACCCCGGCTGATTTGGGCCATTTTAGCATAATTTCATACTCCTCCAAAGTAGGCACCATATTGAATTGCAGAAATTCGAAGCAGTGCAAACTAGAGTTCCAAAAATGAACTAGAACCCTGATAAAAATGGGATCGACACAGATCTTCAACAGGTCGAGGATCCATCCATAGGATTTTTCGAAGTCGGAGCGGACCTCTGACGGTATTATCGCGCAAAGTCGTTCCAGCTTCTCAGTATGGTATCGGGGAATGTCCACTTTCTTCAATTGTCTACTAGTCCCCTCCATTTCCTAAAAACCAAAATGTATGTTTTATGAACATGATGCTTATTGTGGGTATGCATGTGAGTGTTTGTTTTTTCTTATTTATTTATCATGTTTCATTTCTACATGATGTATGGTGTTATTCGCGTATTTTTTTTTCAGAAAAAATAAACTACCTATATGGATGATTTATGAATTTAATGTCTATAAACAAGGTCCCATTTATTTGACTTGGGTCTTTATTTGATTTTGTTTTGGTTTTAGAGCCTCTTATCTCTTCTGTTGGACTGCGTGGCTACTTAGCTTACAAACAACTTGAAACCAGGCTAGCTAAAAGGCAGACTGTCCGAGATAAAATTGTTTAATGCGAAAGAATAATACTAGCGTGTTAGAAATGTAGGCTGATATCAAGAGGGGGGGTGAATTGATCTTTGAAAGATTTTCGCAATTAACAAATTATCAATTTCAAAGATTAAGAAATCTGATCAATTCTTGAATCACACACAACAAGCAATCAAAAATAAATGCAATCACAAAATTAAAGAAGAGAAAGGTTTAGAAAGATATCACCAATGTTTATACTGGTTCACCCAATCCCAGGGCTACGTCCAGTCTCCAGCCAAATTCCAGCTGGGTTCCACTAGATTGAATGTTTTACAGATTACAACCTTAACCTTACACTCAATCTAACACAAGAACCACAATTCCAGTTCCTACACCTAACCTTTCACCAAGAACCAAATTCCAGTTCTTGAACTACCCTGCAGCCAAATTCCATCTACAGAAACCAGTGCCCACAATTCCAGGCACCCACAATATAGTAAAAGAAAGTAAAGAAACAAACAGAAGAAACTAAGAATGCTCAAACCAGTTTTATGCAGTTCTGCAATATGTGTTTCTTCTCCAAAGAAATGCAAGTTTGCCTCAAGAAAGAACTTTGATGAACTTCACAAAAACAAGCGTGATTCTCTCTTGAAAATAGAACTTTTGATTGCTTGATTGATTGCTAAAAGATGTGTTTAAAAAATTTCAAGCAATCTGTTTTTATAGAAGATTTTCAAAACTGCTGGTTTAATTAATCTGTTAAAATAATCTTTTAATCTGTTAAAAGTCTTGTTTTAATCTGTTAAATCTTCTTTTAATCCATTAAAACATTCTTGATTATTTTCCAGATTTGTTTTAACTAATATGAAAACGTTTATATCAATTAAAACTCTTTTCAAAAAATCTTCTAATCTGTTTTAATCGATTGTTTCGACTTTCAATCGATTAAAATACTGCAAAACATTTTTATAAACTTTTCCAAGTGATTTTAACTGATAAAAATACGTTTTAATCGATTGAAACGTTTAGTACAAATTTTCCAAGTTGTTTTAATCGATTGAAACGCGGTTTTAATCGATTAAAATAATTTTGATCGGTCATAACTCAAATCTGATCGATCATATCTGGTTATGATCGGTCATAAACCCATTTTGATCGATCATATCTGGTTCTGATCGGTCATAAAGTCATTATGATCGGTCATCTGATATACCAAGTGGTTTTAATCGATTATTTTGAAGTTATATCGACTAAAATACTGAAAAAACACTTCCTTGATCTTTTTAAGTGATTTTAATCGGTTATTTCGAAATTGTATCAGTTAAAATACTGACAGAAGCTTTTCAACACTTCTTTTAATGAAAACAATCGATTATTTTGAAGTTATATCAGTTGAAAACTTGTTATAGAAGTGTTAAGAACATTTTAGTTGATAAACCACATATACTATTAGTTAAAATAGTTGATTAAAAATCCTTTTGTCAAAATGTTTTGTTTTTAACGGTTAAAACATTTTTTAGAGGAAATTGCAAAATCTTTTTAAGTGAAGAAACCTCATGCAGCAGGAAGATAAAATGGTTATACCTAAGCAGAGCTCCAGACATACTAATCCTCTTCTCTTTTATCTTAAGTGACATTTGACTGCCACAGAGTTGCCTTTGACTTCATTTTTGACTTCATCAAATCAACAAGATCTTTGCCAAAGTAAATAAGATCTTCATTACTTTCAGTCTCCCCCTATTTGATGAAGACAAACACCACTTTGAATAATAACTCTGCAAAAGAAGTCACTTGATAAAATAGATTAATGAGTAATCAACATTTAATCATTTTCCTATTTCTCCCCCTAAATTTCTGCTTCCCTCAACTATAGAATTATTATTTCTCCCTCTAAATTGATCAAAATTATTTCTCCCCCTTTTGACTTCATCAAAAAATAGGGAACAGAGAGAAAAAAAATGCATGATATGTATTAAGTTTTAGATTTTGAAATATAGAAAAAAAATTGGATACGATACTTTACTCATGTAAAGATTAATCAAAGTTGATTCAAACTTATCTTCATTAACACGTTTGTAATGAATACAATTAACACGTGTAAAGATAAGGGAATCACGCTTTAGTAGCATGTTACAAGAACAACCATTAACTAAAGCCTTTAATTTTTCTTCCCAGAGTAAAAATCGATTAAAAACAGGACAAAAACGATTAAAAGGTTCTTGTTTAATGGTTTTAATCGATTGAAATTATGTTTTAATCGATTAAAACAGTGATGAATTTTGAAAGTTTAGAACATAAGTTCATTTAATCGATTAATTCGACATTTAATCGATTAAAACAGTAATGAAGAATGTTGTATAAGTGCTTTTAATCGATTTAAAGTTTGTTTGTATCGATTAAAACGACCAATTTTGAAAACTTAGTAATGTTTGATGTATTTGTCATGTCTAATCCAGTGCAAATTTTGTACAACCAATCATTTAGAAAAGTGTTTTACAATAATATCATCTACATCGATTAACTTTTAACCAATAGATCCATCAAAATCCGAATAGAATCTTATTTAGCTAATTCAACTGATGTAAACTAGTTTTAGTTGATGACATATAGATTTTAATCGATTGATACGCAGTTTAATCGATTATTCTGTTGTGATTTTCCTATGTAAGTGTTTCTTTTAATCGATTTAATCGATTAAATCCATTTTGTATCAGCTAAAAATATCAGGGATCTATGTTAAATTCTATCTAGGTTTTCCTGATTCGACTTAAAACCTACATTATATTAATCAAAACTAAAAATATTGTTTCTGGTTAATAACCAGTTAATATTACAGTCCATAAAAGAGAATTTAGAAGCAAAAGAAATATGACGTAAAGAGAGAAAAGAAGATAAGAATGGACCCTTTTTGTCCAAAAAAAAACTCAATCATCCCAGTTGCCTTGGTTGAGCTGCATATCTTCCAATTTGGTGTAGATATCAACAATATGGTTTCCAAGGGATGTGAACTGACTGTTGGACTGCTGAAAATGTTGGTATGTCATCTGCATATGCTTTCTCTGGTTTTCCTGCAAAGTGGCCATTTGAGAAAGCATTGTCCTTTCAAATTGAGACAGAGGGGTCCCACAGTCAGGCTGCGTAGGGGATGATCTCCATATTTTCATATGAAGCTTGACCACTGGTAGATTCGAGAACCTCTGCAGCAGCTGGAGAGGAAGGAATTTGACCTTGCTCATCTTCTTCATCATTGTCTTCCTCACCTTCAAACATACCAGCATCAACCTTAGAAATCCATTCATCATCAATTTTAATAAACCCCATTTTTCGTATGGTTGAGTCATCAATCTCATTTGATGCTTTCGGAGTTTCTGCATACTCCCCTTCTAAATCCACTGCAAAATGTCTAAAAAATTTATTGATCAACAAAGCATAAGGTAATTTATAATCAGCAAGTCTCTTGGCTTTTACCATGTGGTCTTTAATAACATAGACCCAGTTAAACCGAATCCTATTTTCAATACAGTACATGAGAGCCAAATCACCCTCATTGAGTATAGCATGATTACTCCCCCTTGGAGTAAGCATCCATGCAATAATGAAGGCAAGAATTCTTGATTCAAGCCTCATCTTCCCAGCATTGAAAATTCTAACCGAATCATTTTGGTCTTTGAGACAAGTGCGAAAAAATTGAGTTTTGTTAAACTCTGGTAATTCAGCAATATTACCTCTAGAGATTTTTACCCCAACATCTTTGAGGCCAGCAACTTCATCCCAAATGTCAGGAGTAATGACCAAATTGACTCCTTTTACCTGAGACCTTAAGGTGGAACCACTGACAGTGAGATTTGCATAGAAAACTCTTACCAGATCTGGTTGAATATTGCCAGTATATTCCAGAAAATTCTTCAGTTTTTGATTCTTTAGTTTCCTTCTTAATGAAGTGAATCATTCTTCATCCAGCCACGCAAACCTTATGAATTTGGGGATTACAAGCTGCTTTTGACTAAAATTAGTGATGAAATTATTCATCTTATCTCTATCACCACTGAACCAATTTTCAAGGTGGTCTCCCTGATTTCCAACAGAGGAAGACTCTCCTTTCTACTTCCTTCTTGATTTTAATCTTCTAAGCATCTTGTTGTATAGTTTTAGAGAGGGATTTTGAAACGTGAGTACAAGAAGAAGGAGAGAAGAAACTTGAACCAGAGACTGAAGAATTAGAATAATGGACTTCAAGTGAGCAAGAAGAGTCACGAATGTCAAATTTTGTGAATTGTAGTCCAATTCGACAGAACCTACAACAAACAGCTTTAATTTCACATGTCCCCTTGACTGAAGGCAGAGGCACAGATTTCAGGACAATGGGTACTGCAGCTATTTTGTTCTTGGATGAATTTTTGACTTGGTCAATAGATGTAATAAATGTATTATGCAGATTTTGATTTAACACAAAACTTGAATTTTTGACTCTGTTTTGCTGCCCAATTTTCAATTGAAAGTTGTGAAAATGATTTTCAGGAACAAATTAATTGATTAATCAACAAATTAGCCTATTAATTTGATCTTTAATATTAGGTTTGAAAATGCAATAGTAAAATGATCGATTAATACTTAAAAGAATCGATTGTTTATGTACTGGAAGAGATTTAGAAAATGATACCAGAATTTAAATCGATTAAAACGAAGAAGAATCGATTAAACTTGACCTCTTAGTGATTTTAACTGATATAAATCCTTTTTAACCGATTAAAACAGCTAAACTAAAATTCCTGACAGAATTTTAATCGATTAATTTGTATTTCAATCGATTAAAACTGTACGGATAGATTTTCTGATATTTTCTGTAAGTGATTTTAACAGATTAAAACTGTTTTATACCAATTAAAATAATCAGTTTACCGAACCAGAATCAATTCTGCTGTATTGAACATCGAGGGACTTCCAGATTTTGTTCCTGCAAAATAGATTTAGCATGTTTCTGGTACCCTTTTTGTAATTATGGGGTCCAATCATGTTATTTGAAATGAATTTTTGGGTATCCACTTCATTCTACCTTTAGGAATAGCATATTTCTTAATTCTACAATACTTCACAGAATTCCCTTTTATCATGCAGTAAAAACATCTAATAAATGGAGATGACATAGATTTATTATATGCAAAATAGTTTTTAAATGCTCTAGTTTTCTTTCCAATAGAAGGTGTAAAACCTATTCCACCACGATCAATAACTAATTTTTGAGAATCAAGTATCATATCAAGACTAGTTTTTCCTTGTGCAAGTTTAGATGCAGTTTTTATTAAGTATGTTACTTTCTCTTGTAACTTAGGAAAATTTTTGCAATCTTTAACATTACACATGCATTCAGAGTTATTACCTATTTCCAAATTTTCATTCTTGGTTTCTTCATCAACTATTTTCTTTTCAAGAATAGTGATCTTGTTTTCTAATAAACTATTCATGCTTTTTAATCTTTTGTTTTCAGTTTCTAATCTTTTAGCTATTGCATGCATTTCATAAAAAGCATCTTGTAATGAACTATAATTTATAGTAGTTGATGAGTCAGAACTTACACTGGTTATTGGTGAATCCGAGTTGACCATTAAGCATATCTCTGTTGTTTCTTCATAGGTCATTTCAAGGATCTTCCACATTTGTGCAGCAGTTTGACAATGTGCTATCCTGAAAAAATTGTTTCTGTTAAGTGCAGATATGATGATATTTTTGGCATTACAATCATCTTGGATTAATTTCTTTTCACAATCATTTAAGCTAGACCAATCTTTGTTAAAAACATCAGTTTCTTGTTTAATGATATTCCAAACATTTATACCAACAGATTCAATAAAGATCTTCATCCTAATATTCCAAAATGGATAATTTGTTCCACAAAACAGTGGAGGTCTATCAATACAAGCACCCTCAGAAAATTTGTTTCCAGCCATGGATCGAAGAACTTGAATAACTCTCAAGAACCTCGCTCTGATGCCAATTGTTAGAAATGTAGGCTGAGATCAAGAGGGGGGGTGAATTGATCTTTGAAAGATTTTCGCAATTAACAGATTATCAATTTCAAAGATTAAGAAATATGATCAATTCTTGAATCACACACAGCAAGCAATAAAAGATAAATGCAATCACAAAATTAAAGAAGAGAAAGGTTTAGAAAGATATCACCAATGTTTATACTGGTTCACCCAATCCCAGGGCTACGTCTAGTCTCTAGCCAAATTCCAGCTGGGTTCCACTAGATTGAATGTTTTACAGATTACAACCTTAACCTTACACTCAATCTAACACAAGAACCACAATTCCAGTTCCTGCACCTAACCTTTCACCAAGAACCAAATTCCAGTTCTTGAACTACCCTGCAGCCAAATTCCAGCTACAGAAACCAGTGCCCACAAATCCAGGCACCCACAATATAGTAAAAGAAAGTAAAGAAACAAACAGAAGAAACTAAGAACACTCAAACCAGTTTTATGCAGTTCTGCAATATGTGTTTCTTCTCCAAAGAAATGCAATTTTGCCTCAAGAAAGAACTTTGATGAACTTCACAAAAACAAGCGTGATTCTCTCTTGAAAATAGCACTTTTGATTGCTTGATTGATTGCTAAAAGATGTGTTTAAAAAAGTTCAAGCAATCTGTTTATATAGAAGATTTTCAAAACTACTGGTTTAATTAATCTGTTAAAATAATCTTTTAATCTGTTAAAAGTCTTGTTTTAATCTGTTAAATCTTCTTTTAATCCATTAAAATATTCTTGATTATTTTCTAGATTTGTTTTAACTGATATGACAACGTTTATATCAATTAAAACTCTTTTCAAAAAATCTTCTAATCTGTTTTAATCTATTGTTTCGACTTTCAATCGATTAAAATATTGCAAAACATTTTTATAAACTTTTCCAAGTGATTTTAACTGATAAAAATACGTTTTAATCGATTGAAACGTTTAGTACAAATTTTGCAAGTTGTTTTAATCGATTGAAACACGGTTTTAATCGATTAAAATAATTCTGATCGGTCATAACTCAAATCTGATCGATCATATCTGGTTCTGATCGGTCATAAACCCATTTTGATCGATCATATCTGGTTCTGATTGGTCATAAAGCCATTCTGATTGGTCATCTGATATACCAAGTGGTTTTAATCAATTATTTCAAAGTTATATCGACTAAAATATTGAAAAAACACTTCTCTGATCTTTTTAAGTGATTTTAATCGGTTATTTCGAAATTGTATCAGTTAAAATACTGGCAGAAGGTTTTCAACACTTCTTTTAATGAAAACAATCGGTTATTTTGAAGTTATATTAGTTGAAAACCTGTTATAGAAGTGTTAAGAACATTTTAGTTGATAAACCACATATACTATTAGTTAAAATAGTTGATTAAAAATCCTTTTGTCAAAATGTTTTGTTTTTAACGGTTAAAACATTTTTTAGAGGCAATTGCAAAATCTTTTTAAGTGAAGAAACCTCATGCAGCAGAAAGATAAAATGGTTATACCTAAGCAGAGCTCCAGACATACTAATCCTCTTCTCTTTTATCTTAAGTGACCTTTGACTGCCATAGAGTTGCCTTTGACTTCATTTTTTACTTCATCAAATCAACAAGATATTTGCCATAGTAAATAAGATCTTCATTACTTTCATAGCGTCCCTTATCTCTTCTGTCAGACTGCGTGGCTACTTACCTTGCAAAGAACCTGAAACTAGGCTAGCTAAAAGGCAGACTGTCCAAGATAAGGGCGTTTATTGCAAAAAATGTTTTTTGGTTTTTCTGTTGTTTTGGTTATGCTATGCAATCAATATGCAACAAACAAATGCACATACAATTCACTCATCCGCGATCAGGCGAGAAGTCGTTTTAATCACGAGGTAGGGTTTTCCTGTAGAAAAGTGCATTGGCAAAGGTAGGTTCTAACTGTTCTCACCAAGGCATAGGCCCCCAAGGTGCCCCCATTATAGGGTCCCCACTATCCAGCCTTCCGACCATGCTTAGCATTAAGGCCATAGTCAGTCTTTGTGCCAAAAGAGGAAGGTTATCACCTTGAGTGGTGGTTTCCGATCATACCCGTGGGCACATGGCCATCACTACGGCAAACCGTACCTGCCACCCACTCCCTATGGATTTCTCACTTGCCCCCGGGTATAGAGGGAACTGTTGTGTGCAAAGGTTTGTGTACAGTTTTTATTTCAAACAATTGCGTAAAATAAACAAACAACAATTATTAAAGCCAAGTAAAAAAAGCATTTTATAATACAAGGTAGGGTAAAAGCGAAATTTCTTAGTTTATTTATTAAACTGGCCCATCACTAAATGGGATCAACTCTCTAGGCTTCCCAAGTGGAGTCGCCATCTGTCGCCGCCATCAAAAAGAGGCGGTCGAAGCGATGCGATGGTTCCGACTTTCCATTTTTCGCGTTTTTATGGGTGAGGTTACACCGCCTTTAGGTTGTCTGATAATCGGGCTGAACCTAAGGGCGAGGTTTTCGAAAGGGTGTTCTTAGATCGTCCGATAACCGGGCTGACCTAAGAACAAGTTTGAAAGGGTTCTTATGGAGTCGCCACCGATGTTTTTACCGGAAACATCGAAAAAGGAGAGAAAAGGCGTTGGTTTTTAGAAAAACAACTTTGGTCATTAAAACTAGAGTTGGGTAAGGGAGTTAGTTACGTGTAAGGGAAGTGTTAGTTCCCTTACGACGCCCCTTTCGGGTTTCGTATGACAAGCCAGTTATTTTATAGATAAACTTTTGAAATGACACTTTTACCCTTTTATTTGCGGAATTTAAAATGATGACTACATGATCCTAATATCTATTATGCAATTTAATAATGTTGAATATAGAGAAAATATGGTTTGGAATTAATTTCCCTTGTGTATAAATCACACATAGGGTGGTCTATTTATAGTAGAGAGATACAACTAAAAGAGTAACCGAAAGTAACAGAATAAACAAAAGATATTGTTTGATATTGTGGTTACCAATATCTAACAATATCTTAACAATATCAAATAATATCTAAACAATATCTAACACTCCCCCTCAAGTTGGAGCATAGAAATCGTATGTGCCAAGCTTGTTACAAATATAATCAATTCTAGGACCCCGTAAAGATTTAGTAAAAATATCTCGCTAACCGATCACTTGAGTTAACAAACTCAGTCTTGATATCTCCGGACATAATCTTTTCTCGAATAAAATGACAAGTCAATCTCAATGTGTTTGGTCCTCTCATGAAAGATAGGATTAGAACTAATATGAAGAGCAGCTCGATTGTCACACACAAGTGTCATTTGAGTGACATCTCCAAATTGTAACTCTCTAAGCAATTGCTTGAGCCAAACAAGTTCACGGGAAGCCGAGGCCATACCTCTATATTCTGCTTCGCACTGGATCTTGCCACAACACTTTGTTTCTTACTTTTCCATGAGATCAAGTTACCACCAATGGAGACACAATATCCGGATGTAGATCTTCTATCCGAAGGAGATCGTGCTTAATCGACATCTCGAGTAGCAAACAACTCTTGTATGGTTATTAGAACCATATAACAATCCTTTTCCAGGAGATCCTTTAATATACTTCAAGATACGAATGACTCGCATTCCAATGATCTTCACATGGTGAATTAAGAAATTGACTTACCACACCGATCGCAAAGGAAATGTCGGGACGAGTAATTGTAAGATAATTCAATTTTCCAACCAATCTTCTATACTCGCTCAGGATCAGATATAGGCTCCCCCTGATTTGGTAGAAGTTTAGTATTGGGATCCATGGGTGTATCAACAGACTTTGAACTCATCAACCTAGTTTCCTCCAAAATATATATGGCATACTTCCTCTGAGATATAACAATACCATCATTGGACTGTGCCACCTCAATACCCAAGAAATATCTAAGTTTGCCAAGATCTTTGGTTTGAAAATGGTGACAAAGATGTTGTTTCAACTGAGAGATGCCATGGTTGTCACTACCTGTAAGAACAATGTCATCAACATATACTATCAAGTAAACACATCCAGCACTCGAGTGTCGATAAAAGACAGAATGATCTGATTCACACCGAGTCATACCAAATTGTTGAAAAACCTTGCTAAACTTTCCAAACCAAGCCCTAGGAGACTGTTTTAGGCCATATAGGGATTTGCGAAGACGACATACCATCCCAGATAACCTTAAGCTCTGATACCATGTTGAATATAGAGAAAATAGGATTTGGAATTAATTTCCCTTGTGTATAAATCACACATAGGGTGGTCTATTTATAGTAGAGAGATACAACTAAAAGAGTAACTGAAAGTAACAGAATAAACAGAAGATATTATTTGATATTGTGGTTACCAATATCTAACAATATCTTAACAATATCAAATAATATCTAAACAATATCTAACACTCCCCCTCAAGCTGGAGCATACAAATCGTATGTGCCAAGCTTGTTACAAATATAATCAATTCTAGGACCCCGTAAAGATTTAGTAAAAATATCTGCTAACTGATCACTTGAGTTAACAAACTCAGTCTTGATATCTCCAGACATAATCTTTTCTCGAATAAAATGACAGTCAATCTCAATGTGTTTGGTCCTCTCATGAAAGACAGGATTAGAACTAATATGAAGAGCAGCCTGATTGTCACACACAAGTGTCATTTGAGTGACATCTCCAAATTGTAACTCTCTAAGCAATTGCTTGAGCCAAACAAGTTCACAAGAAGCTGAGACCATAACTCTATATTCTGCTTTTGCACTAGATCTTGCCACAACACTTTGTTTCTTACTTTTCCATGAAATCAAGTTACCACCAATGGAGACACAATATCCAGATGTAGATCTTCTATCCGAAGGAGATCCTGCCCAATCAGCATCTGAGTAGCAAACAACTCTTGTATGGTTATTAGAACCATATAACAATCCTTTTCTAGGAGATCCTTTAATATACTTCAAGATACGAATGTCTCGCATTCCAATGATCTTCACATGGTGAATTAAGAAATTGACTTACCACACCGACTCGCAAAGGAAATGTCGGGACGAGTAACTCGTAAGATAATTCAATTTTCCAACCAATCTTCTATACTGCTCAGGATCAGATATAGGCTCCCCCTGATTTGGTAGAAGTTTAGTATTGGGATCCATGGGTGTATCAACAGACTTTGAACTCATCAACCCAGTTTCCTCCAAAATATCTATGGCATACTTCCTCTGAGATATAACAATACCATCATTGGACTGTGCTACCTCAATACCCAAGAAATATCTAAGTTTGCCAAGATCTTTGGTCTGAAAATTAAAAAAAAAATTCAAGATAACCTTAAGCTCTGATACAATGTTGAATATAGAGAAAATAGGATTTGGAATATAGAGAATACACAAGGGAAATTAAAAAAAAAATCATGTGTCAGATCCGGAGGAGACAGAGTAGTTGGCACTTGAGTAGAGTCACATGGTGGTGGTTGTGATTGGTTTCGAGAACTATAAATCTGAAGAGGCAATGGAGAAGAAGCTGACTGTGGAGCAGGAACTAATGGTGAAGAAGACACAGTTAGAGGGTCACAAACAACAGGAACATTAAATGTATTAGGAGTGTTGACGAGATTGGATGGAGACAGAGGTGAAGTGTGACTTTTAAAATAAAGGGACAACTCATCAAAGGTGACATCTTTTGACACAAAATAACAGTTAAGAGAAGGAGAAAAACATTTGTATCTTTTTTGTGATCTTGTAAACCCTAAGAAAACACATTTATGTGATCTAGGAGAAAGTTTGTCCAGACCAGAACTAAAATTATGAACAAAACATGTAGAGCCAAAAACTTTTAGAAAACTTTTAGAGGTAAAGGATGAAGTGGTTCATGAGGGAATAAAATGGAATGAGGTATTTTATTATCTAAAACCGAAGAAGGCATGCGATTAATGAGATAACATGCAGTAAGAAGAGCATCACCCCAAAAATGTTGAGGAACATCTCCATGAATTAAAAGTGTGCGAGTTGTTTCAATAAGATGTCTATTTTTACGTTCAGCTACACCATTTTGTTGAGGTGTATAAGCACAAGAAGTTTGATGCAAAATACCGTGAGAAGCCATGAATTGTTTAAAAGAATGAGAAAGATATTCACGACCATTATCACTACGCAAAACTCTAATAGAAACACCGAACTGAGTTTGAATTTCATTAAAAAAAGTTTGAAAGATATGAAATAATTCAGAACGATTTTTCATCAAAAATAACCAAGTGCATCTGGAATAATCATCAATGAAAGTAACAAAGTATTGAAAACCTAAAGTAGACTTAACGCGGCTAGGTCCCCAAATGTCAGAGTGAACCACGGCAAAAGGGGACGAAACACCACGTGTGAATCTACGAGGAAAGGAAGTACGACTATGCTTGCCTAATTGACATGCCTCACACGCCAAACTAGATAAGTTGGACAAGGCAGGGACATGTTTCTGTAACTTGGCAAGACTTGGATGACCTAACTGAGCATGAAAAAGAGAGGGAGACTCCATAACTGTACTAACATGTGTAGAGGGACGAAGATAATAAAGACCATGAGACTCACATCCTGTGCCAATCACCTGTTTCGAACTCCGATCCTGTAAACACACAGAATTGTTGGTAAAAGTAACAACACAATCAAGAGAACGAGTTAGACGACTGATGGACAACAGGTTAAAAGGAGACCCAAGGACATAAAGAATATTATCAATGGTTAAAGAAGGAAAAAGTTTAACCGTTCCAACACCATGAGATGATACTCTAGAGCCATCATCTAGTGTAACAGAAGGTAAATGATTAGGAGAGGATAAAGAGGAGAACAAAGATTTGTTACCAGTAATATGATCAGTGGCTCTTGAATAAAAAACCCAAGGACCAGGAGAAAATGATTGGGTCAGACCAGCAAAATATGTATTTGTATGTGTGACAGATATAGTGGAACTAGAAGACTGTTGATCCTTATACCATTCGAGAAATTTGTTGAACATAGCAGACATGTCGGATGCAACAGAAGAAGGAAGATCCCCTACAGATAAAGGTGGGGAAAGATTTGTCTGAACAACTACAGCAGACTAAGGAGGACGACCATGTAATGTATAACACTTGTTAATCTTGTGACCTAGCTTGCCACAATGTTCACACTTAGGACGCCCTTTTTCCTGTTTGCGAGGGCGAGCCCAGTCATCATGATGGGATGTCAACACAAAAGAATCGTTAACAAAATTGGAAATAGTGGAAGAAGTCATGAAGAGCGGGAGAACAAACCCTAAAACAATCCAAAGTAATCCAATTAACCCACGAAGCACAAATCCAAAATGAGAATACTAAAAATAAGTTCACCAAGACTAAACGGTGCAGGAGACAATGGGACGACCAACTCCGATAGTGGTGATCTCAATGGCACGGTGGTCACCTGACCGAGACAAGCAAAATCATATGTCACCGGTTAAAAAAATTGAAACTCCGGCGAATTCTCCGACAGCGGCGGACTCGGTGACTACTCCAGCGGCAGCGGTGACAGTAACGTGAACTAGTACACCAGGTAAGTTCCCAGGAAAGAGAGGTGGGTCACTAATGGACACACTTAAATACCAAGTCTTTCCTTGCCAGAACTTTCCTAAACATGCACTTTCACACTACCAAATAAAATTCAATGACAAAGATAATTCTTTTCTGATGTGGAGGATCAGTTTACCAGCAGCGATGGGGCGGCTCTAGCAGCGGTGGGGCGGCTCCAACAGTGGACAAAAGGCGGAAAAAAAAATTCAAGATAACCTTAA
The DNA here is from genome assembly GCA_963425845.1 of Sphenostylis stenocarpa. Taxonomy (NCBI): domain Eukaryota; kingdom Viridiplantae; phylum Streptophyta; class Magnoliopsida; order Fabales; family Fabaceae; genus Sphenostylis; species Sphenostylis stenocarpa. Next base: position 71,539,895 of record OY731403.1, read on the forward strand.
GCTCTAGATACCATGTTGAATATAGAGAAAATAGGGTTTGGAATTAATTTCCCTTGTGTATAAATCACACATAGGGTGGTCTATTTATAGTAGAGAGATACAACTAAAAGAGTAACTGAAAGTAACAGAATAAACAAAAGATATTGTTTGGTATTGTGGTTACTAATATCTAACAATATCTTAACAATATCAAATAATATCTAAACAATATCTAACAAATATGAATAAAAAAAAAGAAAGTAAATGAGAGGGAGAGAGTGAAGAAACCTCCGAAGAAAGTGTCTCCGCCGTCAAAAAGAGGCGGTCGAAGCGACGCGATGGTTCCGACTTTCCAATTTTTGCGTTTTTATGGGTGATGTTACAACGCCTTTAGGTTGTCCGATAATCCAGCTCAACCTAGAGGCGAGGTTTTTGAAAAGGTGTTCTTGCATTGTGCGATAACCGGGATAACCCAAGAACTAATTTGAAGGGATTCTTATGGAGTCGCCACCGATGTTTTTACCGGAAACATCGAAAAAGGGGTAAAAAGGCGTTGGTTTTCGAAAACCAACTTTGGTCATTAAAACCAGAGTTTAGGTAAGGGAGTTAGTTACGTGTAAGGGAAGTGTTAGTTCCCTTACGATGCCCCTTTAGGGTTTCCTATGATAGGCCAACTATTTTATAAATAAACTTTTGAAAAGATGCTTTTACCCTTTTTTTTTCCGGAATTAAAGTAACAACTACATGGCCCTAATGTCTATTATGCAATTTAATCATAAAAATAAAGACAGTAAAAGAGAGGGAGAGAGTGAAGAAACCTCCGAAGCAAGCTTTTTAATTAATTCTCTAAAAATTAGGGTGCATTTTGGTAGCCCCTCGCTCTTTACAACGCCGAAAACTCTCTCTAAACGCTATAAAAAGCTTTCAAAAACTCTTAGAAACTCCGGAAATGCTTCGGAAGGGCTCTAGGAAGAGAATTTGAAGAAAGTGTAGAAGGGAAAGTGGAAGAACTATGTGAAATGAGGGGGGGAGCGCCCACTATTTATAGGGATTCGCTCCTGTCAGGTCGAGATGACCGTCTCGTCTGACAAGGTCGAGACGGCCGTCTCGTCTGACAAGGTCGAGGCGGCCGTCTAGCCATTCGGGACGGCGGTCTCGACTTGTAAAAGTGGCGAGACAGTCGTCTCGTTTGGCGAGACGGCGGTATCGACTTTTCCAGAGACGAGAAGTCTTTCTTGCCAAATGGGAGGGGGGTCTTGCCATTCGCAAGTGACGAGACGGCCGTCTCGCCAAACGAGACAGCGGTCTCAACTTGCAGTAATGGCGAGACGGCGGTCCCAAAAAGCGAGACGGCGGTGTCGCTGCCGTCAAAACGAGGCGGTCGGAGCGACACGATGGTTCTGACTTTCCATTTTTTGCGTTTTTATTGGTGTGGTTACAACGCCTTTAGGTTGTCCGATAACCGGGTTGAACCTAGGGGCGAGGTTTTCGAAAAGGCATTCTTGGATTGTCCGATAACCGGACTAAACCAAAAACTAGTTTTTGAAGGGTTCTTCTGGAGTCGCCACCGACGTTTTTACCGGAAACATCAGAAAAGGAATTAAAAGGCGTTGGTTTTCGAAAAACCAACTTTGGTCATTAGAACCAGAGTTGGGTAAGGGAGATAGTTACGTGTGAGGGAAGTGTTAGTTCCCTTATGACGCCCCTTTCGAGTTCCCTATGATGGGCTAGCTACTTTGGATAAATAAATAAACCGGTGAAAAATACGCTTTTACCCTTTATTTTGCGGAATTTAAAATTATGACTACATGGCCCTAGTTTCTATTGCATAATTTAAAATTAAAGCACTAAAGTAGAGAGAGAGAGAGTGAAAACCTCCAAAGCAAGCTTTTCTATTGATCTTTTGCAATTAGGGTGCTTTTTGGCAGCCCTTCGCTCTTTTACAGTGCCAGAATATCTCAAAACGCTCTAAAACACTCTAGAAAACTCTCAGAAACTCCGGAAATGCTTCGGAGGGGTTCTAGAAAGGGAATTTGGTGAAAAGTCTAGAGAGAGAATGGAAGAACTGTGTGAAATGAGGGGAATGACGCTCCTATTTATAGGGATTCGTGCTTGTCAGGTCGAGACGGGCCGTCTCGTCTGACAAGGACGACCGCCAATTGAGACGGCGGTCTCGACCTTAAAAGGCGAAAATCCTTATTTTTGGGCCAAAAATCCCTCCTATCCTAGTATGGGTCCTAATAGTCTCTCCTAATGGCTTCTTAGGCTTCATCCATCTTCAAAAAGGAGGTCTTCTGGTCTTTATTATGAGGCCGAGCAAGATTTGGGGTCTACAGCTGCCCCCCCTTTACCCGACTGGTTGACTGCTGGCCTGCTGCGCCAAGGAGATCGATTGCAGGGTAAAGGAGTTGACCCTCTTGCCCGGTTGTCCTTCAGACGTTCCGACTTGCGGCGATTGATCTTCTGGAAAAAGGGTGTGCTTCCAGGATGCTTCTTCTGGCGATAGCTGATCCTTTCGGCTGATAAGTACGAACCCCTATCTGGTTTGACAAGTATGAACCCTCGTCCGGTAAGCCCCCTTTTGTAAGGCCTAATGAGTATACACCCCCATCTGGTGTTTGACGAGTATGAACCCCCGTCCTATAAGCCTCCTTTTGTAAGGTCTGATGAGTATACACCCCCATCTGGTGTTATGCCTCTGGATGCTCCTTCTTGCGGTAGCCTATCCTTTGGCTGTGGTGGCGGCTTACTGCTCTAGCTCATGCGCCGGTGTTGAGATGTGTTCTCTTGTCTTTGATTTGGTCATCCGGTCGGTGTCGGGGATTTTGTTGGTGTTCATCCAGCTTCATTGGTTGCTGGGGATTCTTTGTTTTTGGTCTTTTAATGATTGTAGACCCCAAATCTTGCCCGAACCTCTAATAAAGTCGAAGATCGCCCATTCCGAAGATGGTTAAGACTTTATCAAGTCCCTAGTAGATTGTTCTAGGTTCCATTTAGGATAGGAAGGGTTTTTAGAGGCATTAAAAATCGGGAAATCCGCCAGAGACAGTAGATGGCCGTCCAGAACAGGCGGATGGCCGTCCAAAGCAGGTAGAGGGCCGTCCATGACAAGCAGACGGCCGTCCATGGCAACTTTAAGGCCATGGATGGCCGTCCACTTAGCTTGGACGGCCGTCCATGGCCACTTTTTGCCCTGGACGGCCGTGCGCTTTGTACAGACGGTCGTCCACCTTTTCCAGGCCCGAATCCCTATAAATAGGGGCCTCATTCCTCCGAATTTTCACACCTTTTCCACTCCTCCACTCTCTTGGAAGCTTTTTGGCACTTGAGAGTGACCTTGAGCATTATTCCAGGGTTCGAGGGAGCTTTCCGATTTCCTTTAAGGTTGAAATCGGTTAAGGAAGTCTCTTTTTGAGGCATCCGACCCTCGGTAGAGTGATTTGTCTTTATTTTGAGGAAGGAGCGTGCTTGTAGAGTGCGGGGACTGCCAAAAAGCGTCCTCACGCTTTAGAAGAGTTAATATAGAGCTCGCTTTGGAGGTTCCTTCTCTATTCTCTGTCTCTTTTACTGCTTTCTTTATCGCTTTCTTTGTGTGCATTAGATAATAGAGCCATGTAGATATTTAAATTCTGCAAGTAGATCAAATAATATGGTAAAAATGTAATTTCTTTAAGCGTTTATTTTCTAAGTTAGTCCATCATAGGGAACCCGAAAGGGGCATTGTGGGGGTGCTAACACCTTCCCCACACGTAACTAACTCCCTTACCCGACTCTGGTTGTAATGGCCAAAGTTGGTTTTTTCTAAAACCATTGCCTTTTTCTTTTTTACCTTTTTCAGTGTTTAAGGTTAAAACACTGATGGCGACTCCTCGAACCTATTCGAAAACCTCGCCTTTAGGTCTAGCCCGGTTATCGGACGACCTAAAGGCATTGAACCGTTTCTTTCAAAGAAAATGCGAGTCAAATAAAAACCATCGTGTCGCTCCGACCGCCTCTTCTGACGGCGGCGACAATGATGATCACCCGACTCTTGCTGGTTGGTCGGGTGGGCTTTGTTTGTGTTCGACTCTTGGTTGGTTGTCGAAGAATTTTGGTTGTTTTTGGGATACATAATTGACAAGGTCTTACCGGGATACCTTGAGTGTTCACCATGCAAGCATGAAACTGCTCTTCTTATATGAATGTTTTTTGGGTCTTTTATTTATCTGAAGTATATTTGTTGGTTTTGATTCTGACAAAGTCATTTTTGTGCAATTACTTGTGTGTGGATGCTTTTGATGCAATTTATTTTAGTTGAGGGCATCTAGAAAGTGACCGGTACTTTCTTTTTGTTCTCTCGTGAGTATTTTGTTTTTAACCCTATTTTTTGCCTAGACCGCCCTTTGCGGGTTTTCGATCTAGCGAGCTTAATCCTTGCCTGGTGGGTTTTTTTTTTTTTTTTAACGAATGCCTTAACTTTTGCCTAGACCGCCCTTTGCGGGTTTTCAATCTAGCAGGTTACCTTATGCTTTTGGTTGGGATGGGCTTGGTCGGCGCTATTTGTCTTGTTTTTCTTATGCTTTCTCGTGTTGTTTATTTTATGCATGCTCATATTTCGTTAATGCAGAGACATTCACATAGGTAAAGAGAAGAAAAGACAATTTTTATTGATATAACCAAATGGTCTGTTTTTACAGAGGGATCTTCAAAGGAATTTGTAAGCAAGGCTGGCCAAGGTTGGCTAAACTGTATAGGGTATAACAATCATGCCCATGATTTCTGTTTCTCTGTTTCTCCTGGTCACTTTGATTGAGATGCTCGAACTCGGAGTGAAGACTATGTGAAGTCTGCTTGCCTCCATGAAGGTATTACCTTAGTCGCCTTTGCGGTTTTCGGCTAAGGTAATCATTGCTCTTTTCTTTGTTTTTTTGTTTGTTGTGTGTTTTTTTTTGGAACCTCTAATTTTTGCCTAGGACGTATCATAGCGAGGGATACAGACCCTATCTTTTGCCCAGGACGCTCTTTGCGAGTTTTCATCCTGACGGGTCGTGAGCAATGTCTTCAGGCATAGTACTTCTTTACCGCATCTGAGTTAACAGGATGTCGAAGCTCTTCTCCGTCCATGTTGGTGAGGATGAGGGCTCCTCCTGAGAAGGCTCGTTTGACCACGAAGGGTCCTTTTTAATTTGCTGTCCATTTTCCAATTTTGTCTTTCTGGGTTGGGAGCAGTTTCTTTATTACTAGATCCCCTTCTTGGAAAGTGCGAGGATTGACCTTCTTGTCATAGGCTTTCTTGATCTTCTTTTGGTAAGCTTTCCCCCAACATATGGCGTCCAGCCGTTTCTCTTCGATTAGGTTTAGCTGATCGTATCAGCTTTGGACCCATTCGGCTTCTGTCAACTTTGCTTCCATGACCACTCGCAGGGCGGGTATTTCAACTTCTACTGGTAATACAACTTCCATTCCATATACAAGGGAAAACGGAGTGGCCCTTGTAGAGGTTCGTACCGACGTTCTGTAGCTGTGTAGGGCGAAGGGCAGCATTTCGTGCCAATCTCTGTAGGTTACTATCATCTTCTGGATGATCTTCTTGATGTTCTTATTGGCTGCCTCTACTGCACTGTTCATCTTTGGCCGGTACGGAGAAGAATTGTGGTGTTGAATTTTGAAGTCTTGACACAGTTCCTCCATCATTTTATTATTGAGATTGGTCCCATTATCAGTAATGAGCCTATGAGGGATGTCGTACCGACATAGAATATTTTTCTTGATGAAGGTGGTCACCACTTTCCGAGTCACATGTGCATATGATGCTTCCTCCACCCATTTGGTGAAGTAGTCAATGGCCACCAAGATAAAATGATGGCCATTAGATGCTTTGGGTTCTATGGGCCCGATGACGTCCATGCCCACATAGAAAATGGCCATGGTGTAGCCAGGGTACTGAGGGGTGTGGGCGGCACGTGGATATTATTGGCGTAGATTTGGCACTTGTGACACTTTTTAGCATACTGGCGACAATCGGCTTCCATTGTGGACCAAAAGTATCCCGCCCTTAAGATCTTCTTCGCCATGACATGTCCAGGTGCGTGGGTCCCAAAAGCTCCTTTGTGGATTTCTTTTATCAAGGTTTGGGCTTCTTCTTGGTCCACACACCTTAAGAGAGTGGAGTCGAGACTCTTTTTGTAGAGGGTTCCTTCAAGCAACGTGAACCCTACTGCCCTTTTACGAATGGTTCATTTATCATTGTCATTAATTCCCTCAGGATATTCGCCCCTCATGAGATATTGTTTGATGTCATGATACCAGGGATTTCGGTCGTGTTCGCCATTTACTGCCATGCAAAAAGCTTGTTTGTCATGCAGCTTGATTTGGATGATTGGCATTTCATGTTTTTGATCTAAGGCAAACATGGATGATAGAGTGGCGAGAGCGTCTGCGAATTGATTGTCTTCCCGAGGAATATACTGGAAGGTGACGCTTTCCATTCCTGAGACCAGATCTTGGATGTTCTCTAGATATGGGATCAATTTAGAGTTGTGGGTTTCCCATTCGCCTTTAAGTTGGTAGATGACAAGGGATGAATCACCAAAGACTTTGAGTTTATTAACCCCATGATCTAAAGCTGCTTGGATCCCTAATGCGCATGCTTCATATTCGGCCATGTTGTTGGTACAGTCAAAATTAAGCCTGGCTGTTACGGGGATGTGTTTCTTTTCAGGGGATATCAAAATAGCCCCTATCCCGTGTCCAAGCATGTTTGAGGCCCCATCGAAGAACATGATCCACACCTCTTCTTTGGTCTCTTCGTGTTCAATATGCATGATATGCTCATCGGGAAAGTCGTCTTGTAGGGACTGATATTCGTCCATTGATCCATGGGCTAGGTAATCCGCTAGGGGGCTACCTTTAATAGCTTTCTGGGTGACATGAATGATGTCAAATTCTGAGAGGAGAACTTGCCACCTAGCTATTCTTCCAGTCAGAATGGGCTTCTCGAAGAGGTACTTAATTGGGTCCATTTTGGAGACCAGCCATGTCGCATGCCGAGCCATATATTGTCGGAGACGCTGAGTGACCCACACCAATGCGCAACAGGTTTTTTCGAATGGTGTATAACGGGTTTCATAGTCTAGGAATTTCTTGCTGAGATAGTAAATGGCTCGCTCTTTCTTCCCGGTTTCATCTTGTTGACCGAGCACGCATCCCATAGACTCTTCGAGTATTGACAAGTATAGGATCAAAGGTCTCCCTTCAATGGGTGGTACCAATACCGGCGGATTGGTTAAACATGTTTTGATTTTATCAAATTCTTGTTGGCATTCTTCATTCCACACCGTTGGTTGATTTTTGCGCAACAGTTTAAAGATGGGTATACATTTGTCTGTTACCTGCACGATGAAATGAGCAATATAGTTAATCCAGCCTAGAAAACCTCTAACCTCCTTTTCCGTTCTTGGGGAAGGCATTTCCAAAATTTCCTTGGTTTTGTCGGGGTCCACTTCAATTCCTCTTTTGCTGATAATGAACCCTAATAGTTTTCCCGAGCGTACTCCGAAAGTACATTTTGCCGGGTTTAGTTTAAGTTGATATTTCTGAAGTCAATCAAAAAGCTTTTTGAGGTATTGAATGTGGTCTATCTCATTTCTAGACTTGGCGATCATGTCATCCACATATACCTCTATTTTCTTGTGGATCATGTCATGGAACAATGTGACCATAGCCCTTTGATAGGTAGCCCCTGCATTCTTAAGCCAAAAAGGCATTACGCGGTAGCAAAAGGTGCCCCATGGTGTAATGAAGGAGGTTTTTTCTCTGTCCTCGACGGCCAACTTAATTTGGTTGTACCCCGCGTATCCGTCCATGAAGGAGTAAAGCGTGTTAGTAGCGGTATGGTCTACCAGCGTGTCTATATGTGGTAGGGGGAAGTCATCTTTTGGACTTGCTCGATTGAGGTCTCTATAATCCACACATACCCTGACCTTCCCGGTCTTTTTGATGACGGGTACTATGTTGGCCAACCATTCTGGGTATTTGGAAACTACCACAAAATTGGCGTCCAATTGCCTTTGTACTTCCTCCTTGATCATTAAGGACCAGTCGGGTTTGATTCTTCTGAGTTTTTGCTTTATAGGTCGGAACCCTTCTTTCAATGGCAATCTATGCTCCACTATACTTGTGTCAAGCCCGGGCATGTCATGATAGGACCAAGCGAATACATCTATATATTCTTTTAGAAGTCGTATCAACCCCTTTTTCATACTACTTTCCATTTGGGTGCCTATGTTTATCTTTTTCTCATCATCCCCTTTCCCCAAATTGACGGTTTCTGTCTTTTCTTGATGCGGCTGTATAATGCGTGCTTCTTTTTCCAGCATTCTTTGCATGTCCGAAGAAATGGTCTCCTGCTCACTGTCGGATTCGACCCATTCGCTCTCGGTTTCCGGGGTCCACAGAGATTCATCAATCACAGACATGATGTGTTTTAGGTTCTGTTTTAGTTATAGATTTTATTATTCGTTTGTTTTTGAAAGAATAATAAATAAAAGAAGGAAAAGAATGAATATGACAGAATGCCTCATGTATTAAAGAAAATGAAAATGTATGTACATGCTCTTTTAATCAGGATTCCTGCGGCCACGGGCGGGGACCACAGGAGATACAAGAGAAAACTTTAAAATGAAAAAAAACTAGGGTTGATCCTCCCAGTCCTCCCTCTCTGCTATTCTGGCTTAGCCAGAGGTTTGGCGTCAATGTCAGCAGCAGAGGCATCAAAGGTTATCCAACCGGCATCAATTAGCTCTTGGACCTTATATTTCAAGGTCAAACAGTTGTCTGTTGAATGCCCTGGTGCATCTGAGTGGTAACTACAATTTTCGTTGGGCTTGTACCACTCGGGGTAGGGAGGCTCCATTTTCTTTGGAGGAATGCGGGCTAGGAGGTTGGCCTGTAATAACTGAGGCAGCAGCTTTGTGTACGAGGTGGGGATAGGGGCGAACTTCCTCTCCTTTCTTCGTGACTGCCTCTCCGCCTGAGGAGTGGAGGAAGGGGTTGCAAAATTGATGGCATGTACGGCCTCTTCCTTCTTTTTGAAGGGTTTTTTGAACGAAGTACTGGAAGAAGAAGGTCGTGCTATTTTTCCGCTCCTTAACCCCTGCTCCACTCTTTCTCCCACAGTGCTATGTCTGCAAAAAGATTGGAGGTATTGGCTATTGCCTTGTCGTAGTACGCTCCTATCAGTGAATCTATGAACATAGCCATTGTCTCCTTATCCGTCGAGGCTCTATTTGGGCGGCCATTTCCCTCCATCTTTGGGCGTATGCTTTGAAGGGTTCGTCGTCCCTTTTGCTCAGAGTCCTGAGATCTGACCTATCAGGGGTCAGATCAATGTTATATCGGTAACGACGAAGGAAAGCGTCGGCCAATTGTTTTCAGTTCTGGACCTGCCCTCTTTCTAACTGCATATACTGTCGCCGCCGTCCGTTCCGACGTCTAGGGACATCTCGAACGTTTATGCGAGCGGTCGCGAAAAGATGGTTTAGACTCGCGTTTTATGTTTAAAATATGTTCATTGCTTCCGAGGTGCTCAACAACTGAACTATCCTCTAATAGAAGCAAGGTTTTCGAAAAAGGGGTTCTTTTGGAGTCGCCACCAATGTTTTGACCTTAAACATTGGAAAAGGAAAAACGATGTTGATTTTAATAAAAACCGCACTTGGCCATTATAACCAGAGTTGGGTAAGGGAGTTAGTTACATGTGGGGAAGGTGTTAGCACCCCACAACGCCCCTTTCGGGTTCCCTATGACGAATTTAATTCGTTAAGTGAAGATTATAAGAAATTACGCTATTAACCTATTTTATTCATACAACATTTAAATATGACTATCTACATGATTTTATTTACATTTCATATATAAAGCAATAAATAAAGCAGTAAAAGAGAAGAGATTTGAAAAGAACCTCCGTAGCAAGCTTTATATTGCGACTCTTTTACAATAAGGATGTGTTTCGGCAATCCCTCGCTCTACAACGACTCTCCTCACGAATACAGAATCGACTCGACTAAAATTTTATAGAAGAATCGAATGTCGGAATATAATTCCTTAACTGATTGTTACCTATTTAAGGAAATCAGAAAGATCATTCGAAGTACGGAGAGAAAAAGACAAGTCTTGGGAGTTGTCTGGGGTCTGAAACATGGCAAATGAGCCTCCTATTTATAGTTTTTCGCTGCCTGAACATCTGAGATGCCCTACTGAGTTGGGACGGTCGTCTGGGTTGGGACGGCCGTCCCAACTGCCTCTTTTACAAAGGCTGAGACCACCTGAAACCTGGGACTGGCAGTCCCAGTTAGGACGGCCGTCCCACTTGGCCAGGGAAGGTTGGGACGGCCGTCTCGACCTTGGGACAGCCGTCTCGACCTGTTTTGGCCAGCCTTTGTGTTCTGGGACCCCTGGGAAGCTTTCCTTTCTGTATTCGGACGTTGTTTGATGCCGATACACGCCCGTTAAAGCTTTATCTTCATATAGGAAGTCTTCTTGGCCTTTATTGAGATGTCAGGCGAGCTTTGTCTTTGTTGTAGGAAGTCTCTTTAGCCTTTATTAAGAGACCGGGAAAAATTAGGGGTGTACAGCTGCCCACCCTTCACCCACCCAGCTAATTTGTTGGCTTAACATGCCGAGAAAATTAGTTGGTAGGGGAAGGAGTTAACCCTTTTGCCCGGTTATCCTTCGGATGCTTCTTTGTTGATCCTCCGGATGATAAATATTTTTGATAGGTACCAACCCCTATCTGGTTTGAGCCTTACTTTATAAAGCTCTGGTGAGTACTTACCCTCACCCGGTATGAGTCTGTGTTTCGCTAGGCTCTTGTGGGTATCTACCCCCACTAGGTATAAACCTTGTTTTGCAAGCTTTGGTGAGTACCTACCCTCACCCGGTATGAGTTCGCATTTTGCTAAACTCTTGTGGGTACTTACTTCCGAGGTGTTCAACACTTGAACTATCCTCGAATAGAAGCAAGGTATTTGCAACCCATTTTTGTAATGCTCAGGCAAGTATTTTACTCCACCAGATGCATTCTGTTAAGTTTTGATGAGTACCTACCCTCATCCGATACAAACCTTATTTTTATAAGGCTCTGGTGGGTACCTACCCCCACCTGGTGCGAATCTGCATCTTGACAGACTCTTGTGGGTACCTACCCCCACCTGGTACGAATCTGCATCTTGACAGACTCTAGTGGTTTTTACACCCCCACTTGGTGCGAATCTGCATCTTGATAGACTCTTGTGGGTACCTACCCCCACCTGGTACGAATCTGTATCTTGACAGACTCTAGTGGTTTTTACACCCCCACATGATGCGAATCTGCATCTTGACAGACTCTTGTGGGTACCTATCCCCACCTGGTACGAATCTGCATCCTGACAGACTCTAGTGGTTTTTACGCCCCCACTTGGTGCGAATCTGCATCTTGACAGACTCTTGTGGGTACCTACCCCCACCTGGTACGAATCTGCATCTTGACAGACTCTAGTGGTTTTTACACCCCCACTTGGTGCGAATCTGCATCTTGACAGACTCTAGTGGTTTTTACACCCCCACTTGGTGCGAATCTGCATCTTGACAGACTCTTGTGGGTACTTACCCCCACCTTGTACGAATCTGCATCTTGACAGACTCTAGTGGTTTTTACACCCCCACTTGGTGAGAATCTGCATCTTGACAGACTCTTGTGGGTACCTATCCCCACCTGGTCCAAATCTGCATCTTGACAGAATCTAGTGGTTTTTACACCCCCACTTGGTGCGAATCTGCATCTTGATAGACTCTTGTGGGTACCTACCCCCACCTGGTACGAATCTGCATCTTAACAGACTCTAGTGGTTTTTACACCCCCACTTGGTGCGAATCTGCATCTTGATAGACTCTTGTGGGTACCTACCCCCACCTGGTACGAATCTGCATCTTGACAGACTCTAGTGGTTTTTACACCCCCACTTGGTGCGAATCTGCATCTTGACAGACTCTTGTGGGTACCTACCCCCACCTGGTACGAATCTGCATCTTGATAGACTCTAGTGGTTTTTACACCCGCACTAGGTGCGAATCTGCATCTTGACAGACTCTTGTGGGTACCTACCCCCACCTGGTACGAATCTGCATCTTGACAGACTCTAGTGGTTTTTACACCCCCACTTGGTGCGAATCTTCATCTTGACAGACTCTTGTGGGTACCTACCCCCACCTGGTACGAATCTGCATCTTGACAGACTCTAGTGGCTTTTACACCCCCACTTGGTGCGAATCTACATCTTGACAGACTCTTGTGGGTACCTCCCCCACCTGGTACGAATCTGCATCTTAACAGACTCTAGTGGTTTTTACACCCCCACTTGGTGCGAATCTGCATCTTGACAGACTCTTGTGGGTACCTACCCCCACCTGGTACGAATCTGCATCTTGACAGACTCTAGTGGTTTTTACACCCCCACTTGGTGCGAATCTGCATCTTGACAGACTCTTGTGGGTACCTACCCCCACCTAGTACGAATCTGCATCTTGACAAACTCTAGTGGTTTTTACACCCCAACTTGGTGTGAACCCTATTCTATAGGGCTTTTTGAGATATTCTCAAAAAATCCTTATCGGATTTTTTTTTTTGACTTTTTTGTTTTAGTCATCCGGTTTTACCGGGGATTTCATTGTTTTGGCTTTTTCTTTTAGCCATCCAACTTTTGCCGGGGATTTCATTGTTGATTGCCTCTTTTTAGGCAGTGATCCTCTGGGGATTTGTTGATTTTTGTCGGTTGTGCCTCTTGATTAGGCGGATGCTTCATTAGTGGTGAAGACTTTATACGTTGTTTTTCGCCTCTTGTGTAGGCTGATGTTCTACTTAAGGATATTTGCTCTTGATAATACCTCTGAGTAGGGAGATGCTTTATTGAAAGCTTTGCGCTTTGGACCTGTATTTCCTCTTGCATAGGTTGACTTTCCATGATTGTATTACGGCCTTTTTCTGTAGTGGCCCCTGTTAGGGGATGAAAAGTTTTTCTTTTCCTTTGTTGTTGCCCCCTGGTGATATGGAGGATTTGTCTCCGTATTTTCTTTGATGGACTCTTGTGTAGTCCTTATTCTCCTTTGGGGAATGAAGCGGAGATTCTGGATAAGTGTGCTTAATGACTCATATGGCGATGAAGCTGAGTCGTGAGGTAATCTTTTTGTCTTGCCTCTGGAGTAGGCAAGGATCCGCTTGGGGATGATCAAGCCTTTCCATTGACTTTTTCTGTTTTGATGCTTTCCTTCTTTCTTATTGGTGTAGAAGGAGGATGATTAGAGCTATTTTCTTTGAAGCTCGTTATTTTGCTGAAATGGTTTTGATTTCGCCTTTTGCGACTTTGATTATGCTTCTGGCGCCTCCTGTTTTTAATCATAAGTATGGAGACTAGCCTCCTTATATGCATGTTTATTTATTTGAAGAAAATTATTTTTCTTGATTTTGACAAAGTCGTATTATGCAACTACTTTGTGTGTGGATGTCCTAAATGCAATCTATTTATTTATATTTTTGATGTACTTAAAAAGTAACTGGCCTTCTCCCTTTGGCTCCTTATGAATACATCGATGGGCTCTTCCTTTATGACCATGATGATGGGCTCATCTTTTATTCATCTCTTGATTTTAGCCCTATTTTTTTTGCCTAGACCGCCCTTTACGGGTTTTCGGTCTAGCGGCTGCCTTAATTTTTGCCTAGAATATCTTAGGGGGTTTTTGCCTTATCTTTTGCCCAGATCGTTCTTTTGAGGTTTTCGATCTAGCAGGCTACCCTAGTATTTTCCTAAGGATATCCTAGCAGGCTTTTATTCCTTTATTATTATTATTTTTTATGCTTCCCCCTTTTTTTTTTAGATGCATGTTTGATCTTTGATTAAAAAGTCTTTGCGCATATTTATGATTTATCAATAAAGAGGCATTTCCATAATATTTGGTCAAGAGAAAGGAAATGAAAGGGGATTTTATTGATAAATGAGCAAAAGTTTATTTCTTTTATAGAAGGATTTCAAGAGATATTTAGAAGAATGGGTGGTCAAGGTTGGCTATACGGTATAGGCTTAAACAGTCATGTCTATGATATCTGCCCCCGGTTCTCCTAATCGCTTCAGTTGAGATGCTTGAGCTCAGAGTGAAGACTATGCAGACTGCTTGCTTCTGGAAGAATGTTACTTTAGCCGCCTTTTTGGTTTTCGACTAAAGTAACCATTGCTCTTAGTTAGTTTTTTTTTTTTTTTACCTCTACTTTTTGCCTAGGACGTATCCTAGCGAGGAATATGGACCCTATCTTTTGCCCATAAATGCCCTTTGCGGTTTTCATTCCTGACGGGTCTTGAGCAATGTCTTCAAGCATAATACTTCTTCACTGCATCAGAATTGATTGGGTGTCGAAGTTCCTCTCCATCCATATTGGTGAGGATAAGTGCCCCTCCTGAGAAAGCTCTTTTGACCACAAAGGGTCCTTCGTAATTTGCTGCCCATTTTCCAATTTTATCCTTCTGGGCCGGAAGCAGTTTCTTTATTACTAGATCCCCTTCTTGATAAGTATGAGGGTGGACCTTTTTATCATAAGCCTTTTTGATCTTCCTTTTATAGGCTTGTCCATGGCATATAACATTCAACCGCTTTTCATCGATAAGGTTTAATTGATCGTATCGACTTTGCACCCATTCGGCTTCTGTTAATTTTGCTTCCATTATGATTCGCAAGGAAGGTATTTCGACCTCTATTGGCAATACGGCCTCCATTCCATATACAAGGGAGAACGGAGTAGCTCCTGTTGAGGTTCGTACAGATGTTCGGTAACCATGAAGAGCAAAAGGCAACATTTCATGCCAATCCTTATAGGTTTTAACCATCTTTTGAACAATCTTCTTGATGTTTTTGTTGGCCGTTTCTACCTCTCTGTTCATTTTCGGTTGATAAGGAGAAGAATTATGATGTTGAATTTTGAATTCCTGGCATAGTTCTTCCATCATCTTATTATTCAAGTTGGTTCCATTATCAGTAATAAGACGATGTGGATTGCCATATCTACATATGATATTCTTCTTAACAAAGGTGACCACTACCTTTTTAGTCACATGTGCATAAGATGCAGCTTCTACCCACTTAGTGAAGTAGTCAATAGCTACCAAAATGAATCGATGGCCATTGGATGCCTTAGGTTCAATAGGTCCGATAACATCCATGCCCCACATAGCGAATGGCCAAGGGATAGCCATAACATTGAGTGGTACTGGTGGAACATGTATATTGTCCGCGTGTACCTGACACTTGTGACATTTTCTGGCGTACTGATAACAATCTTTTTCCATTGTGGACCAAAAATATCCTGCCCTGAGGATTTTCCTAGCCATGATATGCCCTGGTGCATGAGTCCCAAAGGCTCCTTCATGTGTTTCTTTAATTAATGCCTGAGCTTCTGCAAGATTGACGCATCTTAGCAAAGTAGAGTCAAAGTTCTTTTTATAAAGGGTTTCTCCTATTAACATAAACCCTATGGCCCTTTTTTAATGATCCTTTTATCATTGTCACTGATTCCCTCGGGATATTCACTCTTTGTCAAGTATCGCCTTATGTCATGATACCAAGGGGTTTTATCTTTTTCATTGTCTATCATCATACAAAAGGCTTGTTTGTCGTGCCTTTTGACCTGGATGATGGGCATCTCATGTTCTTGTCCTAATGCAAACATGGATGATAATGTTGCCAATGCATCTGCGATCTGATTATCTTCCCGAGGGATATATTTGAAACTGATGTTTTCCATTTTGGAAGTCATGCTACAGATGTGCTCCAGATAATGGATTAATTTGGAATTTCTAGTTTCCCATTCGCCCTTGAGTTGGTAAATAAGAAGGGATGAGTCACCGAATACTTTGAGTTTAGTCACCCCATGGTCCAAAGCTGCTTGAATACCTAGAGCACAAGCTTCGTATTCCGCCATATTGTTTGTGCAATCAAAGTTTAATCTGGCTGTTACTGGGATATACTTCTTTTCGGGAGATATTAAAATAGCTCTGATCACATGTCCCATTAAGTTCGAAGCTCCATCGAAAAACATGATCCACTCATCATTTTCAAGTTCTTCGTGTTGGATGTGCATTATATGCTCATCTAGAAAATCATCTTGGAGGGATTGATATTCGTCAGTTGGTCCATGTGCCAAATAGTCTGCTAAAGGACTACCTTTGATAGCTTTCTGAGTGACATGAACAATATCGAATTCTGAGAGGAGTACTTGCCACCTGGCTATCCTTCCGGTCAAGACGGGTTTTTCAAACAGATATTTGATTGGGTCCATTTTGGAAATTAACCAAGTTGTATGTCTGACCATATATTGTCGAAGACGTTGAGTTGCCCACACCAATGCACAACATGTTTTTTCAAGTGGTGTATAACGGGTCTCATAGTTTAGAAATTTCTTACTGAGGTAATATATGGCTTGTTCTTTTTTACCCGTATCATCTTGTTGACCGAGCACACATCCCATGGACTCATCGAGTACTGAAAGGTAAAGAATTAGGGGCTTTCCTTCCACAGGTGGTACCAATACTGGGGGATTGGTTAGGCACATTTTGATTTTTTCGAAAGCTTGTTGACATTCGTCGTTCCAAATTTTCAATTGGTTTTTACGCAATAACTTGAAGATAGGCGTACACTTGTCCGTTAAATGCGTGATGAACAGTGCGATGTAGTTTATTCGGCCTAAGAACCCTCTGACTTCTTTTTCTGTTCTTGGTGGGGGCATTTCTACGATTGCCTTTGTTTTATCAGGGTCTACCTCAATTCCTCTTTTAGTGACAATAAACCCAAGGAGTTTTCCTGATCGTACTCCGAATGTGCATTTAGCCGGATTGAGCTTAATCTGGTATTTTCGAAGCCGATTGAATAACTTCTTTAAGTGTTGGAGGTGATCTATTTCGTTTTTGGACTTAGCGATCATGTCATCCACATATACTTCGATTTCTTTGTGGATCATATCATGAAATAATGTAACCATAGCCCTTTGATAAGTAGCCCCTGCATTCTTAAGTCCAAAAGGAATTACTCTATAACAGAATGTACCCCACGGTGTAATGAAGGAAGTTTTTTCTCTATCTTCAACGGCCAATTTAATTTGGTTATACCCTGCATATCCATCCATGAAAGAATAGAGAGTATTTGTAGCGGTGTGATCTACCAGCATATCAATATGTGGTAAGGGAAAATCATCTTTTGGACTTGCACAGTTTAAATCCCTGTAATCTATGCATACTCTGATTTTTCCATTTTTCTTTACAACTGGCACAATGTTGGCCAACCATTCAGGGTATTTTGACACAATCAGAAAATTGGCGTCCAACTGTTTTTCTACTTCTTCCTTAATTTTAAGGACCATTCTGGTTGTACTCTCCTGAGTTTTTGCTTAACGGGCTGAAATCCCTCTTTTAGTGGTAATCGATGCTCCACTATGCTTTTATCAATCCCAGGCATATCATGGTAGGACCATGCAAACACGTCCACATATTCTTTTAATAGTTGTATCAGACTCTTCCTGACATCATCGTCAATTTGGGTTCCAATATTTACTTCTTTCTTATTATCTTCTTGTCCCAAATTGATGGTCTCAGTTTTCTCCTGATGGGGCTGTATTGATTGAGATTCTTTTTCCAATAGTCTTTGCATGTCCGGGGAAATGGTCCCCTCCTCACTGTCTGACTCAATCCATTCGCCTTCGGCTTTCGGATCTTCCAGAGAGTTTTCAATCACAGACATGACTGTATGGTTATGCTTTGTTTTAGATTTCTTTATTAAAGGTGTGAGAGAGAAAAGAATGAAAGAGAATATGAATATTATGAAAAATGCCTTATTGTATTGACAAAAAGAAATATTTACCAAGCCCACTTTAATAAAAAATCCCGTGATCATGGACGAGAATCACGAGAGATACATCAGAAGCTTGAATATTTTTTATTTTTTATGTTTATTATATATTTTTTTAGAGATGGCAAAAATGATGAGCCCTAAATTGCTGGTCTTCCCTATCCCATCTTTTATTCGGCCTTTGATAAGGGCTGGTCATCCACCTTTGGAGTAGATGCGTCAAAGGTAATCCATCCTGCCTCTATCAGATTCTGGACCTTGTGCTTTAAAGCCATACAGTTTTCAACGGAGTGTCCCGGAGAACCTGAATGGTAATCACAGTTTTCATTAGCTTTGTACCATTCTGGGTAAGGTGGCTCCATTTTCTTGGGAGGGACGCGTACGAGGAGTTTGGCATCCAATAATTTTGAAAGCAGACTTCCATAGGAGGTTGGGATTGGAGTGAATTTTCTCTCTTGTCTGCGCGGCTTGGTTTGTTGCGAGGAAGAAGAAGGGATGGCAATGTTGATTGCGTTCATGGTTCCTTCCTCCTTCTTTCCATAGCTCTTTTTAACATTTGGAGTAGAGGAGTTGGAGGAAGTTTGCTGTGCAATTCTTTCGCTTTTCAGACCTTGCTCTACTCTTTCTCCTATAATGACTACATCCGCGAAGAGTGTTGATGTGTTCCCTATCATTTTGTCATAATAGGGACTAGTCAAAGAATTGATGAACATGGATGTAGTTTCCTTGTCAGATAGAGGAGGTTCTACTTGAGCTGCTAATTCCCTCCATCTTTGAGCGTATGCCTTGAAGGTTTCGTCGTCTTTCTTGCTTAGTAATTGTAGATCTGCTCTTTCAGGGGTCAGATCGATGTTGTACTTATAACGACGAAGGAAAGCATCTGCCAGATGTCTCCAGGTTTGGATTTGCCCTCCTTCCAGTTGCATATATCAATTTAGGGCTGATTCAGCTAAGCTCTCCTGAAAGGAGTGGATCAGGAGCTTTTCATTATCCGCATATGCAGCCATCTTACGGTAGTACATTGTAAGATGGCTTTTGGGGCAGGTCATTCCCATGTATTTTGGGAAGTCCGGAGTTTTGAACTTGTTAGGGAATTGGATATTTTTGACAAGGCACATATCAGCTGCCTCTTTAACATCAAAATTATGCGCTTCCATGGATCTCAATCTCTCTTCAAGGGCAGTCAACTGTTGTTTTGATACTTCCGGAGCATGAATATGTACTGTCCTTGTACCAGATTGGTCATGCTCATCATTGGGTTCCTCCTCTTCTTCTTGGTGGGAGGCTTGTCCACTTTGAGGACCTTCCTTCTGGAGATTTTGCTGGCGCATCATTTCCAGCATTTGAGCCATTTGCTCTTTCAGCGTGTCGAGCTCAGTGGTGAGCTTTCGGTTTTGCTCCTCTAGCTATTCCATCTTTTTAGCTTTCTGGGCGCGAGTGAGGACGGGCGGAAGACCAACCACTTTCTAAATGATTTTAACGATTTTTATTATAAATTTTTATTTTAAATGATTGATGTGAAATAGATATGCCTTAGACAATAACTTTGGTATCTTCTTGAAAGCCTATGTTTTAAGGATACCATACCCGCCTTAGTATGATAAATTCCTTTTTCAAAGGTTGCTAAAACACCTTAGCGCACTTATCTCTTCTAAGAAGGTGATAAACGCACTTGGGTCTCTTTTGCTATTGTCTAAAGATATCTAATACATCCTAGAACGAATGTGTTTATTATTGTGATGATGTTTATGCATACTTTTCTTAGTGCGTTTATTTTCTCTCTGGGTTTTACCACTTATTGGATGATGTGGTATGAATGATACGACTTTGCCAAGAATCTTTTTATTATAAAAGGCATTTTTTATGGCTTTTAATTTGTTTTTATATTTTTTATGACCCTTTATCTCTTCTGTCGGTCAACGTGGCTATTTAGCTTACAAAGAACCTGAAAGCAGGCTAGCTTAACTGAAGACTGTCCGAGATAAAGTGGTTTATCTTATAACTTTTTTATTTTTAGGGTTTTTCATTTTTTGTTTGTTATATGATTACCCTTTGCTAATGCATCAATACAAATGCAGCAAACGAATGCACACACAATTCATTCACCTACGAGCAGAGCCACGCTTATTTAATCACGAGGTAGGGTTTTCCTGCAGAAACGTGCTTAATTTAGGTGGTTCTACACTGTTCTCACCAAGGCCAAAGGTCCCCAAGGTGCCCCCATTATAGGGACCTCTCCATCTCTCAGTCCTCGGGTCATGCACGGAACTCCGTGTCAACATCCTTAGACCAAAAGAAGAGAGTTATCACCTTGAGTTGGTGGTTTTCGACAACGGTTGTAGCCCCGTGTGCCAACAAGCCGGTCGTATCTGCCACCCACTCCCTATAGGTATTCACTCTTGCCCCCGGGTATAGAGGGACTGTTGTGTGCAAGGGGTTTTTGTGTGCAATTTATATTTCAGACAATTGGCAGAAAATAATCATACAGCAATTATTAAAGCCATACAATAAAACATACGGAAAAGGCTAAAGGCATAATTTCAAATCTTTACTTAGTTTGAATTTATCCGTCACTAAATGGGCTCAACTCTCTAGCTTCCCCAGTGGAGTCGCCATCTGTCGCCGCCGTCCGTTCTGACGTCTAGGGACATCTCGAACGTTTATGCGAGCGGTCGCGAAAAGATGGTTTAGACTCACGTTTTATGTTTAAAATATGTTCATTGCTTCCGAGGTGCTCAACAACTGAACTATCCTCTAATAGAAGCAAGGTTTTTGAAAAAGGGGTTCTTTTGGAGTCGCCACCAATGTTTTGACCTTAAACATTGGAAAAGGAAAAAAGATGTTGATTTTAATAAAAACCGCACTTGGCCATTATAACCAGAGTTGGGTAAGGGAGTTAGTTACGTGTGGGGAAGGTGTTAGCACCCCACAACGCCCCTTTTGGGTTCCCTATGACGGATTTAATTCGTTAAGTGAAGATTATAAGAAATTACGCTATTACCCTATTTTATTCATACAACATTTAAATATGACTATCTACATGATTTTATTTACATTTCATATATAAAGCAAAAAATAAAGCAGTAAAAGAGAAGAGATTTGAAAAGAACCTCCGTAGCAAGCTTCATATTGCGACTCTTTTACAATAAGGATGCGTTTCGGCAATCCCTCGCTCTACAACGACTCTCCTCATGAATACAGACTCGACTCGACTAAAATTTTATAGAAGAATCGAATGCCGGAATATAATTCCTTAACTGATGTGTTACCTATTTAGGGCAATCAGAAAGATCATTCGAAGTAGGGAGAGAAGAAGACAAGTCTTGGGAGTTGTCTGGGGTCTGAAACATGCCAAATGAGCCTCCTATTTATAGTTTTTCGCTGCCTGAACATCTGAGACGCCCTACTGAGTTGGGACGGCCGTCTGGGTTGGGACGGTCGTCCCAACTGCCTCTTTTACAAAGGCTGAGACCACCTGAAACCTGGGACTAGCAGTCCCAGTTGGGACGGCCGTCCCACTTGGCCAGGGAAGGTTGGGACGGCCGTCTCGACCTTGGGACGACCGTCTCGACCTGTTTTGGCCAGCCTTTGTGTTCTGGGACCCCTGGGAAGCTTTCCTTTCTATATTCGGACGTCGTTTGATGCCAATACACGCCTGTTAAAGCTTTATCTTCATATAGGAAGTCTTCTTGGCCTTTATTGAGATGTCAGGCGAGCTTTGTCTTTGTGTAGGAAGTCTATTTAGCCTTTATTGAGAGACCGGGCAAAATTAGGGGTCTACATATACCAATTGAGAGCTGTCTCCGCCAGACTCTCCTAGAAGCAGTGGATCAGGAGTTTCTCGTTTTCAGCGTGTGCGGCCATCTTACGACAATACATCGTAAGGTGGTTCTTTGGGCAGGTCATCCCGGCGTACTTGGGGAAGTCCGGGATTTTGAATTTGGGAGGGAAATGGATATTTTTCACCAGGCACATGTCCGCCACCTCCTTTGCGTCGAAGTTATGCCCCTCTACCGCCTTCAGCCTTTCCTCTAGGGCGGAGATTTGTTGTTTAGAAACTTCTAGGGTGAGGATGCGTACAGTTTTAGCATCCTTTCCATCGTAGAAGTATTCTTCTTCTTCTTCCTCTTCGTGGCGAGAGGTGTGTTCAGTTTGGGCTTCGCCCTTGTTTTGGCCCTGGCGCACGACTTCCATTAGTTGAGCCATTTGCTCACGGAGGGTATTGACCTCTGCAGTGAGTTTCTGATTCTGTTCCTCTAAGTTCTCCATTGCTCTGGCCTTTTGTGCACGAGTTCAGATGGGGAGAGGACCAGCCACTTTCTAGAATGCCCGCAAGAAAGTTTATTAATGCATGTTGAGTGTTGAACTAACATGGATATGCTTATGAGAGATTCTGTTTAAATGATGCTAAATATGCCTTCACTTTTTATTTTCTCTCTTGGTATTTCTTTACTCATGATATGATGTACTATGGATGATGCGACTTTGTCAGAAGTTTATTATTTATTATAAATGTTTTTGATTATTTTGGATTTATTTTTATTTTATAGCCTTTTATCTCTTCTGTCGGACTATGTGGCTACTTAGCTTACAAAGAACCTGAAACCAGGCTAGCTAAAAGGCAGACTGTCCGAGATAAAAAAGTGGCTTTATGAGAAAGAATAATTAACTTCCCTTATCTCTTCTATCGGACTGCGTGGCTACTTAGCTTACAAAGAACCTGAAACCAGGCTAGCTAAAAGGTAGGCTGTCCGAGATAAGGGTATTTATTGCAAAAGGAATTTTTTGATTTTTGTGATTTTTTCTGTTGTTTGGTTATGCTATGCAACAAACAAATGCAACAAACAGATGCACACACAATTCGAACATCCACGAACAAGCGAGAAGTCGTTTAATCACGAGGTAGGGTTTTCCTGCAGAAAAGTGCATTGGCGAAGGTAGGTTCTAACTGTTCTCACCAAGGCTAAGGCCCCCAAAGTGCCCCCATTATAGGGTCTCCACTCTCCAGCCTTCCGACCATGCTTAGCACTAAGGCCATAGTCAATCTTTGTGCCAAAAGAGGAAGGTTATCACCTTGAGTGGTGGTTTCCAATCACACTGGTGGGCACAAGGCCATCACTACAGCGAACCGTACTTGCCACCCACTCCCTATGGATTTCTCACTTGCCCCTGGGTATAGAGGGAATTGTTGTGTGCGAGGGTTTGTGTACAGTTTGTATTTCAAACAATTGCGTAAGTATAAACAGACAACAGTTATTAAAGCCAAGCATTAAAACATGTTATAATACAAAGTAGGGTAAAAGCATTATTTTCTTGGTTTATTTACTTCAGGCTAGCCCATCACTAAATGGGATCAACTCTCTAGGCTTCCCCAGTGGAGTCGCCATCTGTCGCCGCCATCAAAATGAGGGCAGTCGGAGCGACGCGATGGTTCCGACTTTCCATTTTTTCACGTTTTTATTGGTGGTTACAACGCCTTTAGGTTGTCCAATAACTTGGGCTGAACCTAGGGGCGAAGTTTCCGAAAGAGCGTTCTTGGATTGTCCGATAACCGGGCTAAACCAAGAACTAGTTTTTTAAGGGTTCTCTGGAGTCGCCACCGACGTTTTTACCGGAAACATCGGAAAAGGAGTTAAAAAGGCGTTGGTTTTTGAAAAACCAACTTTGGTCATTAGAACCAGAGTTGGGTAAGGGATTTAGTTACGTGTAAGGGAAGTGTTAGTTCCCTTACGACGCCCCTTTTGGGTTCCCTATGATGGGCTAGCTACTTTGGATAAATAAATAAACTGGTGAAAAATACGCTTTTACCCTTTATTTTGCGGAATTTAAAATTATGACTACATGACCCTAGTTTCTATTGCATAATTTAAAATGAAAGCAACAAAGTAGAGAGAGTAAGTGAAAACCTCCGAAGCAAGCTTTTCTATTTAATCTTTGTAAAAATAGGGTGCTTTTTGGCAGCCCTTCACTCTTTTATAGCGCCGGAATCTCTCAAAATGCTCTAAAACACTCTAGAAAACTCTTAGAAACTCCGAAAATGCTTCAGAGGGGTTCTAGAAAGAGAATTTGGTGAAAAGTCTAGAGAGAGAATGGAAGAACTGTGTGAAATGAGGGAAATGACGCTCCTATTTATAAGGATTTGCGCCTGTCAGGTCGAGACGGGCCGTCTGGTCTGGCAAGGTCGAGACGGCCGTCTCGCCTTGCAGGAATGGCGAGACGGCCATCTCGCCAAACGAGACGGCGGTCTCGAACTTAAAAGGCAAAAATCCTTATTTTTGGGCCAAAAATCCCTCCTATCCATGGGGCCTAATAGTCTCTCCTAGTGGCTTCTTAGGCTTCATCCATCTTCGAAAAGGAGGTCTTCTGGTCTTTTTTATGAGGCTGGGCAAGATTTGGGCTCTACACTTCACTTTTTACAGCGCCGAAATCACTCAAAAACGCTATAAAACACTCAAGAAAACTCTCAGAAACTCCGGAAATGCTTCGGAGGGGTTCTAGAAACATAATTTGAAGAAATATCTAGAGAGAGAATGGAAGAACTGTGGGAAATGAGGGGAATGACGCTCCTATTTATAGGGATTCGCACCTGTCAGGTCGAGACGGGCCGTCTCGTCTGACAAGGTCGAGACGGTCGTCTCGCCATTCGAGACGGGCGTCTCACCTTGCAGGAATGGCGAGATGGCCGTCTCGCCAAACGAGACGGCCGTCTCGCCATTTGCGCAAGGCGAGACGGCGGTCTCGACCTTAAAAGGCGAAAATCCTTATTTTTTGGCCAAAAATCCCTCCTATCCTAGTATGGGGCCTAATAGTCTCTCCTAATGGCTTCTTAGGCTTCATCCATCTTCGAAAAGGAGGTATTCTGGTCTTTATTATGAGGTCGGGCAAGATTTGGGGTCTACAGCTGCCCCCCCTTTACCCGACTAGTCGACTGCTGGCCTACTGTGCCAAGGATATCGACTGGAGGGTAAAGGAGTTGACCCTCTTGCCCGGTTGTCCTTCAGATGTTTCATCTTTGTGGCGGTTGATCTTCTGGAAAAAGGTGTGCTTCCAGGATGCTTCTTCTGGTGGTAGCTGATCCTTTCGACTGATAAGTACGAACCCCTATCTGGTTTTGACGAGTATGAACCATCGTCCGGTAAGCCCCCTTTTGTAAGGCCTGATGAGTATACACCCCCATCTAGTGTTTGACGAGTATGAACCCCCGTCCGGTAAGCCCCATTTTGTAAGGCCTGATGAGTATACACCCCCATCTGGTGTTATGCCTCCGGACGCTCCTTCTTGCGGTAGCTGATCCTTTGGCTGTGGTGGTGGCTTATTGCTCTAGCTCATGCGCCCTTGTTGAGATGTGTTCTCTTGTCTTTGATTTGGTCATCCGGTCTGTGGCGGAGATTTTGTTGGTGTTCATCCAGCCTTGTTGGTTGCTAGGGATTCTTTGTTTTTTATCTTTTGATGGTGATCACCCAACTCTTGCTGGTTGGTCGGGTGGACTTTGTTTGTGTTCAACTCTTGCTTGGTTGTCGAAGAATTTGTTGGTCAAGGTGGTTGACTTTGTTTCAATCCTGCCTTTTTTTCGCGGTTTTATCTATTTTTCTCGCGATTTTGGATTTTGGCTTTTTTTCTTGAGTGTAAGTCTTTTGACTTTTTATCTTCTTTTGATTACGCTGACTTTTGGAAGGGATAAAAAAGATGCATGGAATAAAATTTTTATTTATGAAAGATATTATTACAGCAGCCCTATTCTATAAGTGTTATCCCTAAGACTATGGGCTATCGTCTGGAGACGATCCGTAGGAGGGGAATTGTTGGTACATATGCCTCCGGAACTCTGCTTGGTCCTGGGCTTCATCGCGGTACTCTTGCTGGAATGTTGCCTAGTCTTGCCTCATCCCTTCCTGATACTGGTATATCGTCTCCAGTCTGGTGTCGAAGGCTTCTTATCTAAGGGATATCTGTTCTTTCCTTAAAGACATCTGCTCGAATTGCTGGCGCAGATCGTGGATGTTACGGTTTACGCCAGCAAAGTCGTCTGTGTACGAATGTCGCCGCCGTCCGTTCCGACGTCTAGGGACATCTCGAACGTTAATGTGAGCGGTCGCGAAAAGATGGTTTAGACTTGCGTTTTATGTTAAAATTATGTTCATTGCTTCCGAGGTGCTCAACAACTGAACTATCCTCTAATAAAAGCGAGGTTTTTGAAAAAGGGTTCTTTTGGAGTCGCCACCAATGTTTTGACCATAAACATTGGAAAAGGATAAAAAGGCGTTGATTTTAATAAAAACCAAACTTGGTCATTATAACCAGAGTTAGGTAAGGGAGTTAGTTACGTGTGGGGAAGGTGTTAGCACCCCACAACGCCCCTTTCGGGCTCCCTATGATGAATTAATTCATTTAAGTGAAGATTATGAGGAATTACGCGATTACCCTATTTTATTGCATAATGATAAAAATGGCTATCTACATGACTTTATTTCTTATTGCATACAGAAAGCAATAAATAAAGCAGTAAAAGAGAAGAGATTTGAATAGAACCTTCGTAGCAAGCTTTGTATTACGAATCTTTAATCGTGAGGATGCGTTTTGGCAATCCTTCGCTCTACAAAGACTCTCCTCTCCAAATACAAGATCGACTCGACTCAATTTTATAGAAGAATAGAATGCTGGAATATGATTCCTTAACTGATTGTTACCTTATTAAGGCAATCAGAGAGTTCATTCGAAGAGGGAAGAGGATAGACAAGTACTGGGAGTTGTTCGGTGTGTGAAACAGTGGCAAATGAGCCTCCTATTTATAGTTTTTTCGCTGCCTGCACATTTGGGACGCCCTCTGGGTTGGGATGGCCGTTTGAGTTGGGACGGTCATCCCAACGGCCTCTTTTACAAAGGCTGAGACCACCTGAAAGCTGGGACTGGCAGTCCCACTTGGGACGGTCGTCCCACTTGGCCAGGGAAGGTTGGGACGGCCGTCTCGACCTTGGGACGGCCGTCTCGACCTTGGGACGGCCGTCTCGACCTTGGGACGGCCGTCTCGACCTGTTTTGGCCAGCCTTTGTGTTTTGGGACCCCTGGGAAGCTTTCCTTTCTTTATTCGGACGTCGTTTGATGCCGATAAACGCCCGTTAAATCTTTATCTTCATATAGGAAGTCTTCTTGGCCTTTATTGAGATGTCAGGCGAGCTTTGTCTTTGTTGTAGGAAGTCTCTTCAGCTTTTATTGAGAGACCGGGAAAAATTAGGGGTCTATAGCTGCCCCCCCTTCACCTGCCTGACTAATCTGTTGGCTTAACATGCCGACAAAATTAGTTGGTAGGGGAAGGAGTTAACCCTTTTGCCCGGTTATCCTTCAGATACTTCTTTGTTGATCCTCCGGATGATAAATATTTTTTATAGGTACCAATCCCTATTTGGTTTGAGCCTTACTTTATAAGGCTCTGGTGAGTACTTACCCTCACCCGGTATGAGTCTGTGTTTCACTGGACTCTTGTGGGTACCTACCCCCACTAGGTATGAACCTTGTTTTTGCAAGGTTTTGGTGAGTACCTACCCTCACCCGGTATGACTTCGCATTTTGCTAAACTCTTATGGGTACTTACATCCGAGGTGCTCAACACTGAACTATCCTCTAATAGAAGTAAGGTCTTTGCAACCCGTTTTTTGTAATGTTTAGGTGAGTATTTTACTCCACCTAATACATTCTTCTAATTTTTGATGAGTACCTACCCTCATCCGGTATAAACCTTATTTTATAAGGTTTTGGTGGGTACCTACCCCCACCTGGTACGAATCTGCATTTTGCTAGATTCTGATGAGTACCTACCCTCATCTGGTATAAACCTTATTTTGTAAGGCTCTGGTGAGTACCTACCCCCACCTGGTATGAATCTGCGTTTTGCTGGATTTTGATGAGTACCTACCCTCATCTGGTATAAACCTTATTTTATAAGGCTTTGGTGGGTACCTACCCCCACCTGGTACGAACCCTATTCTATAAGGCTTCTTGTGGGTACCTACCCTCACCTGGTACGAACCCTATTCTATAAGGCTCTGGTGAGTACCTACCCTAACCCGGTACGAACCCTATTCTATAAGGCTCTTGTGGGTACCTACCCCCACCTAGTACGAACCCTATTTTATAAGGCTCTGATGGGTACCTACCCCCACCCGATACGAACCCTATTCTATAAGGCTCTTGTGGGTACCTACCCCCACTTGGTACGAACCCTATTCTATAAGGCTCTGATGGGTATCTACCCCCACCTGGTACGAACCCTATTCTATAAGGCTCTGATGGGTACCTACCCCCACCTGGTACAAACCCTATTCTATAAGGCTCTGATGGGTACCTACCCCCACCTGGTACGAACCCTATTCTATAAGGCTCTTGTGGGTACCTACCCCCACCTTGTACGAACCCTATTCTATAAGGCTCTGATGGGTACCTACCCCCACCCGGTACGAACTTGCGTCTTGCAAGGCTCTGATGGGTACCTACCCCCACCCGGTACGAACCTGCGTCTTGTAAGGCTCTGATGGGTACCTACCCCCACCCGGTACGAACCTGCGTCTTGCAAGGCTCTGATGGGTACCTACCCCCACCCGGTGCGAACCCTATTCTATAAGGCTTTTGGGATTCTCTTTTTTGGCATTTAGTCTTTTGATTGATGAGTACAAACCCTCCTCTGGTTTTCGGAGATGTGTTGGCGACTTATTGTCTTTGATCATGCGCCTATTCCATGAGGAATGATTGACTTTTCTGTCTTTTCTTTTTTAGTCATCCGGTTTTACCGGGGATTTCTTTGTTTTTGGCTTTTCTTTTTAACCATCCGGTTTTACCGGGGATTTTTGTTTTTGGCTTTTCTTTTTAGCCATCCGGTCTTGCCGGGGATTCATTGCTTTTTGGCTTTTTCTTTTAGCCATCCGGTTTTACCGGGGGTTCTTTATTGGTTGCCTCTTATTTAGGCGGAAATCCCTTGGGGATTTGTTGATTTCTTGTTGATTGTGCCTCTTTATTTTTAGGCAGGTGCTTCAATAGTGGTGAAGGCTTCATGTTTTTCGCCTCTGAATAGGCTGATGCTCCTCTTGAGGATATTTGCTCTTGAAAATACCTCTGAGTAGGCAGATGCTTTATTGAAAGCTTTATGCTTTGGACTCGTATTACCTCTTATAGGTTGATTTCCCATTTCTTGGGGATATCGGTTTTTTTGCTTGCCTTAAGCAGAGGCTTTCTTGGGAGTGAAGACTTTGCATTTCACTGGGGATATCCATATTGGGTGTTCTAGGTGATTAACTCCCTGAGGATATGAATTTGTATTTTGCCTTTTGCTGGTAGGCCCGCTGGGGATTTTTTCTTTTTGGTGATCCATCAGGGATTTGGTTGTTTTCTGGAGATCTATTTTGAATTTCCCCCTAGGGAGGGATGGAGTTTTTGACTCCTTATTGGATGCTTTTGTTTTGAGCTGGCTTTGCCCATGCTCTTATTCCTGTTGGGGAATGAGTTTTTACTGTTTTCTCGCGATTTGTATCTTTTTTGCGATTTGGCTTTTATATATGTGCGCCTTTTATGCACATTGGCTTTTTCTTTTGGATGAAAAGATATCTTTTTTCTCTTTTCTTTTTAGTGATCCCTGGGGAATTTTTCTTTTCTTGGGGGATCTAATCCTTGATTTGATTTTTTATATGATAATGGAGTCTTGAGCTCCTGGTCTTTTGTGAAGCTCTTCATTGAGCGGAATGAAGAAATTTTCTTCTTTTCTTTTTTTGGAGATTCACCGAGGAGTCTATCGGTTTCCTGGGGATCTAAATTTGATGATGGAGTCTTGGCTCCTGGCTTTGTGAAGCTTCTTTTTTGAGCTGGAAGATGGAAAAATTTTTGTTTTCCTCTTTTTGTCTTTTTGTAGACTTTTCTTGATATACTCTTCTTGGAGATTTTTATCTGGCCTTTTTTCGTTGTGGCCTCTATTGGGGAATGAAAGTTTTTCTTTTCTTTCTTTTTCGTTGCCCCCTGGTGATATGAAGGATTTGACTCCGTATTTTCTTTGATGGACTCTTGTGTAGTCCTTATTCTCCTTTGGATAATGAAGCGGAGATTCTGGATAAGTTTGCTTGATGACTCATGTGATGATGCCGCTGAGTCGTGAGGTAATCTTTTTGTTTTGCCTCTGGAGTAGGCAAGGATCTGCTTGGGGATGATCAAGCCTTTCCGTTGGCTTTTTTTCTGGTTTACCTTCGTTTATTAGGATAGAAGGTTAGAGCTTCATTCTTGAAGCTCTTTATTCTGCTGACATGGTTTTGATTTCGCTTTTCACGATTTTGATTTTCATATGGAGACTGGATTCTGGCGCCTCCTGTTTTCAATCACAAGTATGGAGACTAGCCTCCTTATATGCATGTTTAATATTCTCATTTTAAGAAAATTATTTTTTCTTGGTTTTAACAAAGTCGTATTATGCAACTACTTTGTGTGTGGATGTCCTAAATGCAATCTATTGTTTATTTATTTTTTATACATTTGGAAAGTAACTGGCCTTCTCCCGTTGGCTTCTTATGAATATGCCGATGGGCTTTCTTTTTTATGGCCAATATGATGGGCTCCTCTTTTATTCATCTCTTGGTTTTAGCCCTATCTTTTGCCTAGACCGCCCTTTACGGGTTTTTGATCTAGCGGGCTGCCTTAATTTTTGCCTAGAATATCTTAGGGGGCTTTTGCCTTATCTTTTGCCTAGATCGTTCTTTTGGGGTTTCCGATCTAGCAGGCTACCCTAATTTTTACCTAAGAATATCCTAGCAGGCACTTATTCTTTTCTTATTTGTTATGCTTCCCTTTCTTAGATGCATGCCTGATCTTTGATTAAAAGTCTTTGCGCATATTTATGTTTTATCAATAAAGAGGCATTTCCATAATATTTGGTCAAGAGAAAGGAAATGAAAAGGAATTTTATTGATAAATGAGAAAAAGTTTTATTTCTTTTATAGAAGGATTTCACAAGGTATTTAGAAGAATGGCTGGTCAGGGTTGGTTATACTGTTTAGGTTTATACAAGTCATGTCTATGATATCTCGCCCCTGGTTCTCCTAATTGCTTCAGCTTGAGATGCCCGAGCTCGGAGTGAAGACTATGCATATTGCTTGCTTCTGGAAGAATGTTACTTTAGTCGCCTTTTCGGTTTTCGACTAAAGTAACCATTGCTCTTAGTTTCTTCTTTTTTTTTTTTTTTTTTTTGAACCTCTACTTTTTGCCTAGGACGTATCCTAGCGAGGGATATGGACCCTATCTTTTGCCCAGGGATGCCCTTTGCGGGTTTTCATTCCTGACGGGTCATGAGCAATGACTTCAAGCATAATCCTTCTTCACCGCATCAGAGTTGATCGGGTGTCGAAGTTCCTCTCCATCCATATTAGTGAGGATTAGTGCCCCTCCTGAGAAAGCTCGTTTGACCACAAAGGGTCCTTCGTAATTTGCTGCCCACTTTCCAATTTTATCCTTTTGGGCTGGAAGCAATTTCTTTATCACTAGATCCCCTTCTTGATAAGTATGAGGGTGGACCTTTTTATCATAAGCCTTTTTTATCTTCTTTTGATAGGCTTGTCCATGACATATAGCGTTCAGCCGCTTTTCATCGATAAGGTTTAATTGATCATATCTACTTTGAACCCATTCAGCTTCTGTTAATTTTGCTTCCATTATAATTTGCAGGGAAGGTATTTCGACCTCTATTGGCAAAACAACCTCCATTCCATATACAATGGAGAATGGAGTGGCTCCTGTTGAGGTTCGTACAGACGTTCGATAACCGTGAAGAGCAAAAGGAAACATTTCATGCCAATCCCTATAGGTTTTAACCATCTTTTGAACAATCTTCTTGATGTTTTTATTGGCTGCTTCCACTGCGCCATTCATTTTGGGCCGGTAGGGAGAGGAATTATGGTGTTGAATTTTGAAATCTTGACATAATTCCTCCATCATCTTATTATTCAAGTTGGTTCCATTATCAGTAATAAGACGATGTGGGATGCCGTATCGACATATGATATTTTTCTTAACAAAGGTGACCACTACCTTTTTAGTCACATGTGCATAAGATGTAGCTTCTACCCACTTGGTGAAGTAGTCGATAGCCACCGGAATGAATCGATGGCCATTGGATGCCTTAGGCTCAATAGGTCCGATAACATCCATGCCCCACATAGCAAATGGCCAAGGGATAGCCATAACATTAAGTGGTACCGGTGGAACATGTACATTGTCCGCATGTACCTGACATTTGTGACATTTTCTAGCATACTGATGACAGTCCTTTTCCATTGTGGACCAAAAGTATCCTGCTCTGAGAATTTTCCTGGCCATGATATGCCCTGGTGCATGAGTCCCGAAGGTTCCTTCATGTATTTCTTTAATCAATTTCTGCGATTCTTCGAGATTGACGCATCTTAACAAAGTGGAATCAAAATTCTTTTTATAAAGGGTTTCTCCTATCAACATAAACCCTATGGCCCTTTTTTAATGATCCTTTTGTCATTGTCACTGATTCCCTTGGGGTATTCGCCCTTTGTCAAGTATCGCCTTATGTCATGATACCAAGGGGTTTTATCTTTTTCACTGTCTATCATCATACAAAAGGCTTGTTTATCGTGCCTTTTGACTTGGATGATGGGCATCTCATGTTCTTGTCCTAATGCGAACATGGATGATAATGTTGCCAGTGCATCTGCAATCTGGTTATCCTCCCGAGGGATGTATTCGTAACTGATGCTTTCCATTTTTGAAGTCATATTACATATGTTCTCCAGATAAGGGATTATTTTGGAATTTCTGGTTTCCCATTCACCCTTGAGTTGGTAAATAACAAGGGATGAGTCACCGAATACTTTGAGTTTAGTCACCCCATGATCCAGAGCTGCTTGAATACCTAGAGCACAGGCTTTATATTCTGCCATATTGTTTGTGCAATCAAAGTTTAATCTGGCTGTTACTGGGATATACCTCTTTTCAGGAGATATTAAAATAGGTCTGATCCCATGTCCCAATAAGTTTGAAGCTCCATCGAAAAACATGATCCACCTATTATCTTCACGTTCTTCATGTTGGATATGCATTATGTGCTCATCTGGAAAATCATCTTGGAGGGATTGATATTCGTCAGTTGGCCCGTGTGCCAGATATTCTGCTAAAGGACTGCCTTTGATAGCTTTCTGAGTGACATGAACAATGTCGAATTCTGAGAGGAGTACCTGCCACCTGGCTATCCTTCCGGTCAAGACGGGTTTTTCAAATAGGTATTTGATTGGGTCCATTTTAGAAATCAACCACGTTGTGTGCTTGACCATATATTGTCGAAGGCGCTGAGTTGCCCACACCAATGCACAACATGTTTTTTCGAGTGGTGTATATCGGGTCTCATAGTTTAGAAACTTCTTACTGAGGTAATATATGGCTTGTTCTTTTTTACCCGTATCGTCGTGTTGACCGAGCACACATCCCATGGACTCGTCAAGTACTGAAAGGTAAAGAATCAAGGGCTTTCCTTCCACAGGTGGTACCAATACTGGTGGATTGGTTAGACACGTTTTGATTTTTTCGAAAGCTTGTTGACATTCATCATTCCAAATTTCGGTTGGTTTTTACGCAATAACTTGAATATGGGTGTACACTTGTCTGTCAATTGCGCGATGAACCATGCAATGTAGTTTATTCGGCCCAAGAACCCTCTGACCTCTTTTTCTGTTCTTGGTGGGGGCATTTCTACGATTGCCTTTATTTTATCAGGGTCTACCTCGATTCCTTTTTTAATAACAATAAACCCAAGGAGTTTTCCTGATCGTACTCCGAATGTGCATTTAGCCGGATTGAGCTTGATCTGGTATTTCCGAAGCCGATTGAATAACTTCTTTAAGTATTTGAGGAGTTCTATTTCGTTTTTGGACTTGGCGATCATATCATCCACATATACTTCGATTTCTTTGTGGATCATATCATGAAATAATGTTACCATAGCCCTTTGATAAGTATCCCCTGCATTCTTAAGTCCAAAAGGCATTACTCTATAACAGAATGTACCCCATAGCGTAATGAAGGAAGTTTTTTCTCTATCTTTAACAGCCAATTTAATTTGGTTATACCCTGCATATCCATCCATGAAAGAATAGAGAGTATTTGTAGCGGTATGATCTACCAACATATCAATATGTGGTAAGGGAAAATCATCTTTTGGACTTGCACGATTTAAGTCCCTGTAATCTACGCATACTCTGATTTTTCCATTTTTCTTTATAACCGGCACGATGTTTGCCAACCATTCAGGGTATTTTGACACGATTAGAAAATTGGCATCCAACTATTTTTCCACTTCTTCCTTAATTTTCAAGGACCATTCTGGCTTTACTCTTCTGAGTTTCTGCTTAACAGGCCGAAATCCCTCTTTTAGTGGTAATCTATGCTCCACTATACTTTCATCAATTCCAGGCATATCATGGTAGGACCAAGCGAATACATCCACATATTCTCTTAGCAATTGTATCAGCCTTTCCCTGACATCATCATCAATTTGGGTACCAATATTTACTTCTTTCTTATTATCTTCTTGTCCCAAATTGATGGCCTCAGTTTTCTCCTGATGGGGCTGTATTGACTGAGCTTCTTTTTCTAACAATCTTTGCATGTCCGAGGAAATGATCCCCTCCTCACTATCTGACTCAATCCATTCGCCTTCGGCTTTCGGATCTTCCAGAGAATTTTCAATCACAGACATGACTGTATGGTTATGCTTTGTTTTAGATTTTATTCAATTATTTTGGAATGAGAGAGAAAAGAATGAGAAGCATATGAATATTATGAAAATGCCTCATTGTATTGATGAAAAGAAAATATTTACAAAGCCCATTTTAGCCAAAAATCTTGTGATCATGGGCAGGGATCACGAGAGATACATCGGAAGCTTTTTGATATATTTTTTTTATTATATATATTTTTATTACTTTTTTAGAGATGACAAAAATAATGAGCCCTAATTTGCTGATCTTCCTTAGCCCATCCTTCATTCGGGTTTGGAAAGAGGCTGATCATCTACTTTTGGAGTGGATGTGTCAAAGGTAATCCATCCTGCCTCTATCAGATTCTGGAACTTGTGCTTTAAGGCCACACATTTTTCAACGAAGTGTCCTGGAGAGCCTGAATGGTAATCACAATTTTCATTAGATTTATACCATTCCGGGTATGGTGGCTCCATTTTCTTGGGAGGGATGCGCACGAGGAGTTTGGCATCCAACAACTTCAAAAGCAGACTTCCATATGAGGTTGGGATTGTAGTAAATTTCCTCTCTTGTCTGCGTGGCTTGGTTTGTTGTAAGGTAGAAGATGGAGTGGCAATATTGATTGCATTCACACTTCCTTCCTTCTTCTTTCCGAAGCTCTTTTTACCATTTTGAGTAGAGGAATTGGAGGAAGTATGTTGTGCAATTCTTCCGCTTTTCAGACCTTGCTCTAATCTTTCTCCTATAATTACCACATCCGCGAAGAGTGTTGACGTGTTCCCTATCATTTTTTCATAATAGGGACCAGTCAAAGAATTGATGAACATGGATGTGGTTTCTTTGTCGGACAGAGGAGGTTCTACTTGTGCTGCCAATTCCCTCCATCTTTGGGCATATGCTTTGAAGGATTCGTCGTTTTTCTTGCTTAGCAATTGTAGATCTGCTCTTTCAGGGGTCAGATCAATATTGTATTTATAGGGATGAAGAAAAGCATCTGCCAGATGTCTCCATGTTTGGACTTGCCCCCCTTGCAGTTGCATATACCAGTTTAGAGCTGATTCAGCTAAGCTCTCCTGAAAGCAATGAATCAGGAGCTTTTCATTGTCAGCATACGTAGCCATCTTACGGCAGTACATCGTAAGATGGCTTTTGGGGCAAGTTAGTCCCATATATTTTGGGAAGTCCGGAGTTTTGAATTTGTTAAGGAATTGGATGTTTTTAACGAGGCACATATCAGCCGCCTCTTTTACATCAAAGTTATGTCCCTCCATGGCTCTCAGCCTCTCTTCAAGAGCAGTAATTTGTTGCTTTGATACTTCCGGAGCATGAATATGTACTGCTCTTGTATCAGATGGGTCATGCTCATCCTGAGGTTCCTCTTCTTCTTCTTGGTGAGAGGCTTGTCCACTTTGAGGACCCTCTTTATGGAGGTTCTGTTGGCGCATCATGTCTAACATCTGAGCCATTTGCTCTTTCAGCGTATTAAGCTCAGTGGTGAGCTTTCGATTTTGTTCTTCTAGTTGCTCCATCTTCTTAGCTTTCTTAGCACGAGTGAGGACGGGCGGAACACCAGCCACTTTCTAAATGATTTTAACGGTTTTTATTATAGCTTTTTATTTCAAATGATTAGTGTGAAATAGATATGCCTTAGAAAATAGTTATGGTATCTTCTCAAAAGCCTATGTTTTAAGGATACCATACCCACCTTAATGTGTTAACTTCCTTTTTTCAAAGGTTGCCAACATACCTTAGCGCATTTATCTCTTCTAGGAAGGTGATAAATGCACTTGGGTCTCTTTCGCTATTGTCTAAGGATAACTAAGAAATCCTAGAATGAATGTGTTTATGTATGATAGATTTATTATGATGATGTTTATGCATACTTTTCTTAGTGCATTTATTTTCTCTCGTAGTTTTACCACTTATTGGATGATGTGGTATGAATGATACGACTTTGCCAAAAATATTTTTATTGTAAAAGATATTTTTATGTTTTTAATTTGTTTTTATATTTTTTATGACCTTTTATCTCTTCTGTCGGTCAACGTGGCTACTTAGCTTACAAAGAACCTGAAACCAGGCTAGCTTAACTCAAGACTGTCCGAGATAAAGTTGGTTTATCTTATCACTTTTATGATTTTTAGGGTTTTTCACTATTTTAGTTGTTATATGATTACCCTATGCTAATGCATCAATACAAATGCAGCAAACGAATGCACACACAATTCATTCATCCACGAGCAGAGCCACACTTATTTAATCACGAGGTAGGGTTTTCCTGCAGAAACGTGCTTGGTTTAGGTGGTTCTAAATTGTTCTCACCAAGGCCAAAGGTCCCCAAGGTGCCCCCATTATAGGGACCTCTCAACCTCTCAGTCCTCGGGTCGTGCACGAAACTCCGTGGCGACATCCTTAGACCAAAAGAAGAGAGTTATCACCTTGATTTGGTGGTTTCCGACAACGGTTGTAGCCCCGTTTGCCAACAAGCCGGTCGTATCTGCCACCCACTCCCTATAGGTATTCACTCTTGCCCCCCGTATAGAGGGACTGTTGTGTGCAAGGGTTTTTGTGTGCAATTTATATTTCAAACAATTTGCAGAAAATAATCATACAACAATTATTAAAGCCATACAATGAAACATACGGAAAAGGGTAAAGGCGTAATTTCAAATCTTTACTTAGTTTGAGTTTATCCGTCACTAAATGGGATAAACTCTCTAGCTTCCCCAGTGGAGTCGCCATCTATCGCCGCCGTCCGTTCTGACATCCAGGGACATCTCGAACGTTAATGCGAGCGGTCGCGAAAAGATGGTTTAGACTCGCGTTTTATGTTAAAATTATGTTCATTGCTTCCGAGGTGCTCAACAACTGAACTATCCTCTAATAAAAGCAAGGTTTTCGAAAAAGGGTTCTTTTGGAGTCGCCACCAATGTTTTGACCATAAACATTGGAAAAGGATAAAAAGGCGTTGATTTTAATAAAAACCAAACTTGGCCATTATAACCAGAGTTAGGTAAGAGAGTTAGTTACGTGTGGGGAAGGTGTTAGCACCCCACAACGCCCCTTTCAGGTTCCCTATGACGAATTAATTCATTTAAGTGAAGATTATGAGGAATTACGCGATTACCCTATTTTATTGCATAATGATAAAAATGGCTATCTACATGACTTTATTTCTTATTGCATATAGAAAGCAATAAATAAAGCAGTAAAAGAGAAGAGATTTGAACAGAACCTCCGTAGCAAGCTTTGTATTACGAATCTTTAATCGTGAGGATGCGTTTTGGCAATCCTTCGCTCTACAAAGACTCTCCTCTCCAAATACAAGATCGACTCAACTCAATTTTACAGAAGAATCGAATGTTGGAATATGATTCCTTAACTGATTGTTACCTTATTAAGGCAATCAGAGAGTTCATTCGAAGAGGGAAGAGGATAGACAAGTACTGGGAGTTGTCCGATGTGTGAAACAGTGGCAAATGAGCCTCCTATTTATAGTTTTTTCGCTGCCTGCATATTTGGGACGCCCTCTGGGTTGGGACGGCCGTCTGAGGTTGGACGGCCGTCCCAACTACCTCTTTTACAAAGGCTGAGACCACCTGAAAGCTGGGACTGGCAGTCCCACTTGGGACGGCCGTCCCACTTGGCCAGGGAAGGTTGGGACGGCCGTCTCGACCTTGGGACGGCCGTCTCGACCTTGGGACGGCCGTCTCGACCTATTTTGGCCAGCCTTTGTGTTCTGGGACCCCTGGGAAGCTTTCCTTTCTTTATTCGGACATCGTTTGATGCCGATAAACGCCCGTTAAAGCTTTATCTTCATATAGGAAGTCTTCTTGGCCTTTATTGAGATGTCAGGCGAGCTTTGTCTTTGTTGTAGGATGTCTCTTTAGCCTTTATTGAGAGACTGGGTAAAATTAGGGGTCTACAACGGTTGTTGATGCTGATGGTGCTGTTGTGGCTGTTGGAAATCGGGACGTGTCGGGAGATCGTGCATTGCCACGATGTCCTGGAGGTCCAAGGAGAAATGCAGCGATGGGTGGAGGACCAGCTGGGTTCCGCGGCGCATGAGCATCCCCATACTGACCAGTATCGACCCGTTGATAGACTCGGGCCATTGACTGGAGGCCAGTTCTTCCCGGCCACTGCACCCCCATTTTTCTGCCAGGGGGGTGATGAGGGGGGCCATGAGGACAGCTCCCACTGGCCTACTCCCGAAGTCCTTGAGGGCCTTCAAGAAGAAGTAGCCAGGGTTGCATCGACGCCTCTGGCACATGCAGTAAAGGACGAAGAGATCGGGGAGTGTTACCTTTCCCTGACTCTCCTTCCTGCCATGGATGGTCCCAGCCAGCAGCTTGTGGCAAATGCGGAGGGCCGGGGGGAGTGTTGAGCCCTTCATCAGCGTGGGCAATGTGGGTGCCCTGGTGAGCTCCTCCCACATCTCGCCGGCGGTGAGGTTGGTGGGGCGTGCGCAGATGGCCTCCTGATATTCCTGGGTCAGCACGTCTTCGGGCCGGACGAATCCAATAGACATGTTGAATTCGTCCGGGGTGGTGGTCCGATACATCCAACCCATAAAGTATGTCACCATCTTTGTCGGTGACAGGCCGAGGATCATGGCGGGAGTTTCGGCGTAGGAGATGGAGGCCAGAAACTCCATCACTGCTTGAGGGTACACATGGGTGGGGGGAGACTGCAGGAGGAAGCCCCATCCAATGTTGTCTATGTTGCCCCGGACGTCATCCTCCCATCCACATTCGGCGAGGATGCCGAAGTCTAGCTTGAGCATGGGGTGCCATGCGTACCCCCTGATGTGTGATGTGCTCTAGGTGAGCCTGGTGCAGCAGTGAGAGTCGTGCGGGGTCTTGAGGAGCAGGTGCTGAGGAACTGCTAGGGCCAACAGGTCCTCTTCTCTTCCTTGACTGACTTCCACGGAACATTTTGTCGAAAAGGTGCTTGGAAGTGAGAGATCTGAGAGTTGGAGTGCAGAGGAGTTGTGGAGAGCCTCAAGACCCCTCCCCTATTTATAGGGAAAATTTCAATCCGGGACCGCTGTCTCGAATTACGGTCTGGTAATTTCGGACGGTCGTCTCGAATTACGGGAGTTTTTTTTTTTTTATTAAAAGCAAATAGGACCTGGTTCAAAAACATTTTATGCATGCAATGTTTTTATGTTTGATGTCCTATAATGCCTATTTTAATTAGTTTTTCAGAAGGATTTAACTGACGTGTCTTGTAGTGCCGGATGTCCTCTGATATGGGTTTTTGCGTTTGGCTGTACCATGCCGGACTTCTTATGACCGAAGGGTAGCTTGTTTTTCCTTTTTCTCTTTTGTAGAGCACTCTTTGTCATGTAGTGTTCCTTTTTCTCCATTCTAGGGGTTTCAATCCTCTTGTTGACTATACGCCTCCATATTCCCAAATTAATTATTAGAATATTGTTGTGAGGATCAAGAGAAGAGGAGTAAAGGGGTAAATTCAATGGCTTGTGTTTTAGAAGGTTTGTTTTATTTAGAAAGAGGTTTTGTAAGAATGGTTAGCCAGGGTTAGGCTTAGATGTGTTAAGCTTTTTGTCTAAGCAAGCGTTTCCCCTTTTTTTTTGTACTCGCGCCTTAGTTTTATTTCCATTGCTTTTCTATGGCTAATTGATTTCCCTAGATCGCCCTTTGGGTTTTCGAACTAGGATATTGTGCTTTGGTCCTATCTTTTGTCTAGGTTCCTTTTTTTGTGTTTTTAGGGAATCCTAGCGGACCTTATTTTGTAACCCTAACTTTTTCCTAGGCTACCCTTTATTTTTGTTCGGGTATCCTACCGGGTTGACCCTATCTTTTGCGTAGCCCCCTTAGTGGGTTTCCTACCGGGTATTTTTCTTGGCCTTTGGCTTCTATGTTTTTTTTTTCCTTTTTTTTGTATTTATTTTTGTTCACAATATTGGCGAAGCATGACTTTTCTTTATGGTGAAGTGAAGTCTTATTTGGTGCTTCTAATCAACTAGCTTGACTGTAATGGCAATGGTGAATTTTTGGTTATTTGGATGCGCTTTTTATTCTTCTTCTTCTTTTTTCGTTTACTTAGATAGGGTTATTGAGGTCTAGTTAGAAATAGCGAGAAAAGAAGCAGATAGTAAGAAGTATTCTTTATTAATTAATAAGGGAATATGTGCCCTAAAATGCCCAGGGGTCGGGCTAGCCCCAGGGGATAATCTCTAACAATCATGGGGTTTACATCCCTTAAATGAAGAAAAAGATTTCCTAATGACTAGGGTAGCTCTTGACGCTTGCACCCCTCCACTTCGGAAGATTTGCTTGAGTGTGCGGAGGGGAGACTTCCCTTTTCCTCTTTCTGTTCGGCCCTTAGTAGGGTCATATCCTAGGCCATGCTTGAAAGAATTATCTTGGAATTCTGGGGGTTCCCTTATGTCTTGAGAATCTGCCCCCAGTCCTTGGCCAAGATGGTAACCATGCTTCATCATCATGCGGGCTACCTTTGTGTTTTTGGGAAGTCTTTCTATATTGGCAATTTCGAGCGCTTGAAAAGATGTTTCAAGGGTCTCTTCAGCCGCATCCACATAGGGTTGGGTGGACGGTCCACTGATCAGGATATCATCTTCTGCTTGGACCATGACCAATTTGTCGTCCACTATGAATTTGACTTTCTGGTGGAGCGTCGAAGGTACTGCCTTAGCGTCATGAATCCAAGGCCTGCCGAGGAGACAGCTGTATGCTGGAGTAATATCCATTACGTGGAAATCGACGTTGAAGATAGTGGGTCCAACTTGGATTGGAAAATTAACTTCTCCCACTACTTCTTGCTTTGATCCGTCGAAGGCTCGAACGATAGTGCTGCTTGGGCGCAGACGGGTTCCTTGGATAGTCAACTTGTCTAGTGTGCAATTGGGCATCATGTTCAAGGATGACCCGTTATCCACAAGAACTTTGGCGATGAGGTACGCCTTGCACTTGATCGAGATGTGCAAGGGCTTGTTGTGGTTCGACCCCTCGAAGGGTAGTTCTTCTTCTGTGAAGGTGAGGTGATCACTTGCCGTAATGTGACCGACAATCCTCTCAACCTTTTCTTGGGATATAGTGTGAGGCACATGCGCTTCGCTCAAGACCTTCAGCAGGGCGTTTCTGTGCGGTTCCGAGCTCATTATTAGAGATAACAATGTTGTCTTTGCAGGTGTACGATTGAGCTGGTCTATAATGGAATACTCACTTTGCCTTATAAACTGGAGTAATTCCTCTGTCTCCTCCTTGGATTCCTTATTTTCTTTTTCCTCTTCGGTCTTTTTATTTTTTCCTTTATTTTTGGGGACATCTTCCTGTGAGTCCTTGGGGGAGTAGATTCTTCCATTTCTAGTCATACCCCCAATGCCG
Source organism: Sphenostylis stenocarpa (assembly GCA_963425845.1). Classification (NCBI taxonomy): domain Eukaryota; kingdom Viridiplantae; phylum Streptophyta; class Magnoliopsida; order Fabales; family Fabaceae; genus Sphenostylis; species Sphenostylis stenocarpa. The sequence goes on from OY731403.1 coordinate 71,581,890, forward strand.
GCTATATTCGTGATATCCTCTTTTATTGGTGAAGATTCCCCGTATCTCCATGGTACAACTTTATTTGTCTCGTAGGGGAAAGGACGTGACATAAATAGTCGCACTGGTGTCCTTGCCCCCTCTTCCTTATTTTTGAGGACCAACGGTCGAGGCTTATTTTCCTCTTGTGATGAGTCGACCGTCGGAGAAAGCTTGATTAGGAGTGGCTTTCTCTCCATTCTTCTGATTTGGAAGACGTGTTAGTTAATCCTTCCTTTTTATTATCTTATTTAAGCGTGAAAGGAGGGGAAATTAAATATGCAGATGAATGTTATGCATGCAAGTAGACAATTGTTGAATAAAGGAAAATTTCATTTATCCGTTAGAAGGTGTACATTCCCCTATTCCATACTACGAAGCAACTTTTGGCAAAAATGGAAAAGCCTAAAGAAACCCACAGGCGGGTCTTGATCTCTATGTAATTCCCTTTCGGCTTCCCGGACATGACGAGCGAGTGCTTCGCTTTGCTTCTGGACTGCCTGACTCATATCTTCGTTGTACTTTTGGGCCTCTTTGATTTTCGCCTCTTGATGGACGACCAAGGGTTGTAGTTCATCGAGTTTTGTAAGGGCTCGGTTCTTTTCTTGTAGTACTTGGCCGTACTGAGCTAGCCTGTCTCTTTCTTTATAGCATAGCTCAGTGAGACTTCTGTTGAGTCTCCAATTGGCCTCCCGCTCTTGGCGTATTTCTGACCGAGTCTTGGTGAGGTCTTGCAACAATTCCTTGATCATCTGAGCCTGTTTTGCTGATTCGACCTCAAGGTGTGCTGATTTGGCAATTATCTCCTGAAGTTGGCTATTCGAGATGGTTCTGGCAGTTTTGGATGCTCAGATAGCATGCTCATTAGAGTCAGCACACTGGTCCTTGAGGCGCTCTATTTCATTATCCTTTTTCTTGCATTGCCTTTGCAGATCATCAATGGTGAGGATAAATTCTTGCTCTCTCTCTTCAAGGGCCCTCATCTGGGCTCCCATGATTTCTATCCTCTGGGTCAAGGCATTGACTTGAGCCTGCAGCTCTTCACTACTGGCGCTTGTAATGAGTGAGGTGGATGGTCGAGACATCCCTCTTCTTTTTCTCCACACCTCATAGTCACTGGAGATAGCCACTCGAGCTTTTCCTAGCTCTCTATCTCCCATAAAGAAAGGTTTCTCCCATGCTTTTCTCACGGCTAGTGAGTTGGCGATTGTGCATGGGTCTCCGAAGAAACACAGTCCTCCGAGTTCCCCTCGAGAAATGGTAGTTTGGGTTCTCATGAGTTGTGTCATAGCTACTCTAGGTGAGTAGGCTATGCAACCCCTGAGTCTTATTAAGGGTACGTTCGGATAATCTCCACATCTGATGAGGACTGGACCGGGTCGGAACCAAGGGCAGACCCAGGATAAACTGTTGGCGTCCAAGTGTTCCAACTCGTCCTTCCACTCTGAAGTTAGGCGTCGTTGGAGAGGGATTTTGGAGAAGCTCTTCAAAGGATCGGGGAACATCCCCATGTGACTAGAGGCATAAAAATGTGTAATGCCCCCACACAAAGAGTAGTGAAGAGCAGCAACGGAGTGTTTTTCCTTGCTTCTGGTGGCAGAAAGGTGTCGGCAAGAATTGCAGGCAAGAGACTTTTCGAGTGCACGTCCCAGGCGAAGAAGGCATCCATGACGGCTTGATCCACTGTGTCGAGGTGGAAGGGAAACAAGATTGTTCCGAATATTATTAAGGCCTGGGTTTTGTTGAAAGCGACCCATTCTGTCCTTTCAGCCAAATCGGACAGGTGGTCTTCTAACATTGAGACCTTCCAACCCTGGATGTTCCCTTTTCCCATCAGGGTAGTCTGCTGGAACGGTAGTTGAATGATGGCAGTGACTTGTGCTGCAGGAGTATATGCCCCGTGGCGTATATGGACCCCAGCTGATTTGGGCCATTTTAGCATGATTTCGTACTCCTCTAAGGTGGGCACCATGTCAAATTGCGGAAATTCGAAGCAGCGCAGACTGGAGTTCCAGAAATGAACTAATACTCTGACGAAAACTTGGTCGACACAGATCTTTAGTAGGTCGAGAATCCATCCATAGGAATTTTCAAAGTCGGAGCGGACCTCTAGTGGCATTACCGCGCAAAGCCGTTCTAATTTTTCAGCATGGTATCGGGGAATGTCCACCTTCTTCAATTGTCTACTAGTCCCCTCCATTTTCTAAAACCAAAATGCATGTTTTATGAAAATGATGCTTATTGAATGAATGCGAGTGTTTTTTATTTATCATGTTTTGTATGATGTATTTTTTGAAAAATAAACTACCTATATGGGGGTAATATTTTTGAACCAGGTCCCGTTTATTGTTTTGGAATCAGGTTTTTATTTTTATTTTATTTTTATTTTATAGCCTTTTATCTCTTCTATCGGACTGCGTGGCTACTTAGCTTACAAAGAACCTGAAACCAGGCTAGCTAAAAGGCAGACTGTCCGAGATAAAAAAATGGCTTTATGCGAAAGAATAGCTTATGTCCCTTATCTCTTCTGTCGGACTGCGTGGCTACTTAGCTTATAAAGAACCTGAAACCAGGCTAGCTAAAAGGCAGGCTGTCCGAGATAAGGGTGTTTATTGCAAAAGGATTTTTTGTGATTTTTGTGATTTCTTCTGTTGTTTGGTTATGATATGCAACAGACAAATGCAACAAACAGATGCACACACAATTCGATCATCCACAAACAGGCGAGGAGTCGTTTTAATCACGAGGTAGGGTTTTCTCGCAGAAGACTGCATTGGCGACGGTAGGTTGTAACTGTTCTCACCAAGGTTTAAGGCCCCCAAGGTGCCCCCATTATAGGGTCCCTGTAGACCCCAAATCTTGCCCCGCCTCCAAATAAAGAGTAGAAGACCTCCTATTCGAAGATGGACGAAGCCTAACAAGCCACTAGGAGAGACTATTAGGCCCCATACTAGGATAGGAAGGATTTTTTGCACAAAAAATAAGTTTTCTCGCCTTGTTGGGACGAGACCGCCATCTGGATTTCCCAGACCGCCGTCTCGCCTCATGCAAGTGGCGAGACCGCCGTCTTGCTTGACGAGACGGCGGTCTCACCACCTGCGAAGGGCGAGACGGCGGTCTCGTTGGACGAGACGGCAGTCTCGACCCTGTCAGACGAGAACGACGGTCTCGCCACCTGACAGCGCGAAAACCTATAAATAGGGGTCCTACCCCCCTCATTTCCACACACCACAAGCTTCTAGCTCTCCCTTCTCTCTAAAACTTCTCTCTAGAATCCCTCCGACGCATTTCCGGAGTTTCTGAGTGCCTTTGAGAGCGTTTTTCGGCGTCTAGAAAAGTTTCCAGCGTCGTGTAGAGTGAAGGGCTGCCAAAAAGCACCCATTTTCTTCAAAAGAAATAAAAAGAAAGCTTGCTTCAGAGGTTTAAATTCTCCCTCTCTACTTTTACTGCTTTAATTCTAAATTATGCAATAGATTAGGGCCATGTAGTCATAATTTTAAATTCCGCAAAATAAAAAGGGCAAAAGCGTAATTTTCAAACGGTTTAAATATTTTTAAATAGTCGGCCTGTCATAGGGAACCCGAAAGGGGCATCGTAAAGGGACTAATACTCCCTTTACACGTAACTAACTCCCTTACCCAACTCTGGTTTTAATGACCCCTTTTCCGATGTTTCCGGTAAAGTTAATTTTCGAAAACCAACGCCTTTTAAAACCCCTTTTCCGATGTTTCCGGTAAAAACATCGGTGGCGACTCCACAGAACCCCTCAAAATTAGTCCTTGGGTTAGCCCGGTTATCGGACAACCCAAGGACGCCCTTTCGAAAAACCTCGCCCCTAGGTTCAGCCCGGTTAATCGGACAACCTAAAGGCGTTGTAACCACCCATAAAAACGCGAAGAATCGAAAAGGGTCAAAACCATCGCGTCGCTCCGACCGCCTCTCTTTTTAGACGGCGGCGACAGATGGCGACTCCACTGGGGAAGCCTCGAGAGTTGATCCCATTTAGTGATGGGCCGGCTTAAAAATAAATAAACCAAGAAAATAATACTTTTGCCCTTAACTTGTATTATAACATGTTTTATTGCTTGGCTTTAATAACTGTTCTCTGTTTATACTTCTGCAATTGTGTAAAATACAAACAGTACACAAAACTTTGCACACAACAATTCCCTCTATACCTGGGGGCAAGTGAGAAAACCATAGGGAGTGGGTGGCAGGTATGGTTCGTTGTAGTGAGGGCCTTGAGCCCACCAGTGTGATCGGAAACCACCACTCAAGGTGATAACCTTCCTCTTTTGGCAACAAGACTGACTACGGCCTTAGTGCTAAGCATAGTCGGACGGCTGGAGAGTGGGGACCCTATAATGGGGGCACCTTGGGGGCCTTAGCCTGGTGAGAACAGTTAGAACCAACCCTTGCCAATGCACTTTTCTGCAGGAAAACCCTACCTCGTGATAAAAAACGAATTCTCGCCTGTTCTTGGATGATCGAATTGTGTGTGCATATGTTTGCTGCATTTGTCTGTTGCATAGCATAAACAAACAATAGAAGAAAATCACAAAAAACATTTTCGCAAATAAACACCCTTATCTCGGACAGTCTGCCTTTTAGCTAGCCTGGTTTCAGGTTCTTTGCAAGCTAAGTAGTCACGCAGTTCTGACAGAAGAGATAAAAGGCTATAAAATAAAAAGCAATAAAAATCAAAATAAAAATCCAAAATAAATAGAATAATAACAATAAAACATTTATAAAAATAATTTTGACAGAGTCGTATCATTCATATCACATCATGCCATAAGTGGAAAAAAACCAAGAAAGAAAATAAATGCATAAGGAAAGTATGCATACGCATCATTTTAATAAATCCCTAAAAAATGGGTCTTAGAGGCATTTTTTGGAAAAATTACTGGGCCAAATCCCCTTTGGGAATTTGCAACTTGATTCCTCACCTTTTTCTCTTCGTTTTGACATGTTGTGCGTTCAAATCGGACAACCTAGTCAAAAGTTATGTCACTTTGAACATCTATCGCCCTTTTGTACTGGTACATGCATAATAACATTCATTCTAGGGAGCACTAGATATCCCTAAGACAATGGCGAAAGAGGCCCCGAGCACATTTGTGACCTTCGCGACAAGGAAGGGACAAATGTACTAAGGTGTGATGGTGATTGCCATTATACTTGTCAAATCTGTGATGGGGAAGGAACCATTACACCGAGGTGGGTAGGATACCCCACAAAGCATAAGCTTTAAGGAGGATACCTAAGCCATTGTCTTAAGGAATATCCATCTCATAAATCATTTGTTTTAAACAATAAAAATCTTTTTGCATTCTAGAAAGCGGCTAGTATTCTTCATGCCCTCATCTGCATACAAAAAAAAAAACACAAAATCCCAAACACTATCATACGTCATGTTAGAAAATAAAACATGATAATGTTTAGGAAAAAACAAACACTTGCATACATGCATCCACCAAGCTTCATCTTCATGCATCTAATAATAAGACAGTCGAAGAAGTGGATATTCCTCAATACCATGAGAAGAGGATTAGGGCATTCGCATGCCATGCACGGGAAGTCAAAAAGAAAATAAATAGAAATATTTACCCGCCTATGGGTTCATTTAGGCTTCTCCGCTTTCAAAAAAATAATACTTCGAAACATTGCATTGAGGAATGTACACTGTCTGGATGAAATAAATAAAATTGTTTGTTTTCATCATCTCAACCGTCTATTACATTCATAAATTGCATTCATTCTCACTTTAATAATAATAAGATAATAAAAAGAAAGGATTAGTCAATGTGCTTTCCATGAATCGGAATAAGATGGAGAGTAAGCCTTTCGTCATCAAGTTCTCCCCAATGGTTGATCCGCCCAAGGAGGATAACAAGCCTCAACCATTGGATATCCAAGTAAATAAGGAAGATGGGGCAAGGATGCCATTACATTTTGTTCACGCCTTGAATCGAATAAGGAGGTATGGAGATACCAAAAGCATTGCCCATTAACAAGGATATCTCCAGCATAGCCGGCATTGGGGGGCAGAATTAGAAGTGAAACAATCTACACCCCCAGGAGCTATAAGGCAATGCTCCCAAGAATAAAGAAAAAATAAAAAGATCGAAGAAAAACATAATCCAAAAAGGAAATTGAAGAGACTTTTGGATTCACGACGCTGAGGCAATTCACGACGCTCCAGAGACAAACTCAGGGTAGGCGACGAGCTAGTCACAGCTTAAGCTAGAGACGACATTCAGATCAGTAAGTCGTTTGCCCTACCTTGAATGGATGCGATGGAAAAGGACCTTTGAAATATCTTTTGCCAATATGAAAAGACTTCCCCAACAATATGAAGGTGACCCACATAATATGGATATCGCCCAAACCAAGGGCTCATTAGAAACTCTCAAGGAATAAGGGAGCCACCAGATTTTAAAGACAATCCTTCGAAGCTTTACCCTGCAAAGGATCAAGCTACATAGAGAAAAGGGAAGTCTCCCCCCTGCACCTCAAATCATATTTTCCCATATGGAGGGGTTCAAGCGTCAAAAGCGACTTTAGTCATTAGGTGTTCTCCTTCTGATTCTTAGGGTTTATAAATCCAATGACTATTAGAGATTACTCCTCGGGGCTAGCCCGACCCCCGAGCATTGTAGGGCACATATTTCCCTATTAATTACAAAGAATGTCATTCTTACTATCTGCTTCTCTTCTTGCTATTAATGTCTGAACCTCATTAATAACCATGTTTAAACAAACATTTTCAAAGTGCGTCAAAGTAATCAAAATGCGCCATTGACCAAAATAAAAGTCAAACCACTCATCACCACTGATTGACTAGAAACACAAAATAAAGTTTTACCTTGTCATAAGAAAAGCCGTGTTTCGCCAATGTTGTGCAAAAAAAAAATAAAAAAAAATCAAAAGAAGCCCATAAAAACTAAAGGTCAAAAAGAGAGGGCAAGATATCTAGTAGGAAACCCACCAAAGGGGGCTACGCAAAAGTTAGAGTAAACCCGCTAGGAAACCTGAACAACCATAAAGGGTAGCCTAGGCAAAAATTAGGGTTACAAAATAACGTCTGCTAGGTTTCCCAAAGCAACAAAAAAAGAAACCTAGACAAAAGTTAGGACAAAACAAAACACAGCATCCTAGACTGAAAACCCAAAGGGCAGACTAGGGAAGTCAATCAATAATAGCAAGCACCGTAGAATAAGACGTCACTCCATAAACAAAATGTTTGTCTAAAACCAACCTTGGCTAGCCGTGCTTACAAAAACCATTTTTGTCAAAATAAAACAATTCTAAAACACAAGCCTTTGAATTAAATATCCTCTTCCTTCTTTTCTCTTGACCCTTACCACTACGACATTCTAGTAATTAGTAGGGAAATGTGGAGATAGTAATCAATAGAAGGATCGACATCCCCAAGGAAAGGGAGGGGCGCACTAACATGGTAAGTCGCTCTACAATTAACACAATCATTCTTCGGTCATGAAAAAATCGAGACGGCAAAATGGGTACAGCCTATCCCTGTCGACGAAAACACATAACGTCAGAAGCTCATCAAAAGTAAAAGCACATTGGTTAATCTTTTTGAAAAATTAATTGAAATAGTATTATAGGATGCATATCGCCAACATTGCATGTGATAGGCTCCTATCTCTCAAAAAAAAGAAGAGAAAGAAAAAATGAGAATAAAAAGAATAATGCCTGCTAGGAGATTCTTAGGAAAAAATTAGGGTAGCCCGATAGATCGAAAACCCGCAAAAGGCGGTCTAGGCAAAAGTTAGGGCATTCATAAAAAAGTAAAAAGCCCGCTAAGATATCCTAGGGAAAAATTAAGGCAGTCCGCTAGACCGAAAACCCCAAAAGGGCGGTCTAGGCAAAAGATAGGGCTAAACCAAAAAATGAATAAAAGAGAGGAGCCCTTCATCATAATCATAAAAAGTCCAGCAGGAGAACGCCAATCACTTTTCCAGATGCATCAATAAAGAAAGAATAGATTGCATTTAGGGCATCCACACACAAGTAGTCGCACAAAACGACTTTGTCAATGTCAAAAATGAAAGAAATAAAAATTACTTCAGACAAATAACAAAAAACGAAAAGCATTCATGCATATAAGGAGACTAGCTCCATGTTTGTGATTGAAAACAGGAATCACTGAGACTGAGTCTCCAAATAATGCCCTCAAGAAAATGAAGAGAGTCGTCAATCAAGCGACTCAACAAGAGCTTCTGAAAATCATGAGCTCTAGCTACCATCCTTCTACTCAGAAAAGAAGGCACAAGAAAGTAATAAGTCTTCACACAGTGCTCTCCCTCAAGAAAGAAGAGCGAGTCGTCATCAGAAGCTTCCAGAAGCCAAAGCTCCAAACATCACCCAATAAAAGAGGGCACAATCATCAAGACATCATAAAAGAAAAGCCGACGGAAAGGCTTAGTCATCCCCAAGAGGATCCTTGCCTACCCCAAAGGCAAAACAAAAATACTCCTCACGGCTCAGCATTACCACCACATGAGTCATCGAGCACACTCACCCAAAGTCTCCTCCACACTCCCCAACGGAGAATAAAGGCTCCAAGAGCCCATCATCATCATCATCAACAGTCAAAAGAGTCCGATCTCCATACCATCAAGGGCTCAACATAAAGAGAAAAAAGAAGAAAACCCTTGCATCCCCAGCGAATATCCAAAAGAAAGGGTCGCAACAGAGAAGGTCGAATAAAAATCCCCAAGTGGATCTCCCTACAAAAAGGATGAATAAGAAAATCTCAATAATCTTCATAAGGTCAGCTCACATCAACATTAATCAAGGAGCCAGGACTCCATCCCAGAAAAATCGGATCCCCATGGAAGTTAATAATCCCTTGATGGATCACCTAAGAAAATTTTATCCCCTGCGGATCCCCAAAGAGAAGAAAAGCCTGCGTGCATAAAAAGAAACTAAAAAGTAACAAGGCGCATAAATTATCCCAATAAAAAAAACAGATTTCAAAATCGCGATAAAAAAGAGATAAATCATGGAAAAAGACAAAATCAAATAAAAATCCTAACTTCCAGGAAATCAAATCCCTAAAGTGGGTCACCGCAGAAAAAGGGAAAATCAACAAAAAAGAGGAATCAGAAATTCCACTCCCCCCAACAGAATAAGAGCATCACAAACGCCAGCTCACACCCAAATCAATTAAGGAGTCAAAACTTCATTCCCTCAGGGGGAAAATCAAAATTAGATCCTCGGGAAGGCAATCAATTCCCCGGTGGATCACCAAAAAGAGAAAAATTATCTCCAGTGAGCCTACGACAAAGGCAAATTCCAGACTCACATCCTTAGAAGAGTCATTTGCCTAGGCGTAGGCAAGATCTGGCGAGCAAGAGCCAATTTCCCCAGAAAGGGACATCAACCTATTCGGAGGCAAGAAAGTATGAAGTCTTCACTACTAATGAAGCATCCGCCTACTCAGAGGCACAGTAAACAAAAAAACAAAAAACTCCAGAGGAATAAGAGCTTGAAGAAACCAGCTCTCATCAACACCAAACAAGGAGTCACAACTCCATTCCCCAAAAAGGCGACCAAAATTAGATCCCCAAGGAGTCAACCAACTCCCTAGTAGATTGCAAAAAAACTTACCCAGAGAGCCTACTGCAAAGGCAAAACCTCAAACGCATATCCTCAGAAAGTTACTTGCCTATATCACCTAACATGGATATCCCTAGTGGAACGCATAGGCAAAACCTTGCAAGCTAAAAAGCAACATTAGCCTATTCAGAGGTAAAGAAAAAAGCAAAACCAAAAGTCTTCACCTCCAAATGAAGCATTTGCCTACTCAGAGGCATTACCAGAAACTCAATGGATATCCGCCTACTCAAGAGGCGTCACCAAGATCAACAAATCCCCAGAGGATTCCTACCTACATAAGAGGCACTCATAAAAAATTCTCGACAACCAGCAAAGTCGGATGACCACTACCAAAAGATAAAAATCAAAGAATCCCCAACAACCAACAAAGCTAGATGAAGCACCCACAAAAATCCCCGGCACAGACCGGACGACAATTCTCAAGAAAAGACAAACAAAGACAAAGAAAGAACACCTCAAACGATCGACGCATGAGCTACCCGAGCAGTAAGCTGCCACTACCACCAGTCCTACGCAACGGATTGTACCAGCCTGATGGGGGGTTCATACCCATCCAGTCCCACACAATGGACTGTACCACCCTGATGGGGGGTTCATACCCATCCAGTCCCACACAACGGACTGTACCAGCCTGATGGGGGGTTCATACCCATCCAGTCCCACACAACGGACTGTACCAGCTTGATGGGGGGTTCATACCCATCCAGTCCCACACAACGGACTGTACCAGCCTGATGGGGGGTTCATACCCATCCAGTCCCACACAACGGACTGCAACTACCAGCCTGATGGGGGGTTCATACCCATCAACCGAAGGATCGGCTACCGTCAGAAGGAGTATCCTGAGGTTTTACCACGTGTCCACTGAAGGGATCGGCTACGTCAGAAGTAGTATCCTGGAAGTCCACGAACACCGAAATTTTCCCCAGAAGATCACCCGCCGCATAGACGGAACATCTGAAGGGCAACCGGGCAAGAGGGTCAACTCCTTTACCTTCCTGTCAATCTGTCTGGCACAACAGACCAACAGTTGACTAGTCAGGTAAAAGGGGGGGCAGCTGTAGACCCCAAATCTTGCCCGACCTCCAAATAAAGAGTAGAAGACCTCCTATTCGAAGATGGACGAAGCCTAACAAGCCACTAGGAGAGACTATTAGGCCCCATACTAGGATAGGAAGGATTTTCTGCACAAAAAATAAGTTTTCTCGCCTTGTTGGGACGAGACCGCCGTCTGGATTTCCCAGACCGCCGTCTCGCCTCATGCAAGTGGCGAGACCGCTGTCTCGCTTGACGAGACGGCGGTCTCGCCACCTGTGAAGGGCGAGACGGCGGTCTCGCCACCTGTGAAGGGCGAGACGGCGGTCTCGCTTACCCAGACGGCGGTCTCGCTGCGTTTGAAAGGGCGAGACGGCGGTCTCGTTGGACGAGACGGCGGTCTCGACCCTGTCAGACGAGAACGGCGGTCTCGCCACCTGACAGCGCGAAAACCTATAAATAGGGGTCCTCCCCCCCTCATTTCCACACACCACAAGCTTCTAGCTCTCCCTTCTCTCTAAAACTTCTCTCTAGAATCCCTCTGACGCATTTCTGGAGTTTCTGAGTGCCTTTGAGAGCATTTTTCGGCGTCTAGAAAAGTTTCCAGCGTCGTGTAGAGTGAAGGGCTGCCAAAAAGCACCCATTTTCTTCAAAAGAAATAAAAAGAAAGCTTGCTTCGGAGGTTTAAATTCTCCCTCTCTACTTTTACTGCTTTAATTCTAAATTATGCAATAGATTAGGGCCATGTAGTCATAATTTTAAATTCCACAAAATAAAAAGGGCAAAAGCGTAATTTTCAAACAGTTTAAATATTTTTAAATAGTCGGCCTGTCATAGGGAACCCGAAAGGGGCGTCGTAAATGGACTAATACTCCCTTTACACGTAACTAACTCCCTTACCCAACTCTGGTTTTAATGACCAAAGTTGGTTTTCGAAAACCAACGCCTTTTAAAACCCCTTTTCCGATGTTTCCGGTAAAAACATCGGTGACGACTCCACAGAACCCCTCAAAATTAGTCCTTGGGTTAGCCCGGTTATCAGACAACCCAAGGACGCCCTTTCGAAAAACCTTGCCCCTAGGTTCAGCCCGGTTAATCGGACAACCTAAACGCGTTATAACCACCCATAAAAACGCGAAGAATCGAAAAGGGTCGAAACCATCGCGTCGCTCCGACCGCCTCTCTTTTTAGACGGCAGCGACAATCCCCACTCTCCAGCCTTCCGACCATGCTTAGCACTAAGGCCATAGTCAGTCTTTGTGCCAAAAGAGGAAGGTTATCACCTTGAGTGGTGGTTTCCGATCACACTAGTGGGCACAAGGCCATCACTACAGCGAACCGTACTTGCCACCCACACACTGGTTTCCGGTATAGAGGGAACTGTTGTGTGCAAGGGTTTGTGTACAATTTTTATTTCAAACAATTGCGTAAATATAAACAAACAACAGTTATTAAAGCCAAGCATTAAAACATGTTATAATACAAGGTAGGGTAAAAGCGTCATTTTCTTGGTTTATTTACTTTTTAAGCTGGCCCATCACTAAATGGAATCAACTCTCTAGGCTTCCCCAGTAAAGTCGTCATCTGTCGCCGCCGTCAAAACAAGGCAGTCGGAGCGACGCGATGGTTATGACTTTCCATTTTTCGCGTTTTTATTGGTGTGGTTACAACGCCATTAGGTTGTCCGATAACCAGGTTGAACCTAGGGGCGAGGTTTTCGAAAAGGCGTTCTTGGATTGTCCGATAACCGGGCTAAACCAAGAACTAGTTTTTGAAGGGTTCTTTTGGAGTCTCCGCCGACGTTTTTACCGAAAACATCGGAAAAGGAATTAAAAGGCGTTGGTTTTCGAAAAACCAACTTTGGTCATTAGAACTAGAGTTGGGTAAGGGAGTTAGTTACGTATGAGGGAAGTGTTAGTTCCCTTACAACGCCCCTTTCGGGTTCCCTATGATGGGCTAGCTACTTTGGATAAATAAATAAACCGGTGAAAAATACGCTTTTACCCTTTATTTTGCGGAATTTAAAATTATGACTACATGGCCCTAGTTTCTATTGCATAATTTAAAATTAAAGCAGTAAACTAGAGAGAGAGAGAGAGTGAAAACCTCCGAAGCAAGCTTTTCTATTGATCTTTTGCAATTAGGGTACTTTTTGGCAGCCCTTCACTTTTTACAGCGCCGAAACCACTCAAAAACACTATAAAACACTCAAGAAAACTCTCAAAAACTCCGAAAAGGCTTCGGAGGGGTTCTAGAAAGAGAATTTGAAGAAATATCTAGAGAGAGAATGGAAGAACTGTGGGAAATGAGGGAAATGACGCTCCTATTTATAGGGATTCACGCCTGTCAGGTCGAGACGGGCCGTCTCGTCTGACAAGGTCGAGATGGGCCGTCTCGTCTAACAAGGTTGAGACGACCATCTCGCCATTCGAGACGACGGTCTCGAATCCGAGATGGCGGTCTCGACCTTAAAAGGCGAAAATCCTTATTTTTTGGCCAAAAATCCTTCCTATCCTAGTATGGGGCCTAATAGTCTCTCCTAATAGCTTCTTAGGCTTCATCCATCTTCGAAAAGGAGGTCTTCTGGTCTTTATTATGAGGCCGGGTAAGATTTGGGGTCTATAGACGGTCTCGACCCCTGAAGGTGAAAATCCTTATTTTTGGACAGTAAATCCTTCCTATCCTAGTATGGGGCCTAATAGTCTCTCCTAGTGGCTTCTTAGGCTTCGTCCATCTTCGAATAAGATATCTTCTGGCCTTATTTTGAGGCGGGGCAAGATTTGGGGTCTACAGCAAGCTTTTGATTAATTCTCTTGAAAAATAGGATGCGTTTGGGCAGCCCTTCTCTCTTACAACGTTGAAATCTCACTCGAAAACGCTATAAAAAGCTCTCTTAGACACTCAAAAACTCCAGAAATGCTTCGAAGGGGCTCTAGGAGAAGAATTTTGAGAAATTGTAGAAGGGAAGGTGAAAGAACTGTGTGAAATGAAGGGGAGAGTGCCCCCTATTTATAGGGATTGGCGCCTGTCAGGTCGAGACGACGGTCTCGACTAGAAAGGTCGAGACGACGGTCTCGCCATTCGGGACTGCGGTCTCGACTTGAATAAGTAGCGAGATAGTGGTCTCGTTTGGCGAGACGGAGGTCTCAACTTGCTAAGTGGCGAGAAGGCCTTCTCGCCAAACGGAAGGGGGGTCTCGCCAATTGTAAGGTCGAGACGGCGGTCTCGCCAAATGAGACGGCAGTCTCAACTTGCCATTGGTCGAGACGGTGGTCCCGAAAAATGAGACGGTGGTCTCGACCCCTGAAGGCGAAAATCCTTATTTTTGTACAAAAAATCCTTCCTACTCTAATATAGGGCCTAATAGTCTCTCCTAGTGGCTTTTTAGGCTTCGTCCATCTTCGAATAGGAGGTCTTCTGCTCTTATTTTGAGGTCAGGCAAGATTTAGGGTCTACAAAGCCAAATTTCAAAATCGCAAGAAAAAAGAATAAACCTCAAAAAAAGGCGAAATTAACCAAGAGCTTCCGAAACCAAATAAAGCTCAACTACCATCCTTCCACCAAGAGAGAGAAGGAAACTTTCAACCAAAACAAAGCCGATGGAAAGGCTTTATCCCCCAAGCTGGTTATTGCCTACTTTAGATGCAAACAAAAACAACTTTGCACGACTCAACGCCATCGCCACTACGAGTTGTCAAGCACACCCTCCAAGTGAAAACAAAGGCTTCTTCAAAAGCCCTTCACCAACATAGTCCAGAAAGTGAGACTCCATCTCCCTCCCCGAAGGATCATCAAAATCAAATTCCCCAACGGGTCACCAAAAAGAGAAAACCGTCCCCAATAAGCCCACTGCAAGGGTAAAACTCCAAGCTTATCCCCAATAAGTCGTGCGCTTGTGCATGGGAAAAATTGGCAAACCAAAAGCCAACATCCCCGAAGGGAATATTCACCTACTCATAGGCACCATTTAGAATCAACAAATCCCCTAGTGGATTCCTGCCTACTCAAGAGACATTTATCAGAAATCCCCATCAATAAACAAGTTGGATGACTATCAGAAAAGCCAAAAATACATTTCCAAATACAATTACTCCCCATGGAGTCGGCGCATGAGCTAGAGCAATAAGCTGCCACCCTTTTTCTCTATCAAAAGGATCAACCACCATAAGCAAAGGGGTATCCAGAAGATAGAGTTCCACATATCAGCCAAAGGGTTAGCTACCGCGTCAAAGGAGCATCCTGAAGCTTCGCACATACCACCCGAGGGGTCAGCTACCGCTTCAAAGGAGCATCCCAAAGGAAAATCTTTATCAGCTAAAGAGTCAGCTACCACGTCAAAGGAGCATTCTGCGGCATCAAACCAAGACCAAGGGGTAAGCTACCACATCAAAGGACCATCCCGACGTTCTCTATTCATTAAAGCTAAAGGGTCAGCTACCATATCAAAGGAGCATCTTGAAGCTTCGCAACACAAAACCTATCTTTTTCAAACTTTAACTTAGGCAAACCAACAACTAAGTCTTTTGATATCAATTTATTTAAATGATGCATATTTATATGAGCTACTCTCTTATGACATAACCAAGGGTTCTCTTCCTTAGCAACTAAGCATGTTATACTAGAATCATGTAAACAATCCAAATCAATCAAGTATATGTTATTATGCCTAATGCCTTTTAACACTACATTTTCAAAATCTATCAAATGTATGGTGCAAAATTTACTTTCAAATATTACCTTAAATCCTTTGTCACATAGTTGACTTATACTAAGGAGATTATGCTTTAGCCCATCAACAAGAAGCACTTCCTTAATCTCCAAAGTGTTTGCACCACCTATATTTCCAATTCCAAGAAATTTTCCTTTGTTGTTGTCCCCATAAGTTACATATCCTTGTTCTTTAGCTTTGAAAATCACAAATTTCGTTTTGTCACATGTCATATGCTTTGAGCATCCGCTATCAAGATACCACATAGACTTCTTTGATTTGGAAGTTTCCTACAAAACAAGAACATAGTAAACTTAGGTCCCCATAACTTTTGGGTCCTTGGGGTTAGAGATAAACAAATTATTTAATAATAGGAACCCAAATGTATTTTCCTTTAGGAACACCAAAATGTTTTATTTTACATCTATTTGAAGTATGACCTTGTTTCATACAATAAAAACAAGTTTTAGATGTAGCTTTTGAAAATGATGCATTTCTAACAATAGGTGCCCTAGTTCCTTTTTCTACCCATACTCTTTTATTTTTAATCTTAGGTTTTTTCAAAGAAACATGATGGTTTACTCTATTTTGAGCAATAACAACTTTATCTTTATTTATGTTACTTATCTCCTTTTCGGCTTTATCTAGCAAATGGTTAAGTATATCAATGTCATATTCATACTCTTTACAAGATGCACATGCCATATTCTTATCATCATTCTCATCTATGCATACAATTTTCGTTTCTATGGTTTCCTTTTCCTCTAAACATGTAATTTTCGTTTTTAATGACTCAACCTCCTTTTCGGATCTACTTAAACTCTTTTTCACATATTTATATTCATTTTTCAAGTCCTTAAAGGCACTAAACAATTCATTATATGCATTTCGCAGTTCATCATAATTATTTTCATCATCACTTAAAGATGAGTCAGAATCACTTACCTCAAAGTCGGAAGATATGTTGCCATTTTCCATTAAGCAAATATTGGCTTCAATTTCTGAGTCACTTGATTCCGAACTTGAATCACTATTGTCCCAAGCGATGTAGGCTTTATTCTTGAAGAACTTTTTGCCTTTGTTTTCTTCATTTTTCTTGTTTGGACATTCGGTCTTCACATGTCCTGTTTCACCACAACCATAGCATTTGATATTTACAGAATATTTTCTCTTACCTTTCCTTTTCCTTTGAATGGATGTCTTCCTTTAGCTTTCATAAATTTGGTAAACTTCTTTATCATAAGACTCAATTCTTCTTCTTCATTCTCCGAGTCTTCTTCTTCCTTTTTACTCTTACCTTTAGAAATTTCAATTTTGAAGGCTAAGTTCTTCTTTTGATATTGTCCTTCCTCATCATTTAGCCTTCCAAGCTCAAGCTCATGCTGTCTCAACTTTCCAAAGAGCGTCGCCATAGACATTGTGGCAAGGTTTTGTGACTCTGAGATGGTCGTCACTTTAGGTTGCCATTTTCTATCCAAAGATTTCAAGATTTTAACATTTAATTCATCAATGCCAAAAATTTTACCTAATCCGGTGAGATGGTTCACAATGTGTGTGAAACGCTTTTGAACGTCAAATATCATTTCACCTTGTTACATTCGAAACATCTCATATTCTTGGATTATAGAATTTTTTCGTGCTCTCTTAACGTCGTCGGTTCCTTCATGGGTCACTCTCAACATTTCCCACATCTCTTGAGCACTTTTACAAACAGAGTTCCTGCAAAACTCGTCAAGGGTTAAAGCAGATGAAATAATATTTCTAGCCCTAACGTCAAATTGAACTTTTCTATTTTCCTCTGTTGTCCATCTAGAAAATGGTTTAGGAACATCTACTTCGTTCTCAGTAACTTTAGGAATATAGGGACCGTTTAAAATAGCGTCCCAAACGCCTCTATCAACAGACTCTAAAAAGATTTGCATTCTAACTTTCCAGAAAGGATAATTTTGACCCGCAAAAAGTGGGGGTCTGTTGATAGACGCACCTTCGGCAAATGTTTGATTTTGTCCGGCCATTTTTGAAAAATTTGAATGACTATCAAAGCAAGCTCTGATACCACTTGTTAGAATCATGTAGCGGAATGTTTGCGTGGTCGGACAAAAACCAAGAGGGGGGGGGGGGTTGAATTGGTTTCTTAACAAAAATTAGGTTTTAAAAATTTTCCCCAAATTTTACCGATTAGAATACTGTGTAAACGTAAATAAGAAAAGGATAGAGTCTTACACAGGAGATTTATATTGGTTCGGATCAAAAGACCGTACGTCCAGTTGCTAATCACTCAAACAGAGGATTTACGCTGTCACTATAATCAAAGTTATACAAGCAGATTATAAATGAAAAAGATAAAGTAACGAAAACACCTCTCTTGAGTCCCACAAGAGATGAAGAACAACTTTCCCTAGAGACGGCACAACACACAATCCACTAAGAACTCCACTTAGTGATTCTTATCGCTTCTAGCCCACACCAGGTTCCAAAAGCCCCTTTTTCCTCCAACAAACAGTTCTTTGGAAATCACAACTCTCAACTTTTGTTTGAAAAAGGTTGTTCTTGAATCCTGAGAGCCATAGAGAACCTTAAGTAGATCAATTAGGGTTTGGGAATTGGGGATTTTCGAAACTTGGTGTATTGGGAATAGGGTTTTCGAAAATAGGTTTAATTTGAAGTTCAAAATCCAAATCTGACTGAAATAATCGATTAAATGAAGTGTTAATCGATTATTACAAAGCCAAAATCAAAAGAACCCCAAAACACACTGGTTTAATCGATTATTTGCCCTGTTAATCAATTATCATAGTGAGTTGATACAGAAAATGGTTTTTCTCTCTGTAATAATCGATTATCTAGTGATTTAATCGATTAAACCCGAGCCTTTTTTATAAATATTAGTTTTTGAAGCTTCTAAAGAGTAGACTATGTACCGGCTATCTTAGACTCTAATATTACAGATTCAAACTCATCAAACACAGAGTTATTACACAATAATACAAGTCTTCAACTCTCTAAGTTCTTTGTTCTTGAATCATCATCAAAATCAACAAGCTTCATGTCCATGTAAGTTCAACATCAAGTCCTTGTATGTTTCAACAAAAGCATGCTTTCCTCCTTCTTCAAAGGTCCAGCTAGAAGGAGATGCCAAATCTCCATGGAAGGGTTACGAAGAAAAGAACGGTAAGCCATGATCCTGTCAAAGTCATCTAACTCACCAAAAATGTTAATAGCATCATCTCTTATAGGAAAATGTGCAACTTTTTCCCAAATATCGTCATCAAGAATAATGGATACTCCCTTAACACGAGAGGTAGCTACTTGATCTCTAAATTTAAAGCGAGAGTAAAATACCCTAACTAAGTCAGGATAATATGTACCTTGCATTTGGATAAAAGGAAGAACTCCTTGAATTTCAAGAAGATTAGGAAAATTAAATCCCCTATTGATGAATTGATCACCAATAAGGAATTTGGGAGTGATAATACCTCGTTCCTTCCAAAAAGTCAGAAATTCTTGTCGACCCTCAGCATCAGAGATCCATCCTTCGACAGAATTAGGACGGGGATGAGATGTAGGTGCAAATCTTCTTCTGGTGGGAATTTTAGTACGAGAAGATGAGGTCATTGTAGAATTAGAGAAGTAACAAGAAAGATTAGGAAGACAAGTGATGTTAGAAGAAGGCAAGAATGATAGAATTAAGCAAGAAAGCTTGGATTCAAGAGTGAGATGTGCGGAGAAGTAAAATGGAGGCCCTTATTTATAACAAAACATCTCCAACGGTCATATGGGAGTGCATGGGGGCCAAGAAAGTCGTTGGCAACGGCTAGAAAACCAAAACAACCAGGTTTAATCGATTAAAGCTTGAATTAATCGATTAAACCAGTAACATACCCCTTTAATCGATTAATTCAAGCAGATAATCGATTAACACTGTATTTAATCGATTATCAGAGGAGTTAATCGATTAATCCAGTGAGAAATGTCATATTTTGGACACCTTGGGTGCAAATAATCGATTATAACTTCAAATAATCGATTATTCCAGAGAGTTCATCAAATTTTTGAGGTTTAGACACATGATAATCTATTAACACCCTACATAATGGATTATAACATTACAACCATCCAAAAACTGTTTAATTAAGCAGAATTTAAGCTATTTCTAATATCCCTAAGTCTCTTCTAAGATCATACAATCTATCCTTGGGAAGAGGCTTAGTAAAAATATCTGCTAATTGATGCTTTGTATCAACATACTCAATTTTACAGTTTCCTTTACTTATATGATCTCTCAAGAAATGATGTCTAATTTCTATATGTTTGGTCCTAGAGTGCATTATTGGATTCTTAGTAAGATTAATTGCACTTGTATTATCACACATCAAGGGAATATCATTTAGAAATATACTATAATCTTCTAGTTGTTGTTTCATCCACAGAATTTGAGCATAACAATTACCAGCTGCAATATATTCAGCTTCAGTGGTGGATAAAGCAACACATGCCTGTTTCTTAGAGTGCCAAGACACTAATGATGATCCTAATAAATGACATGTCCCACTACTACTTTTTCTATCTATTTTGAATCCATCGTAGTCAACATCAGAATAACCTATTAAACTAGTACAATCTTCAGATGGATACCATAAACCAAAACCAGTAGTTCTTTTTAAATATTTTAAAATACGTTTTACTGCAGTTAGGTGAGATTCTTTTGGACATGCCTGAAATCTACCACACACACAGACATAATGCATAATATCAGGTCTACTTGCAGTTAAGTATAACAGAGAACCTATCATACCTCTATACATGGATTGATTTATTTCCAAACCTGATTCATCCTTGTCTAAAGAGCATGAAGTTCCCATGGGTGTGTTAGCTTCCTTTGAAGTGTCCATTCCAAACTTTTTGAGAATCTCTTTGCAGTATTAATCGATTATCACAGTGAGCTGATACAGAAAATGGTTTTTCTCACTGTAATAATCGATTATTTGGTCTTTTAATTGATTAAACCCGAGGCTTTTTGATAAATATGAGTTTTTGAAGCTTCTAAAGAGTAGACTATGTACCGGCTATCTTAGACTCTAATATTATAGACTCAAACTCATCAAAACAGAGTTATTACACAATAATACAAGTCTTCAACTCTCTAAGTTCTTTGTTCTTGAATCATCATCAAAATCATCAAGCTTCATGTTCATGTAAGTTCAACATCAAGTCCTTGTATGTTCAACAACAGGGTGGTTCAAGAACTGGAAGTTGGTTCTTGGTGAAGGTTTAGGTGCAAGGACTGAAATTTTGGTTCTTGTGGTAAATTGGGTGTGTGTGTATGGAATCTGTAATCTATAAAACATTCAATATAGTGGAACTCAACTGGAATTTGGCTGAGAACTGGACGTAGCCCTGGGATTGGGTGAACTAGTATAAATCTTGGTTGTATCTCTCTAAACCTTTCTCTCTTTAATTTTGTTGTTGCCTTTATTTTGATTGTTTGTTTTGTTTGATTCAAGAATTGGTCAGAACTCTTAATCTTTGAAATAGATAATCTGTAAATTACGAAAATCTTTCAAAGATCAATTCAACCCCCCTCTTGATCTCAACCTCCTTTTCTAAATTCCTCCTTAAAGCTTATGCTTCATGGAGCACCACACCCACCTCGGTGTAATGGTTCCTTCCCCATTATGGATTGACAAGTATAATGAAGGTTACAAACACACTTGAGTCTCTTTTGCTTTTGTCTTAAGGATATCTAGTACCCCTAGAATGAATGTATTTATGCATGAGAGACTTTATTAAGATGATGCATATGCATTCTTTCCTTTTGCATTTATTTTCTCTCTTGGTTTTACTACTCCTGAAATGATGGGGGTATGAATGATTCGACTTTGTCAAAATCTTTTCATTATATTTTGTTATTATTATTTTTTGTTGTTTTTTGTAACCTGTTTATCTCTTCTATTGGTCAACGTGGCTACATAGGTTTCAAAGAACTTGAAATCAGACTAGCTTAAATAAAGACTGTCCGAGATAAAGTTGTTTATGACAAAAAGAGTTTTTTTTTTTTATAACTCCTTATCTCTTCTGTGAGTCAACGTGGCTACTTAGCTTTCAAAGAACCTGAAACCAGGCTAGCTTAAGTGAATACTGTCTAAGATAAGGTTGGTTATAGCAACAAAGAGAAGGTTTTTATATTTTTTTGTGTTTTTAAGAATTTTTGTTTATTTTAGTTGTTGTATGATTATGCTATGCAACAAACATATACACAAATAATTCACTCATCCGTGAACAGAGCGACGATGTTTAATTACGAGGTAGGGGTATCCTGCAGAAAAGTGCATTGCAAGGGTAGGTTCTAACTGTCCTTACAAAGACCAGGTCCCCAAGGTGTCCCCATTATAGGGTTCCCACGGTCTCTCGGCCTTCAAACCATGTGTGGCTCAAGACCGTGTCGACGTCCTGCAGACTGAGAGAGGAGGGTTATCACCTTGAGTAGTGGTTTCCGATAATGACCTGCTGGCATTAAGGTGATCACCACGACCAGTCGTACATGCCACCCACTCCCTATGGGTATTCACTCATGCCCCCAAGTATAGAGGGATTGTTGTGTGCAAGGGTTATATACAGTTTTTATTTCAGACAAGTGCAAAAAATAAACATATATTAGTTATTAAAGCCACACAGATAAAGCATGTTATACAAACAAAGAAGTGTAAAGGCATAATTTCAAATCTTTTATTTTATGTTGAATTAATATATCACTAAATGGAATCAACTCTCTAGGCTTTTTAGTGGAGTCACCTTCTGTCGCCATCGTTCCCAACCGCTAAGGGAGGGGAACCAAAAAGGGCGATCGGTTGTGACGCGATGGTTTGTGACTTGCGTTTTCATAAAATAAATGGTCATCACTTTTAGGATGCTCGTTAACCGAACTATCCTTAAAGGCGAGGTTTTCGTAAAAAGGGGTTCTTAAGGAGTCACCACCAATGTTTTAACCATAAACATTAGAAAAGGATAAAAAAAGAAGGTGTTGGTTTTAAGAAAACCAACTTTGGTCATTATAACCATAGTTGGGTAAGAGAGTTAGTTGCGTGTTGGGAAGGTGTTAGCACCCCACAACGCCCCTTTCGGGTTCCCTATGATGGATTAATTCTAAAAATACAAATATAAAAATTATAATTTTACCCTATTTTTTTATCTACTTGCAGTAATTAAATGTCTACATGGCCCTAATTTCTAATACACACAAAGGAAAACAGTAAAAGGAAAGCGATAAAAGAGAAGGAATAGAAAAGAACATCTGAAGCGAGCTTTTTATAAATCTTGAACTTTGAGGATGCTTTTTGGTAGTCCCCTCCCTCTACATAGGCACTCCTCCCTCGAACAATAAAATTATTAAACTACCGAGCGTCGGATGTCTTAGAAAGAGACTTCCTTAACCGATTTTGATCCAAAAAGGACAATCGCAAAGACTGCTCGGACTTTGAAACAGTGCGAAAAATGCCCAGAAATGTTTCAGAGTATGAGAGAAAAGAGAGAATTCTTAGAAAAGTGTGAGAAATGGTGAGCGACAAGGTCCTATTTATAGGCTCGCTCACCCAAGAGGCTGGGACGGTCATCCCAGATTTTGTCAGTCGGGACGACCATCTAGGAATATGGGGTGGTTGTCCCAAGGTTCCAAAGAGGGTGGGACGATCGTCCCAGACCACTGAGGAAGGTGGGACGGTTCTCTCGAGCTGGCCAAGCAGGTGGGAAGACCGTCTGAGATCTAGGATGGCGGTCCTGACTCCTCTGACAAAATTTCTAATCTTTTATTTTCTAAGAAAACCCTCCTTTTCTTAAATGGAGCCTAGTTATTACTACTAGGGGCCATATGAAGCCTTGTTCATCTTCAAAATGGAGGATTTCTGAACTTTATTCTAAGGCTGGGCAAGATTTGGGGTCTACAATCATGGTTCAGGGTAACATTTAAAGATCTAAGGCAATTTTTATGCATACTCATAAGGTTGACTTCCTAATCTTAACGGTAGAAGGTCACTACAACTATGGCTCACTTCACAGCACTTCCCACAACAGTTGGTAAACAACCAGAGGTGAGAGTACCAATGAAGCAAACAAACTCTACTTGGGGTTCTTACAGTGACCAGCCGTAAAGTACATTCCAAGCGGTATTGCTACACAACCCCTCTAATTCTAAGCTTGCTCAGACCTGGGTATTGGGCCGCACTCAATATGGAATGCATAAGTGTGTGTATGTGTGAAGGGAGGTGTAGACCCCAAATGTTTCCCGACCTCAAAATAAGAACAAAAGACCTCCTATTCGAAGATGGACGAAGCCTAAGAAGCGACTAGGAGAGACTATTAGGCCCCATATTAGGATAGAAATGATTTTCTGTATAAAAATAAGGATTTTCGCCTTCAGGAGTCGAGACCGCCGTCTCGCCACTTGCCAATGGCGAGACCCCCTCCCGTTTGACGAGAAAGCCTTCTCGTCACTTGAAAAGTCGATACCGCCGTCTCGTTTGGCGAGACGGCCGTCTCGCCACTTTTGCAAGTCGAGACCGCCGTCCGGAATGGCGAAACGGCCATCTCGACCTTGTCAGTCGAGACGACCATCTCGACCTGACAGGCGCGAATCCCTATAAATAGTGAGCGCTCCCCCCCCCCTCATTTCACAGAGTTCTTCCACTTTCCCTTCTACACTTTCTTCAAATTCTCTTCCTAGAGTCCCTCCGAAGCATTTCCGGAGTTTCTGAGTGTCTTAGAGAGCTTTTATAGCGTTTTCAAGAGATTTTCGGCGTTGTAAGAGCGAAGGGCTGTCGAAACGCACCCTATTTTCAAGAGAATTAATTAAAAAGCTTGCTTCGGAAGTTTCTTCACTCTCTCCCTCTCTTTTACTGTCTTTACTTTTATGATTAAATTGCATAATAGACATTAGGGCCATGTAGTCATTATTTTAAATTCCGCCAATAAAAGGGTAAAAGCATCTTTTCAAAAGTTTATCTATAAAATAACTGGCCTATCATAGGGAACCCGAAAGGGGCGTCGTAAGGGAACTAACACTTCCCTTACACGTAACTAACTCCCTTACCCAACTCTGGTTTTAATGACCAAAGTTGGTTTTCGAAAACCAACGCCTTTTTCCTCCTTTTTCGATGTTTCCGGTAAAAACATTGGTGACGACTCCATAAGAACCCTTCCAAATTAGTTCTTAGTTCAGCCCGATTATCGGACGACCTAAGAACACCTTTTCGAAAACCTCGCCCCTAGGTTTAGCCTGGTTATCGGACAACCTAAAGGCGTTGTAATATCACCCATAAAAACGCGAAAAATGGAAAAGTCGGAACCATCGCGTCGCTCCGACCGCCTCTTTTTGACGGTGGTGATAGATGGCGACTTCACTGGGGAAGCCTAGAGAGTTGATCCCATTTAGTGATGGGCCAGTTTAATAAATAAACTAAGAAATTTCGCTTTTACCCTACCTTGTATTATAACATGTTTAATTGTTTGGCTTTAATAACTGTTGTTTGTTTATTTTACGCAATTGTTTGAAATAAAAAATTGTACACAAACCTTTGCGCACAACAGTTCCCTCTATACCTGGGGGCAAGTGAGAAATACATAGGGAGTGGGTGGCAGGTACAGTTCACCGTAGTGATGGCCCTGAGCCCACCGGTGTGATCGGAAACCACCACTCAAGGTGATAACCTTCCTCTTTTGGCACAAAGACTGACTATGGCCTTAGTCCTAAGCATGGTCGGAAGGCTGGAGAGTGGGGACCCTATAATGGGGGCACCTTGGGGGCCTAAGCCTTGGTGAGAACAGTTAGAACCTACCTTCGCCAATGCACTTTTCTGCAGGAAAACCCTACCTCGTGATTAAAATGACTCCTCACATGTTCACGGATGACTGAATTGTATGTGCATTTGTTTGTTGCATTTGATTGCATAGCATAACCAAACAACAGAAAAATCACAAAAAAAACATTTTTTTGGAATAAACACCCTTATCTCGGACAGTCTGCCTTTTAGCTAGCCTGATTTCAGGTTCTTTGTAAGCTAAGTAGCCACGCAGTCCGACAAAAGAGATAAGGGACGCTAATATTATGTTAGAAAAGTAGTTTTAGATCCAGAGGGGGGGGGGTGAATTGATCTTTGAAAGTTTTTTGCAAATAACAGATTATCTATTTGTAAAAATAAGATTTCATATCTGTTCTTGAATCACAAAGCAAGCAATAAAAAATAAACGCAGCAACAGAATTAAAAGAGGAGAAAGGTTTAGAAAGATATCACCGGTGTTTATACTGGTGCACCCAATACCAGGGCTACGTCCAGTCTCCAGCCAAATTCCAGCTGGGTTCCACGAGATCAAATGTTTTACAGATTACAATCTTACACTTAATCTACCACAAGAACCACAATTCCAGTTCCTGCACCTAACCTTTCACCAAGAACCAAATTCCAGTTCTTGACAACCTCTACAACCAAATTCCAGCTGCAGAGAAACTAGTGCCCACAATTCCAGGCACCAAACAATACAAAAAGAATGTAAAGAAATGAAAAGAAGAAACTAGAATGCTCAAACCAGTTTTATGCAATTCTGCAGTGTGTTTCTTTTCCAAAAGAAAGCAATTTGCCTCAAGAAAGAATTTCAAAGAATTTCACAAAAACTGGCGCGAATCTTTCTTGAAATAGTGCTAAAGTATGCTTGCTTGATTGCTAAAGATTGATGTTCAATTGTTGTTTTTAAAATGTTCAAGTCAAACTGTTTTTATAGAAGATTTTCAAAACTATTGGTTTAATCAATCTGTTAAAAGATTCTTTTAATCTGTTAAAAGTGTAGTTTTAATCTGTTAAAACTTCTTTTAATCCATTAATACTTTCTTGATTCTTTAACAGATTTGTTTTAACTGATACGACAACGTTTATATCAATTAAAACTCTTTACAAAAAATCTTCTAATTTGATTTAATCGATTGTTTCGAGTTTTAATCGATTAATATACTGCAAAACTTTATTGTAAAATTTTCCAAGTGATTTTAACTGATAAAAATAAGTTTTAATCGATTAAAACGCTGTGTAGAAATTTTCTAAGTTATTTTAATCGATTGAAACATGTTTTAATCGATTGAAAAATCTCAGATCGGTCATAACTCAATTCTGATCGATCATATGTGATTCTGATCGGTCATAACTCAATTCTGATCGATCATATCTGATTCTTATTGGTCATAATTGCATTCTGATCGATCATCCTGAACTCCAAGTGATTTTAATTGATTAAAATCAAGTTGTATCGATTAAAATACTGCAAAAACACTTCTCTGAACATTCTAAGTGATTTTAATCGGTTATTTCAAAACTGTATCAGTTAAAAACTTGTTTAAGAAAGCTTTTGTCAAAATACTTTGTTTTTAACTTGTTTAAACGATTTTAGAGGCATTTTGCAAAATCTTTTAAGTGAAGAAACCTCATGCAGTAGAAAGGATAAAATGATTATACCTAAGCATAGTTGCGGACACACTAATCCCTCAACTCTTTTATCTAAGTGACTTGTTGACCGCTGCAAAGTTGCCTTTGACTTCATCTTTGACTTCATAAAATCAATGAGATCTTTGCCAAAGTATTTTAATAAGATCTTCATCACTTTCATATTATTCTTTCACAAACAAAACCATTTTATCTCGGACAGTCTGCCTTTTAGCTAGCCTGGTTTCAGGTTCTTTGTAAGATAAGTAGTCACGTAGTTCGACAGAAGAGATAAAAGGCTCTCAAACAAAATAAAATAAAGAAAATATACAAAAGTAAATAATAAATAAAAATAATTTTGACAAAGTTGTATCATTCATATCGCATCATGTCATAAGTGGAAAAACCAAGAGAGAAAATAAATGCATAAGGAAAGTATGCATATGCATCATTTTAATAAATCCCTAAAAAATGGGTCTTAGAAGCGTATTTTGGGAAAATGACTGGGCCAAATCCCCTTTGGGTATTTGCAACCTGGTTCTTCACCTTTTTCTCTTCATTTTGATATGCTGTGTATCCAAATCGGACATCTCAAGCATAAGTTATCGCACTTTGAACATCTGTCGCCCCTTTTATAAAAAAAAAGTCATTTTTTTACTAACACATGCATAAATACATTCATTCTAGGGGGCACTAGATATCCCTAAGACAATGGCGAAAGAGGCCTCGAGCACATTTGTGACCTTCACGACAAGGAAGGGACAAGTGTACTAAGGTGTGATGGTGACCTCCATTATACTTGTCAAGTCTGTGATGGGGAAGGAACCATTACACCAAGGTGGGTATGATACCCCACAAAGCGTAAGCTTTAAGGAAGATACCTAAGCTATTGTCTTAAGGAATATCCATCTCATAAATCATTCATTTTAAATAATAAAAATCTTTTTGCATTCTAGAAAGCGGCTAGTATTCTTCATGCCTTCATCCGCATATAAAAAAAAAAACACAAAATCCCAAACACTATCATACATCATGTTAGAAAATAAAACGTGATAATGTTTAGGAAAAAACAAACACTTGCATACATGCATCCACCAAACTTCATCCTCATAACATACATCTAGTAATAGACAATCGAAGAAGTGGACATTCCTCAATACCATGAAAAGAGGATTAGGACATTCGCATGCCATGCACAGGAAGTCAAAAAGAAATTAAATAGAAATTCTAACCCACCTATGGGTTCATTTAGGCTTCTCCACTTTTTTAAAAAAATATACTTCGAAACATTGCACTGAGGAATGTACACTATCTAGATGAAATA
Source organism: Sphenostylis stenocarpa (assembly GCA_963425845.1). NCBI lineage: Eukaryota > Viridiplantae > Streptophyta > Magnoliopsida > Fabales > Fabaceae > Sphenostylis > Sphenostylis stenocarpa. Next base: position 71,610,082 of record OY731403.1, read on the forward strand.
AATAAAATTGTTTGTTTTCATCATCCCCTCGACTGTCTATTGCATTCATAATTTGCATACATTCTCACTTTAATAATAATAAGATAATAAAAAGAAAGGATTAGTCGATGTGCTTTCCACGAATCGAAGTAAGATGAAGAAACCTTTTGTCGTCAAGTTCTCTCCAACGGTTGATCCGCCTAAGGAGGATAATAAGCCTCAACCGTTGGGTATCCAAGTTAATAAGGAAGAGGGGGCAAGAATGCCGTTACATTTATTCATGTCTCGAATCAAATAAAGTTGTACCATTGAGATACGCAAAAACATAGTCCATCAATGAAGATATCTCCAGCATAGCCGGCATTCGGGGGCAAGATTAGAAGTGGAAGAATCTATTTCGCCAAGGACGTATAAGATGACACTCTTAAGAATAAAGGAATAAATAATAAGATCGAAGAAAAACATAATCCAAAGAGGAAAATGAGAAGACTTTGGACTCACGACGCTAAGGCAGTTCTTTCAACGCTCCACCAAAAAAGATAAACTCACGGTAGGCGACAAGTTGGTCACTATTCGAGCTAAAGATGGTATTCGGATCAGCAAGTCGTCTGCCCTACCTTGAACAAAAGCAACTGAAGAGGACCTAATAAATATCTTTTGCCAGTATGAAAAGACTTCCCCAACAATATGAAGGTGACCCACATGATGAGGAAATATAGATGTGGCCCAAACCAAGGGCTCATTAGAAACTCTCAAGGAATAAGGGAGCCACCAGATTTTAAAGACAGTCCTTTAAAGCATTACCCTACAAAGGATCAAGCTACACAGAGAAAAGGGAAGTCTCCCCTTCGCACCTCGAATTAGATTTTCCCAAACGAAGTGGTTCAACCGTCAAAAGCGACTTTAGTCATTAGGTGTTCTCCTTCTAATTCTTAGGGTTTGTAAATCCAATGACTATTAGAGATTACTCCTCGGGGCTAGCCCGACCCCCGAGCATTATAGGGCACATATTTCCCTATTGATTACAAAGAATGTCATTCTTACTATCTGCTTCTCTTCTTGCTATTCATATCTAAACCTCATTAATGACCATATTTAAGCAAACGTTTTCAAAACGCGTCAAAGTAATCAAACTGTGCCATTGACAAAAATAAAAGTCAAATCCATCATCACTGATTGACTAGAAACATAAAATAAGGTTCCACCTCATCATAATAAAGTCATGTTTTGCCCATGTTGTGCAAAGAGAAAAGAAAATCAAAAGAAGCCCATAGAAGCCAAAGGCCAAAAAGAGAGGGCAAGATACCCAGTAGGAAACCCATTAAAATGGGGCTACGCAAAAATTAGGGTAAAACCCGCTAGGAGACCCGAACAACAATAAAGGGTAGCCTAGGCAAAAATTAGGGCTACAAAATAAAGTCCGCTAGGATTACCAAAACAAGAAAAGAGGAAACCTAGACAGAAGTTAGGACGTAGCACAACATCCTAGGCTGAAAACCCAAAGGGCAGACTAGGGAAGTCAATTAGTCATAGCAAGCGCCATAGAATAAGACGTCATTCCATAAACAAAATGTTTGTCTAAACTAGCCTAAACACTCTAACCAACCTTGGCTAGTTGTGCTTACAAAAACCAATTTTGTCAAAATAAAACAATTCTAAAAGACAAGCCTTTGAATTAAGTATCCTCTCCCTTCTTTTCTCTTGACCCTTACCACTACGACATTCTAGTAATTAGTAGGGAAATGTGGAGATAGTAATCAATAGGAGGATTGACATCCCTCAGGAAAAGGAGGGGCACACTGACATGGCAAGTCGCTCTACAATCAACACAATCATTCTTCGGTCATGGAAGATAAAAACGGCAAAATTGGTACAACCTATCATGTCGACGAAAGAACATAACGTCAGAAGCTCATCAGAAGTAAAAGCACATTGGTTAATCCTTTTGAAAAATTAATTGAAATAGTATTATAGGATGCATATCACGAACATTGCATACATGCATAGGGTCATTTCTCTCAAAAAGAAAAGAGAAAAGAGAAATGAGAAAAATAAAAATAAAAAATAATGTCTGCTAGGAGATTCTTAGGCAAAAGTTAGGGTAGCCCGCTAGATTGAAAACCTGCAAAAGGTGCTCTAGGAAAAAGTTAGGGCATTCATAAAAAGGAAAAATCCCGCTAAGATATCATAGGCAAAAATTAAGGGAGTCCGCTAGACCGAAAATCCCAAAAAGGGCGGTCTAGGCAAAAGATAGGGCTAAACCAAAAAAAATGAATAAAAGAGAGAGACCTTTCATCATAATCATAAAAAGTCTAGCAGGAGAAGGCCAGTCACTTTTCCAGATGCATCGATAAAAAAGAATAGAATGCATTTAGGGCATCCACATACAAGTAGTCGCACAAAACGACTTTGTCAAGGTCAAAAATGAAAGAAATAAAAATCACTTCAGATAAATAACAAAAAACGAAAAGCATTCATGCATATAAGGAGACTAGCTCCATGTTTGTGATTGAAAACAGAATCACCGAGACCGAGTCTCCAAATAATGCCCTCAAGAAAATAGAGCAAGTTGTCAATCAAGCGACTCAGAGCAAAATAAGAGCTTTTAGAAGTTAAAGCTCTAGCTGCCATCCTTCTACTCAGAAAAGAAGGCATGAAGAAAGTAATAAGTCTTCAAACATTGTTCTCCCTCAAGAAAGCAGAGCAAGTTGCCACCAATAATTAAATAACTCAGAAGAAATAAGATCTTCCAGAAGCCAAAGCTCCAACATTTTCCCTTCCACCTAATAAAAGATGGTACAATCATCAGACATCATAAAAGAAAAGCCGACGGAAAGACTTAGTTATCCCCAAGCGGATCCCTGCTTACTCTAGAGGTAGAAAACCAAAATTTACCCCGCGGCTTAGAATCGCCACCACATGAGTTATCAAGCACACTCACCCAAAGTCTCTTCCACACTCCCCAATGAGGAATAAAGGCTTCAAGAGCCCATCATCATCAACAGTCAAAAGAGTCCAAACCATCAAGGGCTCAACAAACAGAAAGAAGAGAAAAGAAGAGAAAAGAAAACCTTTCATCTCCAGCAAATGAAAAAAAAGGCCCTGACAAAGAAGGCCGAATAAAAATCCTCAAGTGGATCTCCTAAAAAGTCTACAAAAAGGAATCAGAAATTCCCATCTCCTAGTGGAATAAGAGCTTCACAAGTATAGCTCGCAACATCAATCAAGGAGTCAAGACTCCATCCCTAGAAAAGAAAAATCAGATCCCCAAGAAGTCAACTAATTCCCTGGTGGATCACCAAAGAAAGAAAACTTCATCCCTAGTGGACCCCCCAAAAAGAAGGAGAAAAGCCATTGTAATAAAAAGAGACTAAAAAGTAAAAAGGCTTATGCATTATCCCAAAAAAGCCAAATTTCAAATCGCGAAAAAAAGAGATAAATCGCAGAAAAAGGCGAAATCAAATGAAAATCCTTGCTCCCTAAGTAGGTCACCTTAGAAAAAGGAAAAATCAACAAAAAAGAAGGAATCAGAAATTTCATTCCTCCAATAGAATAAGAGCATCAAAAAAGCCAGCTCACACCCATATCAATTAAGGAGTCGAGACTCCATTCCCCCAAAGGGCTACCGAAATTTGAGCCCCAGGAAGTCAACCAATTCCCTGGTGGATCAATAAAAAAGAAAGATCATCCCAGTGAGCCTACTGCAAAGGCAAAACTTCAGGTTCATCCTCAAAATGTCATTTGCCTATGCATAGGCAAGACCTGGCAAGCAAGATCCAGCATCCCCATAAGGGAATATCAGCCTAGTCAGAGGCAAAGCAAATGCAGCCAAAAGTCTTCACTTCCGATGAAGCATCTGCCTACTTAGAGGCATTACCAGAAACTCAATGGAGTATCTGCCTACTCAGAGGCACCATCAAAATCAGCAAATATTTCAATGGATATCTGCCTACTCAAGAGGCGTCACCAAGATCAACAAATCCCCAGAGGATTCCTGCCTACCTAAGAGGCACTCATCAAAAATCGCCAACAACCAGCAAAGTCGGATGACCACTATAAAAAAAAGTAAGACAAAGACTCCCCGACAATCAACAAGCTAGATGACCACTAGAATATCCGAAAAGAATCCTTGGCACACCAAATAACTTCATCCAATCAAGGAAAGCATTCCTCATCACTCGACGCATGAGCCACCTGAGCAGTAAGCTGCCACCACCACTAGTCCTACGCAGTGGACTGTACCAGCCTAATGGGGGGTTTATACTCATCCAGTCCGACACACAACGGACTGCAACTACCAGCCTGATGGGGGGTTTATACCCATGAACCGAAGGATCGACTACCGTCAGAAGGAGTATCCTGAGGTTCTACCATGTGTCAACCAAAGGGATCGACTACCATCAGAAGGAGTATCCTAGAGGTGCACAACACACTTTTCCCTAGAAGATCAACCGCCTCAAGGCGGAACATCCGAAGGGTAACCGGGCAAGAGGGTCAACTCCTTTACCCTCCAGTCGATCTTCTTGGCACAACAGGCCAACAGTCGACTAGTCAGGTAAAGGGGGGGCAACTGTAGACCCCAAATTTTGCCCGGCCTCAAAATAAGAACAAAAGACCTCCTATTCGAAGATGGACGAAGCCTAAGAAGCCACTAGGAGAGACTATTAGGCCCCATATTAGGATAGGAAGGATTTTCTGTATAAAAATAAGGATTTTTGCCTTCAGGAGTCGAGACCGCCATCTCACTTTTCAGGACCGCCGTCTCGCCATTGATGCAAGTCGAGACCGCCGTCTCGTTTGGAGAGATGGTCGTCTTGCCACTTGCCCATGGCGAGACCCCCCTCCCATTTGGCGAGAAGGCCTTCTTGTCACTTGAAAAGTCGATACCGCCGTCTCGCCACTTTTGCAAGTCGAGACGGCCGTCCCAAATGGCTCGAGACGGCCGTCTCGACCTTGTCAGTCGAGACGGTCGTCTCGACCTGACAGGCGCGAATCCCTATAAATAGTGAGCGCTCACCCCCTCATTTCACCGAGTTCTTTCACTTTCCCTTCTACACTTTCTTCAAATTCTCTTCCTAGAGTCCCTCCGAAGCATTTCAGGAGTTTCTGAGTGTCTTAGAGAGCTTTTATAGCATTTCCGAGAGATTTCCGGCGTTATAAGAGCGAAGGGTTGTCGAAACGCACCCTATTTTCAAGAGAATTAATTAAAAAGCTTGCTTCGGAGGTTTCTTCACTCTCTCCCTCTCTTTTACTGTCTTTACTTTTATGATTAAATTGCATAATAGACATTAGGGCCATGTAGTCATTATTTTAAATTCCACCAATAAAACGGTAAAAGCGTCTTTTCAAAAGTTTATCTATAAATAATTGGCCTATCATAGGGAACCCGAAAGGGGCGTCGTAAGGGAACTAACACTTCCCTTACACGTAACTAACTCCCTTACCCAACTCTGGTTTTAACGACCAAAGTTAGTTTTCGAAAACCAATGCCTTTTTCCTCCTTTTTCGATGTTTCTGGTAAAAACATCGGTGGCGACTCCATAAGAACCCTTCCATATTAGTTCTTAGGTCAGCCCGGTTATCGGACGAACTAAGAACACCTTTTCGAAAACCTCGCCCCTAGGTTCAGCCCGATTATCGGACAACCTAAAGGCATTGTAATATCACCCATAAAAACGCGAAAAAAAGAAAAGTCGGAACCATCCTGTCGCTCCGACCGCCTCTTTTTGACGGCGGCGTCAGGAGGAAAATGCATACCCAACTCTCACCTGCAAACACAACCAGAAAATTCCCAGGAACATGTAACACATGTCATCTACCCTAGGGTTCAATAGTTTGATAATTTTATTAGCAACACTAACAAAACATGAGGAACAAAAATGTAAAAAGAGAGGAGGAAACAAACATTTAAAATTGACATATATCTCGCACACTCAACTAATTAGACTTGACTCTCTAACGTATCCCTAGTGGAGTCATCATCTATCGTAATCGAAATCGTGTTAGGCCGACGAAAAAAAAAATTTAATATTTTAAAATACTCAGATCATAGTTTTAGAGTCCCTACCATAGTTTATTCAAGAAAACTATGGAAAAACTATAAAGATAAGACTAGGTCTACGAAAACTAGATTTGGGTTTGGGAGTCAGTTACGTGTAGGGAAGGTATTAACACCCCGCAACGTCCGCCCTAAGACGGTTACCCTTGTAGACCCCAAATCTTGCCCGACCTCTCAATAAAGCCAAAAGACCTCCGTTCGAAGATGGATAAGGCCTCTTTAGGTCCATAGGCATTGTAGACCCCAAATCTTGCCCAGCCTGCAAATAAAGAGTAGAAGACCTCCTATTCGAAGATGGACGAAGCCTAACAAGCCACTAGGAGAGACTTTTAGGCCCCATACTAGGATAGGAGGGATTTTCTGCACAAAAATAAGGTTTCTCGCCTTTTTGGGGACGAGACCGCCGTCTCAAAATCGAGACCGCCATCTCGCCACCTGCGAATGGCGAGACGGCGGTCTCGCTCTCTGGGACAGCGGTCTCGCCACCTACGAAGGGCGAGACAGCGGTCTCGTTTCGCGAGACGGCGGTCGCGCCATTTTGGCATGGCGAGATGGCGGTCTCGACCCGGTTAGACGAGACGGTGGTCTCGACCTATCAGGCGCGAAAAACTATAAATAGGGGCCTCCATTCCCTCATTTCCACACAGTTTCTCCTCCTTCTCTCTAGAATTTCTCTCTCTAGAACCCCTCTGAAGCATTTCCGGAGTTTCTGAGCGTCTCTAAGAGTATTTTTGAGCGTTTCGAGAGGTTTACGAAGTTGTGTAGAGTGAAGGGCTGCCAAAAAGCACCCAAGTTATTAAAGAATTAAATAGAAAAGCTCTCCTCGGAGGTTTCTATACTTTCTCTCTTTACTCTACTGCTTTAATCTTCATTATGCAATAGAAGCTAGGGCCATGTAGTCATAATTTTAATTCCGTAAATAAAAGGGTAAAAACGTATTTTTCCAGTTTAATCATTTACATAAAGTTGTCCTATCATAGGGAACCCGAAAGGGGCGTCATAAAGGAACTAACACTTCCTTTATACGTAACTAATTCCCTTACCCAACTCTGGTTCTAACGACCAAAGTTGGTTTTTCGAAAACCAACGCCTTTTAAACTCCTTTTCCGATGTTTCCGGTAAAAATATCGGTGGCGACTCCACAGAACCTTTAAAAACTAGCTTTTGGATTAGCCCGGTTATCGGACAATCCAAGAGCGCCTTTTCGAAAACCTCGCCCCTAGGTTCAGCCCGGTTATCGGACAACCTAAAGGCGTTGTAACCACCAATAAAAACGCGAAAATCAGGAGGGTCGAAACCATCGCGTCGCTCTGACCGCCTCTTCTTTTTTTACGGCGGCGACAAGCATGTTAACCAGGCTCCATGTTAGGATAGGAAGGCCTTCTGTACACGAAAATAAGATAATTCTCACCAAGAGATCGAGACAGCCGTCCCGTTTGGCCTGACGATCGTCTAGCCTCAATAAGGCGATATGGCCGTCTCGCTACTTATAAGGCAAGATGGCCGTCTCGTTTGGCGAGACGACTGTCTCGCCTAACAAGGGTCCAGATGACTGTCTTGCTTTGACTTGCATGGAATCCTATAAATAGGACCTCACCCTCCTCATTTCACACACCTTTCACACAAAATTCACTCCTACTACACTCTTGTAAGTTTTTTAAAACTTAAGAGTGACTATGAGCATTATTCCAGAGTTTGAGTGAGCTTTTCGATTTCCGTTAAGGTAGAAATCGGTTAAGGAAGTCTTCTTTTGAGACGTCCAACTCTCAGTAGAGTGTTTCTTTTCTTTTATTCTGGGAGAGGAGCGTGCTTGTAGAGTGCGGGGACAACCAAAAAGCTTCTTCTAGTTTTGAAGAGTTAATACAAAAGCTCGCTTTAGAGGTTCCTTTCCTTATTCTCTCTCTTTTATTACTTTCCTTTATCTCTTTCCTTGTATGCATTAAATATTAGGGCCATGTAGATATTTAAATTCTGCAATTAGTTAAATAAATAGGTTAAAAGTATAGTTTCTTAGTCTTTATTTTTTAAACTAGTCCATCATAGGGAACCCGAAAGGGGCATTGTAGGGTGCTCACACCTTCCCCACACACAACTAACTCCCTTACTCAACTCTGGTTGTAATGGCTAAAGTTGGTTTTCTAAAACCAACGTCTTTTTCTTCCTTTTTTGATGTTTACGGTAAAAACATCAGTGGCAACTCCATCGAACCTTTTCGAAAACCTCGCCTTTTGGTCCAACCCGGTTATAGGACAACCTAAAGGCATTGAACATCTTCTTTAAAAAACGTGAGTCAATCAAAACCATCGTGTCGCTTCAACCGCCTCTTTTGACGGTGGCGACAGATGGCGACTCCACTAGGGAAGCTAGAGAGTTGATCCCATATAGTGATGGACTATGATAGAAAATAAAAACTTGAAATTATGCTTTTACCCTTCCTTGCTTTATAACATGCTTTATTGTATGGCTTTAGTAACTGCAATTGTTTGAAATAAACTATACACAAACCCTTGCACACAACAGTTCCCTCTATACCCGGGGGCAAGAGCGAAGACACATAGGGAGTGGGTGGCAGGTACGACTGACCATCGTAATGGCCTTAGTGCCAGTAGGTCATTGTCGGAAACCACCACTCAAGGTGATAACCTTCTCTCTTGGTCTAAGAACATCGACAAGAGTTTTTTGCCATGCATGGTTCAAAGACTGAGAGATTGAAGGATCCCTATAATGGAGGCACCTTGGGGACCTGGCCTTGGTGAGAACAATTAGAACCTATCTTTGCCAATGCACTTTTCTGCAGGAAAACCCTACCTCGTGAATAAAACGTCACTCTGTTCGCGGATGAGTGAATTGCTTGTGCATTTGTTTGTTGCATTTGTTTGTTGCATAGCATAATCATACAATAGTAAAATAAAAACAAAATCTCAAAACCTTTTTATAATAAACAACCTTATCTCGGACAATCTACATTTTAGCGAGCCTTGTTTCAGGTTGTTTGAAAGCTAAGTAGCCACGTTGACCGACAGAAGAGGTAAGGGGTTCTAAAATCTTTCTTTCGTAATAAACGAACTTTATCTCGGATAGTCTTCATTTCAGCTAGCCTGGTTTTAGGTTCTTTGTAAGCTAAGTAGCCACGTTAACTTATAGAAGAGATAAAGGGGTAAAAATAAAAGAAAAAAATATTAAAACTTATTTTGATAAAGTCAAAGCATATTATCCAATAAGACGATTTTTGACAAAGTCAAACCATTCATATCTGCATCATCTCATAAGCGGTAAAACCATGAGAGAAAATAAATACATAAGGAAGGAATGCATACGCATCATCATAGTAAAACCTTTCATTCATAAATACATTCATGTTAGGGGGAATTAGATATCCTTAAGACAAAGGCGAAAGAGGCCCAAGTACACTTGGACAAGTGTATTAAGGGTATGGGAACCTTTGATAGGGAAGGAACCATAACACCGAAGTGGGTATGGCACTCCACAAAGCATAAGCTTTAAGGATGATACCAAAGTCATTGTCTTAAGGTATATCAATCCCACACCAATCATTCATTTTAAGTAATAAAATTCATTTCGGCATTCTAGAAAGTGGCTGGTCTTCCTATGGTCCGAACCCGTGAACAAAAAGCCAAAGCAATGGAGCAGCTGGAGGAGCAGAATTGTAAACTCACTGCTGAGGTTAACTCCCTAAGAGAACAAATGGCACAGATGATGGAGATGATGTGCCAACAGAACCTCAACAAGGATGAGACTCATGGCGACCGCGCTTCTCACCATGAGGAGGAAGAAGAAGAGGAGTTCTTCTACGAGAAGAAGGCTCTCGTACAGTCCAAAGCAAGGGAAGTAGTCATCCAGCCCCCTAAAGTTTCCAAATAACAAATCTACGCCCTGGAAGAGAGACTCAGGGCCATGGAGGGGCACAACTTCGATGTGAAGTGTAGACCCCAAATCTTGCCCGGCCTCTCAATAAAGCTAGAAGACCTCCATTTGAAGATGGATAAGGCCTCCTTAGGTCCCTAGGCATGTTTACCAGGCTCCATGTTAGGATAGGAAGGCCTTGTGTACACAAAAACAAGAGAACTCTTGCCAAGAGCCCGAGACAGCCATCCCGTTTGGCAAGACGGGCGTCTCGCCATTAGGAGCCAGACGACCGTCTCACCTTATAAGGTGAGACGCCCATCTCGCTTGACAAGGGTCCAGACGACCGTCTCGACATGACTAGCATAGATTCCTATGAATAGGACCTCGTCCCCCCTCATTTCACACACAATTCTCATCCCTTCTCTCATCCTAGAAGTTCTCTCAAGACTTCGGGATAACTCTGAGCACTTTCCAGAGTTTGAGAGTCTTCCGATTTTCGTTTAAAGTAGAAATCGGTTAAGGAGGTCTCCTTTTGAGACATCTGACACTCGATCGAAGGGTAGTTTATTTTATTCTGGGAGAGGAGCGTGCTTGTAGAGTGCGGGGACAACCAAAAAGCTTCTTCTAGTTTTGAAGAGTTAATACAAAAGCTCGCTTCGAAGGTTCCTTTCCTTATTCTCTCTGTTTTATTGCTTTCCTTTATCGCTTTCCTTGTATGCATTAAATATTAAGGCAATGTAGATATTTAAATTCTGTAAGTAGTTAAATAAATAGGGTAAAAGTATAGTTTCTTAGTCTTTATTTCATAAACTAGTCCATCATAGGAACCCCAAAAGGGGCGTTGTGGGCTGCTAACACCTTCCCCACATGTAACTAATTCCCTTACCAAACTCTAGTTGTAATGGCCAAAGTTGGTTTTCTAAAACCAACGCCTTTTTCTTCCTTTTTTGATGTTTACGGTGAAAATATCGGTGGCCACTCCATCGAACTTTTTCGATAACCTCGTCTTTAGGTCCACCCCGGTTATTGAACAACCTAAATGTGTTGATCATCTTCTTTAAAAAATGCGAGTCAATCAAAACCATCGCGTCGCTCCAACTGCATCTTTTGATAGTGGTGACAGATGGTGACTCCAATGGAGAAGCTAGGGAGTTGATCCCATTTAGTGATGGACTATGTTTAGAAAATAAAAACTTGAAGTTATGCTTTTACCCTTCCTTTCTTTTTAACATGCTTTAATGTATGGCTTTAGTAACTGTTGCATTTTTATTTACTGCAATTGTTTGAAAGGAACTATACACAAACTCTTGCACACAACAGTTCCCTCTATACCCAGGCGCAAGAGCGAATACACATAGGGAGTGGGTGGCAGGTACGACCGACCATGGTAATGGCCTTAGTGCTAGCAGGTCGTTGTCGGAAACCACCACTCAAGGTGATAACCTTCTTCTCTTGGTCTAAGAATGTCGACAAGGCCTTTTTGCCATGCATGGTTCAAAGACTTAGAGATTGAAGGGTCCCTATAATGGGGGGCCCTTGGGGACTTGGCCTTGGTGAGAACAGTTAGATCCTACCTTTGCCAAGCACTTTTTTGTAGGAAAACCCTACCTCATGAATAAAACGTCACTCTGTTCACAAATGAGTGAATCACTTGTGAATTTTTTTGTTGCATTTGTTTGTTGCATAGCATAAGCATACAACAGTAAAATAAAAACAAAATCTCAAAACCTTTTTATAATAAACAACCTTATCTCAGAAAATCTACATTTTAGCTAGCCTGGTTTCAGGTTCTTTGAAAGTTAAGTAGTCACGTTGACCGATAGAAGAGATCAGAGGTTCTAAAATCTTTCTTTTGTAATAAACGAACTTTATCTCGGACAATCTTCATTTCAGCTAGCCTGGTTTCAGGTTATTTGTAAGCTAAGTAACCACGTTGACCTACAGAAGAGATAAAGGGGTAAAAATAAAAGAAAAAATAATAAAACTTATTTTGATAAAGTCAAAGCATATTATCCAATAAGAATATTTTTGACAAAGTCAAACCATTCATATCCGCGTCATCTCATAAGTGGTATAACCATGAGAGAAAATGAATGCATAAAGAAGGAATGCATATGCATCATCCTAGTAAAACCTTTCATTCATAAATACATTCATGCTAGGGGGCATTAGATATCCTTAAGAAAAAGGCGAAAGAGGCCCAAGTACACTTGGACAAGTGTATTAAGGGTAAGGGAACCTTCAATATGGAAGGAACCATAACACTAAAGTGGGTATGGCACTCCACAAAGCGTAAGCTTTAAGGATGATACCAAAGTCATTGTCTTAAGGTATATCAATCCCACACCAATCATTCATTTTTAGTAATAAAATTCATTTCAGCATTCTAGAAAGTGGCTGGTCTTCCTGTAGTCCAAACCCCTGCACAAAAACCCAAAGCAATAGAGCAGCTGGAGGAGCTGCTGGAGGAGCTGCTGGAGGAGCAGCTGGAGGAGCAGAATCACAAACTCACTGCTGAGGTTAATGCCCTAAGAGAACAAATGACGCAGATGATGGAGATGATGCGCCTACAGAACCTTAACAAGGCTGAGAGACTCATGGCGACCGCACTTCTCGCCATGAGGAGTGTAGACCCCAAATCTTGCCCGGCCTCCAAATAAAGACCAGAAGACCTCCTATTTGAAGATGGACAAGCCTAACAAGCCATTAGGAGAGACTATTAGGCCCCATACTAGGGTAGGAGGGAGTTTCTGTACCAAAAAATAAGTTTTCTCGCTTTGAAGGGACGAGACCACGTTCTGGGCAACCCAGACCGCCGTTTCGCCTCGCGTAGGAGTCGAGACCGCCGTCTCGTTTAACGAGACGGCGGTCTCGTCACCTACGAAAGACGAGACGGCGGTCTCGTGTAACCAGACGGCGGTCTCGTTATTTTGACAGGATGAGACGGCGGTCTCGTTGAACGAGACGGCGGTCTCGACCCTGTCAGACGAGACCGGCGGTCTCGCCACCTGACAGCGCGAAAACCTATAAATAGGGGCTCTCCCCCCCTCATTTCCACACACCAAGCACAGTAGCTCCTCCTTCTCTCTAGTTTTTCTCTCTCTAGAATCCCTCCGAAGCATTTCCGGAGTTTCTGAGTGTCTTTAGGAGTATTTTGAGCGTTCTAAATCTTCTTTAGAATCCCTCTGAGGCATTTCCGGAGTTTCTGAGAGTTGTAGAGTGAAGGGTTGCCAAAACGCACCCTCTTTTTGAATATAAAGCTTGCTTTGGAGGTGCATATCCTCATTCTCTATTCTTTAAAATTACTGCTATTTAAATTATGCAATAGAAGCTAGGGCAATGTAGTCGCATATTTAAATTCCGCATAATAAAAAGGGTAAAAGCGCGATTTTTCAAGTTTAATTATTCACAAATAAAGCCGGCCTATCATAGGGAACCCGGAAGGGGCGTCGTAAAGGGACTAATACTCCCTTTGCACGTAACTAACTCCCTTACCCAACTCTGGTTCTAATGACCAAAGTTGGTTTTCGAAAACCAACGCCTTTTTAAACCCCTTTTCCGATGTTTATGGTAAAAATATCGGTGGCGACTCCATAGAACCCAAAATAAATAAGTCCTTGGGTTAGCCCGGTTGTCGGACAACTCAAGGACACTTTTCGAAAGCCTCGTCTCTAGGTTAGCCCGGTTATCGGACAACCTGAAGACGTTGTAACCACCAATAAAAAACGCGAAAAATAAAAAAGAGTCGAAAAACCATCGCGTCGCTCCGACCGCGCCCCCGTTTTCGGGGAGGCGGCGATAGATGGCGACTCCACTGGGGAAGCCTAGAGAGTTGATCCCATTTAGTGATGGGCTGGCTTAACAATAATTAAACCAAGAAAATAACGCTTTTACCCTACCTTGTATTATAACATGCTTTATTGTCTGGCTTTCAATAAACTGTTGTTTGTTTATACTTACGCAAATTGATTGAGATATAAACTGCACGCAAGTCCCTTGCACACTACAGTTCCCTCTATACCCGGGGGCAAGTGAGAAAACCATAGGGAGTGGGTGGCAGGTACGGTTCGCTGCAGTTAGGGCCTTGTGCCCACCAGGTGTGATCGGAAACCACCACTCAAGGTGATAACCTTCCTCTTTTGGCAACAAGACCGACTACGGCCTTAGTGTTGAGCATGGTCGGACGGCTGGAGAGTGGGGACCCTATAATGGGGGCACCTTGGGGGCCTTAGCCTGGTGAGAACAGTTAGAACCAACCCTTGCCAATGCACTTTTCTGCAGGAAAACCCTACCTCGTGATAAAAATGAATTCTCGCCTGTTCGTGGATGATCGAATTGTGTGTGCATATGTTTGTTGCATTTGACTATTGCATAGCATAAACAAACAACAGAACAAAATCACCAAAAAAAAAATATATTTTTTCACAAATAAACACCCTTATCTCGGACAGTCTGCCTTTTAGCTAGCCTGGTTTCAGGTTCTTTGTAAGCTAAGTAGCCACGCAGTTCCGACAGAAGAGATAAGGGACGCTAAAATATCCTTTCGCATAAAGCCACATTTTATCTCGGACAGTCTGCCTTTTAGCTAGCCTGGTTTCAGGTTCTTTGTAAGTTAAGTAGCCACGCAGTTCCGACAGAAGAGATAAAAGGCTATAAAATAAAAAGCAATAAAAATCAAAATAAAAATCCAAAATAATAACAATAAAACATTTATAAAAATAATGTTGACAAAGTCGTATCATTCATATTGCATCATAAGTGGAAAAACCAAGAGAAAAAAATAAGTGTGCATACGCATCATTTTAATAAATCCCTCAAAAGTAGGTCTTAGAGGCGTTTTTTGGGAAAATTACTAGGCCAAATCCCCTATGGGTATTTGCAGCTTGGTTCTTCACCCTTTTCTCTTCGTTTTGACATGCTGTGCGTCCAAATCGGACAACCCAGTCAAAAGTTATGTCACTTTGAACATCTATCGCCCTTTTGTACTGGTGCATGCATAATAACATTCATTCTAGGGAGCACTAGATATCCCTAAGACAATGGCGAAAGAGGCCCCGAGCACATTTGCGACCTTCGCGACAAGGAAGGGACAAATGTACTAAGGTGAGATGGTGATTGCCATTATACTTGTCAAATATGTGATGGGGAAGGAACCATTACACCGAGGTGGGTAGGATACCCTACAAAGCATAAGCTTTAAGGAGGATATTTAAGTCATTGTCTTAAGGAATATCCATCTCATTAATCATTCATTTTTAACAATAAAAATCTTTTTGCATTCTAGAAAGCGGCTGGTATTCTTCATGCCCTCATCCGCATACAAAAAAAAAAAAACACAAAATCCTAAACACTATCATACATCATGTTAGAAAATAAAACATGATAATATTTAGGAAAAAACAAACACTTGCATACATGCATCCACCAAAACTTCATCTTCATAACATCATCTAGAAGTAGGCGGTTGAAGAAAGTGGACATTCCTCAATACCATGTGAAGAGGATAAGGCATTCGCAAGCCATGCACGGGAAGTCAAAATGAAAATAAAGGAAAATTCTAACCTGCCTATGGGTTCATTTAGGCTTCTCCGCTTTCAAAAAAATGCACTTCAAAACATTGCATTGAGGAATGCACACTGTCTAGATGAAATAAATAAAAATTGTTTGTTTTCATCATCTCAACCGTCTACTGCATTCATGAATTGCATTCATAAATTGCATTTATTCTCACTTTAATAATAATAAGATAATAAAAAGAAAGGATTAGTCGATGTGCTTTCCATGAATCAGAATAAGATGAAGAGCAAACCTTTCGTCGTCAAGTTCTCTCCAACGGTTGATCCGCCTAAGAAGGATAATAAGCCTCAACCGTTAGGCAGCCGAAGAGGGGGCAAGGATGTCGTTACATTTGTTCACCCCATACATCAAATAAGGTTGCACCATTGAGATACGCAGAAACATCTTCCATCAATAAAGATAGCTCCAGTATAGCCAACATTCGGGGGAAAAATTAGAAGTGAAAGAATCTACACCCCCAGGAGCTATGCTCCCAAGAATAAAGAAAAAATAAAAAGACCGAAGAAAAACATAATCCAAAAAGGAAATTGAAGAGACTTTTGGATTCACGATGCTGAGGCAATTCACGACGCTCCACCAAAAGAGACAAACTCAGGGTAGGCAACAAGCTAGTCACAGTTTGAGCTAGAGACGACATTCAGATTAGCAAATCATATTCCCTACCTTGAATGGATGCGGTGGAAGAGGACCTAGGACCTTTGAAAGATCTTTTGCCAATAGAAAAAGGCTTTCCCAACAATATGAAGGTGACCCACGTGATGAGAAAATATGGATGTCGCCCAAACCAAGGGCTCATTAGAAACTCTCAAGGAATAAGGGAGCCACCGGATTTTAAAGACAATCCTTCGAAGTTTTATCCTGCAAAGGATCAAGCTACATAGAGAAAAGGGAAGTCTCCCCCCTGCACCTCAAATCAGATTCTCCCATATAGAGGGGTTCAAGCGTCAAAAGCGACTTTAGTCATTAGGTGTTCTCCTTCTGATTCTTAGGGTTTATAAATCCAATGACTATTAGAGATTACTCCTCGGGGCTAGCCCGACCCCCGAGCATTGTAGGGCACATATTTCCCTATTAATTACAAAGAATGTCATTCTTACTATCTGCTTCTCTTCTTGCTATTAATGTCCAAACCTCATTAATAACCATGTTTAAGCAAACGTTTTCAAAAGTGCGTCAAAGTAATCAAATTGCGCCATTGACCAAAATAAAAGTCAAATCCATCACCACTGATTGACTAGAAACACAAAATAAAGTTTTACCTCGTCATAAGTAAAGCCGTGTTTCGCCAATGTTGTGCAAAAAGAAAAAAAAATCAAAAGAAGCCCATAAAAGCTAAAGGCCAAAAAAGTGAGGGCAAGATACCCGGTAGGAAACCCACCAAAGGGGGCTACGCAAAAGTTAGGGTAAACCCGCTAGGAAACCCGAGCAACCATAAAGGGTAGCCTAGGCAAAAGTTAGGGTTACAAAATAAAGTCCGCTAGGTTTCCCAAAGAAAGAAAAATGAAACCTAGACAAAAGTTAGGACATAGCACAACATCCTAAACTGAAAACCCAAAGGGCAGACTAGGGAAGTCAACCAGTCATAACAAGCGCCATAGAATAAGACGCCACTCCATAAACAAAACGTTTGTCTAAACTAGCCTAAACACTCTAACCAACCTTGGCTAGCCGTGCTTACAAAAACCATTTTTGTCAAAATAAAACAAATCTAAAACACAAGCCTTTGAATTAAATATCCTCTTCTTTCTCTTCTCTTGACCCTTACTACTACAACATTATAGTAATTAGTAGGGAAATGTGGAGATAGTAGTCAATAGGAGGATTGACATCCCCAAGGAAAGGGAGGGGCACACTGACATGGCAAGTCGCTCTAAAATCAACACAATCATTCTTCGGTCATAAAATCGAGGCGGCAAAATGGGTACAGCCTATCCCTGTCGACGAAAGCACATAACGTCGGAAGCTCATCAGAAGTAAAAGCACATTGGTTAATCCTTTTGAAAAATTAATTGAAATAGTATTATAGGATGCATATCGCCAACATTGCACGCATATGATAGGCTCCTATCTCTCAAAAAAAGAAGATAAAGAAAAAATGAGAATAAAAAAAAAAATAATGCCTGCTAGGAGATCCTTAGGCAAAAGTTAGGGTAGCCCGCTAGATCGAAAACCCGCAAAGGGCGGTCTAGGCAAAAGTTAGGGCATCCATAAAAAAAGGAAAAAGCCCGCTAAGATATCCTAGGCAAAAATTAAGGCAGCCCGCTAGATTGAAAACCCCAAAAGGGCGGTCTAGGCAAAAGATAGGGCTAAACCAAAAAATGAATAAAAGAGAAGGGCCCTTCATCATAATCATAAAAAAGTCCAGCAGGAGAATGCCAGTCACTTTTCCAGATGCATCAATAAAAAAGAATAGATTGCATTTAGGGCATCCACACACAAGTAGTCGCACAAAAAGACTTTGTCGATGTCAAAAATGAAAGAAATAAAAAATTACTTCAAACAAATAACAAAAAACGAAAAGCATTCATGCATATAAGGAGACTAGCTCCATGTTTGTGATTGAAAACAGGATCACCGAGTCTCCAAAATAAAGCCTTCAAGAAAATGGAGCAAGTCGTCAATCAAGCGACTAATCAAAATAAGAGCTTCTGAAAATCAAGAGCTCCAGCTACCATCCTTCTACCCAGAAAAGAAGGCACAAGAAATTAATAAATCTCCAAACATCGCTCTCCCTCAAGAAGGAAGAGCGAGTCATCATCAGAAGCTTCCAGAAGCCAAAGCTTCAAACATCACCCAATAAAAAAGGGCACAATCATCAGACATCATAAAAGAAAAGCCGACGGAAAGGCTTAATCATCCCCAAGAGGACCCCTGCCTACTCCGAAGGCAAAACAAAAATACTCCTCACGGCTCAACATTACCACCACATGAGTCATCGAGCACACTCACCCAAAGTCTCCTCCACACTCCCCAATGGAGAATAAAGGCTTCAAGAGCCCATCATCATCAACAGTCAAAAGAGTCCAAAAAGAGTCCAAACCATCAAGGGCTCAACAAAAAAGGAAAAAAGAAGAAAACCCTTACATCCCCGGCGGATGTCCAAAAAGGCCATGACAGAGAAGGCCGAATAAAAATCCCAAGTGAATCTCCCCAGCAAAATCTACAAAAAGGAAGAATAAGAAATCTCCATCCCCCCAGTTGAATAAAGAGCTTCACAAGGTCAGTTCGCATTAAAGGAGTCAGGACTCCATCCCAGAAAAGAAAATTCAGATCCCCAAGAAGTCGACAATCCCCTGATGGATCACCAAGGAAAACTTTATCCCCTGCGGATCCCCAAAAAGAAGAAAAAGCCTACGTGTATAAAAGAGACTAAAAAGTAAAAAGGCTTACGCATTATCCCCATAAAAAAGCCAAATTTCAAAATCGCGATAAAAAAAGAGATAAATCGCGAAAAAAAGGCGAAATCAATCCTAACTTTTAGGCAATCAATAAAATCCCTAAGTGGGTCACCTCAGAAAAGGGAAAATCAACGAAAAAGAAGGAATCAGAAAACCCAACAAGAGTATCGGCAAAGCCATCTCATAACAACAACATCCAACAAGGAGTCAAAACTCCACTCCCTCAAAGGGGAAATCAAAATTAGACCCCCGGGAAGTCAACCAATTCCCCGGTGGATCACCAAAAAGAGAAAGATCATCCCCAGTGAGCCTACTGCAAAGGCAAAACTTCAAATTCATCATCAGAATGTCATTTGCCTACGCATAGGCAAGACCTGACAAGCAAGAGCAAGCATCCCCATAAGGGAATATCAGCCTAGTCAGAGGCAAAACAAATGCAGCCAAAAGTCTTCACTTCCGATGAAGCATCTGCCTACTTAGAGGCATTACCAGAAACTCAATGGAGTATCTGCCTGCCCAGAGGCACCATCAAAATCAACAAATTTTCAATTGATATCCGCCTACTTAAGAGGCGTCCCCAAGATTAACAAATCCCTAGAGGATTCCTGCCTACCTAAGAGGCACTCACCAAAAATCCCTGACAACCAGCAGAGTCGGGTGATCACCCCAAAGAGATAAAAAAAAAAAGAAATCCCCAGCAACCAACAAAACTGGAGGAAACCACCAACAGAATCCCTGGCACTACCCGGATGACCATTCCAAAAAGGTCCAAATATATCTACCAACACAGAAATCACTCCCCAAGGAGCCGGCGCATGAGCTACTCGAGCAGTAAGCCGCCACTACCACCAGTCCTACGCAATGGACTGTACCAGCCTGATAGGGGGTTTATACCTATCAACCAGCACACGAGAAGCGCCTAACCGGCGCATGAGCTACCCGAACAGTAAGCCGCCACCACCACCAGTCCCACACAACGGACTGCAACTACCACCCCGATGGGGGGTTCGTACCCATCAGCCAAAGGATCGGCTCCGTCAGAAGGAGTTCCTGAGGTCTTACCACATGTTCACCGAAGGGATCGACTACGTCAGAAGTAGTATCTCAGAAGTGCACGTACACCAATGTTTTCCCCAGAAGATTAATCGCCGCAAGACGGGACGTCTGAAGGGCAACCGGGCAAGAGGGTCAACTCCTTTACCCCCCAGTCGATCGTCCTGACACAGAAGGCCAGCAGTCGACTGGACGGGTAAAGGGGGGGCAGCTGTAGACCCCAAATCTTGCCCGGCCTCCAAATAAAGACCAAAAGACCTCCTATTTGAAGATGGACAAGCCTAACAAGCCATTAGGAGAGACTATTAGGCCCCATACTAGGGTAGGAGGGAGTTTCTGTACCAAAAAATAAGTTTTCTCGCTTTGAAGGGACGAGACCGCGTTCTGGGCAACCCAGACCGCCGTTTCGCCTCGCATAGGAGTCGAGACCGCCATCTCGTTTAACGAGACGGCGGTCTCGTCACCTACGAAAGATGAAACGGCGGTCTCGTGTAACCAGACGGCGGTCTCGTTGTTTTGATAGGACGAGACGGCGGTCTCGACCCTGTCAGACGAGACCGGCGGTCTCGCCACCTGACAGCGCGAAAACCTATAAATAGGGGCTCTCCCCCCCTCATTTCCACACTCCAAGCACAGTAGCTCCTCCTTCTCTCTAGTTTTTCTCTCTCTAGAATCCCTCCAAAGCATTTCCGGAGTTTCTGAGTGTCTTTAGGAGTATTTTGAGCGTTCTAAATCTTCTTTAGAATCCCTCCGAGGCATTTCCGGAGTTTATGAGAGTTGTAGAGTGAAGGGTTGCCAAAACGCACCCTCTTTTTGAATATAAAGCTTGCTTTGGAGGTGCATATCCTCATTCTCTATTCTTTAAAATTACTGCTATTTAAATTATGCAATAAAAGCTAGGGCAATGTAGTCGCATATTTAAATTCCGCATAATAAAAAGGGTAAAAGCGCGATTTTTCAAGTTTAATTATTCACAAATAAAGTTGGCCTGTCATAGGGAACCTGAAAGGGGCGTCGTAAAGGGACTAATACTCCCTTTGCACGTAACTAACTCCCTTACCCAACTCTGGTTCTAATAACCAAAGTTGGTTTTCGAAAACCAACGCCTTTTTAAACCCCTTTTCCGATGTTTATGGTAAAAATATCGGTGGCGACTCCATAGAACCCAAAATAAATAAGTCCTTGGGTTAGCCCGGTTGTCGGACAACTCAAGGACACTTTTCGAAAAACCTCGTCTCTAGGTTAGCCCGGTTATCGGACAACCTGAAGACGTTGTAACCACCAATAAAAAACGCGAAAAATCAAAAAGAGTCGAAAAACCATCGCGTCGCTCCGACCGCGCCCCCGTTTTCGGGGAGGCGGCGACAAGGAGGAAGAAGAAGAAGAAGAGGAGTTGTTCTACGAGCAGAAGGCTCCCGTACAAGTCCGAAGCAAGGGCAATACTCATCCAACCCCCTGAAGTCTCCAAACAACAAATCTCCGCCCTGGAAGAGAGACTCAAGGCCATGGAGGAGCACAACTTCGATGTGAAGTGTAGACCTGAAGTCTTGCCTGGCCTCTCAATTAAGCCAGAAGACCTCCATTCGAAGATGGATAAGGCCTCTTTAGGTCCCTAGGCATGTTTACCAGGCTCCATGTTAGGATAGGAAGACCTTCTGTACACGAAAATAAGAGAACTCTCACCAATAGCCCGAGACAACCATCCCGTTTGGCTAGACGACCGTGTCACCTCAGTAAGGTGAGACAACCATCTCGCCATAAGGGGCCAGACGCTTGTCTCACCTTATAAGGCGAGATGGTCATCTCGCCTGACCAGGGTCCGGACGACCATCTCGCCTGACAAGGGTCCAAACGGTCGTCTCGACCTGACTGGCACGAATTCCTATGAATAGGACCTCACCCCCCCCCTCATTTCACGCAAAATTCACACAGTTCTCATCCCTTCTCTCATCCTAGAAGTTTTCTTAAGACTTCGGGATAACTCTAAGCACTTTCTAGAGTTTAAGAGCCTTCCAATTTCCGTTTAAAGTAGAAATCAACTAAGGAGGTCTCCTTTTGAGACATTCGGCACTCGGAAGAAGGGTAGTTTATTTTATTCTGGGAGAGGAGCGTGCTTGTAGAGTACGAGGACAGCCAAAAAGCTTCCTCTAGTTTTGAAGAGTTAATAGAAAAGCTCGTTTCGAAGGTTCCTTTCCTTATTCTCTCTCGTTTATTGCTTTCCTTTATCGCTTTCCTTGTATGCATTAAATATTAGCACCATGTAGATATTTAATTTCTGCAAGTAGTTAAATAAATAGGGTAAAAGTATAGTTTCTTAGTCTTTATTTTATATACTAGTCTATCATAGGGAACCCAAAAGGGGCATTGTGGGGTGCTAACACTTTCTCCACACGTAACTAACTCCCTTACCCAACTCTGGTTGTAATGTCCAAAGTTGGTTTTCTAAAACCAACACCTTTTCCTTCCTTTTTCGATGTTTACGGTAAAAACATCGGTAGCGACTCCATCAAACCTTTTCGAAAACCTTGCCTTTGGTCCAGCCCGGTTATCAGAAAACCTAAAGGCGTTGAACATTTTCTTTAAAAAAATGCGAGTCAATCAAAACCATCGTGTCGCTCCGACCGCCTCTTCTGACAGCGGCGACAGATGGCGACTCCACTGGGGAAGCTAGAGAGTTGATCCCATTTAGTGATGGACTACTCTAATAAATAAAAACTTGAAATTATGTTTTAACCCTTACTTGCTTTTACAACATGATTTATTCCATGGCTTTAATAACTGTTGTATTCTTATTTTCTGCAATTGTTTGAAATAAACTATACACAGACCCTTGCACACAACAATCTCTCTATAGTCGGGGGCAAGAGTAAATACACATAGGGAGTGGGTGGCAAGTACGACTGACCATGGTAATGGCCTTAGTACCAGTAGGTCGTTGTCAAAAACCACCACTCAAGGTGATAACCTTCTTCTCTTGGTCTAAGAACGTCGACAATGCCTTTTCGCCATGCATGGTTCAAAGACTGAGAGACTGAAGGGTCCCTATAATGGGGGCACCTTGGGGACCTGACCTTGGTGAGAACAATTAGAACCTACCTTTGCCAATGCACTTTTTTTGTAGGATACCCCTACCTCATGATAAAGACGTCATCACTCTATGCACGGATGAGTGAATTGTTTGTGCATTTGTTTGTTGCATAGCATAATCATACAACAGCAAAAAAAAAAACAAAAATCTCAAAATTCTTTTATAATAAACACCCTTATCTCGGACAATTTACATTTTAGCTAGTCTGGTTTCAGGTTCTTTGTAAGCTAAGTAGCCACGTGGACTGACAAAAGAGATAAAGGGTTAAAAATAATAAGAACAATCTAAAATAATAAAATTATTTTTACTATAAAAAGATTTTTGACAAAGTCAATCATTCATACCCACATCATCTCATAAGTGGTAAAACCATGAGAGAAAATAAATGCATAAGGAAAATATGCATACACATCATCTTAATAAATCCCTCATCACTAGTGCAAAATGGGTCTTAATGAATCTTAGGAGTAGTTTTTGGGAAAATTGTTGGGACAAATCCCCTTTCGGCATTTGTCCCCTATTCTTCACTTTTTCTCTTCATTTTGATATGTTGTGCGTCCAAATCCGACATCCCAGTCAAAAGTTATCTTACCTTGAACATTTTTCGTCTCTTTTATCATAAAAGGTCCTTTTTGTACTAGTACATGCATAAACACATCCATTCTAGGGGCACTAGATATCCTTAAGACAAAGGCAAAAGAGGCCCAAGTGCGCTTGTAATCCTTAAGACATAAGGTATATGGTGACCTTCGTTATGCTTGTCAAATCAATGATGAGGAAGTAACCATTATACCGAGGTGGGTATGGTGTTCTGTGAAGCGTAAGCTTTAAGGATATACCAAAGCCATTGTCTTAAGGTATATCCCATAATAATCATTCCTTTCAAAATAAAAATAAACATTCTTAAATTCATATGCATTCCAGAAAGTGGCTTTCATGCCCTCATCTGCATTCAAAAAAGCAAAAATCTCAAACACTATCATACATCATGTTAGAAAATAAAACATGATAATGTTTAGAAAAAACAAACACCTGCATACATGCATCCACCAAACTTCATCCTCATAACATACATCTAGTAGTAGGTAGTTGAAGAAAGTAGACATTCCTCAATACCATGTAAAGAGGATAGAATATTTGCATGCCATGTACGAGAAGTCAAAAAGGAAAATACATAGAAATTTTAACTCTCCTATGGTTTCCTTTAGGCTTTTCGCTTTTAAAAGTGTGCTTCGAAGCATTGCATTGAGGAATGTACACTTTCTGGATGAAATAAATAAAATTGTCTTTTTCATCATCTCCTCGACTGTCTATTGCATTCATAATCTGCATACATACATTTATCCTCACTTTAATAATAATAAGATAATAAAAAGAAAGGGTTAGTCAATGTACTTTCCACGAATCAGAATAAGATGAAGAGAAAACCTTTCATCGTCAAGTTCTCCCCAACGGTTGATCCGCATAAGGAGGATAATAAGCCTCAACCGTTGGACATCTAAGTTAATAAAGAAGAGGGATCAAGGACACCATTGCGTTTGTTCATGCCTCGTCCTATACATCAAATAAAGTTGTACTGAGGAGATACGCAAAAACATCGCCCATCAATGAAGATATCTCTAGCTTAGCCAACATTGGGGGCATAACAAGGAGCAGAAGAATATATTCCCCCAAGGAGCTGTAAGATCATGCTCCTAAAAAAATAAAAATAAGAAAACCGAAGAAAAACTTAATAAAGAATCCAAGGGGGAAACTAAGAAGTCCTTAGATTCATGACACTAAGGTAGTACCTTCAACGCTCCACCAAAAATGACAAATTCGTGGTAGGCGACAAGCTGGTCATGGTTCAAGTACAAGATGACATTCTAAACAGCAAACCATCTACCCTACCTTATGTGGATGCGACTAAGGATGTCCTTGAAACTTCTCTTCAAGTGCTGGAAATTTCCAATATGGAAAGACTTCCCCAAGGTGGCCCATATGATGATAAATTATGGATACCGCCCTCACCAAGGGCTCTGTACAAACTCTCAAGGAATAAGGGAGCCACCTGATTTTAAAGTATTCCGTAGAGGAGGGGTCCAAGCGTCGAGAGCGACTTTAGTCATTAGGTGCTCTTCTTCCAATTTTAGGGTTTGTTAATCCAATGACTATTAAAGATTACTCCTCGGGGCTAGCCCGACCCCCGAGCATTGTAGGGCACATATTTCCCTATTAATTATAAAGAATGTGATTCTTACCATTTGCTTCTTTTCTTGTTATTTATGTACATACCTCATTAATAACCATGTTTAAGCAAATGGTTTCAAAAATGCGTCAAAACAATCAAAACATGCCACTGTCATAATAAATTGAAACCATCATAAGGTTTAACCTCATAATAAAGTTGGGTTTCACCAATGTTGTGCAAAAAGAAAAAAAAATCAAAAGAAGCCCATAGAAGCCAAAGGCCAAAAAAAGAAAGGGAAAAATACCCAGTAGGAAAACCACCAAGGGGGCTACACAGAAATTAAGGTAAACCTGCTAGGAAACCCAGACAACAATAAAGGGTAGCCTAAGCAAAAAATAGGATTACAAAATAAAGTCCGCTAGGATTCCCAAAACAAGAAAAAGAGGAAACCTGATAGGACAAAACAAAAGCACAACATCCTAGGCTAAAAACCCAAAGGGCGATCTAGGGAAGTCAATCAATCATAGCAAGCCCCATAGAATAAAAGACGCTATTTCATAAACAAAACGTTTGTTTAAACTAGCCTAAACACTTTGACTAAACCCTGACTAACCATTCTTACAAAAACTATTTTTTGTCAAAAATAAAACTCTTCTAAAACACAAGCCTTCGAATAAATAACTTTCCTTTTGTTCTCTTGACCCTTACTACGACATTCTAGTAATTAGTAGTGAAATGTGGAGATAGTAATTAATAAGGAGGATTGACATCCCCCAAAAAAAGGGGGAGGAGCACACTGACATGGCAGTCGCTTCGCAATCAACACATTCATTCTTCGGTCATGGAAAATCTGAGATGGCAAAGTCGGTACAACTAAGCATGACATCGGAAGCACATTAGAAGCAAAAGCACATCGGTTAATCCTTTTGAAATATTAACTGAAATAGAATTATAGGATGCATATCACAAACATTGCTGCATGATAGGGTCCTATCTCTCAAACAAAAAGCATTAAAAACATATGCCTGCTGGGAGATTCTTAGGCAAAAATTAGGGCAGCCTGCTAGATTAAAAACCCGCAAAGGGCGTCTATGCAAAAGATAAGGCATTCATAAAAAAGGAAAAAGCCCGCTAATATATCCTAGGCAAAAATTAAGGCAGCCCGCTAGATTGAAAACCCCAAAAAGGCGGTCTAGGCAAAAGTTAGGGCTAAAATAAAAATATGAAAAAAGAGAGGGACCCGACAACATATTCATAAAAGTCCAGCAGGAGAACGCCGGTCACTTTTTTGGATGCATCTAATAAAAGAATAGACTGCATTTAGGGCATCCACACACAAGTAGTCACACGAAACGACTTTGTCAAGATCAAAAATAAAAAATAAAAATTGCTTCAAGTAAACAACACAAAACAAAATTCATGCATATAAGAAGACTAGACTCCATGTTTGTGATTGAAAACAGGATCGCCCAAAACAAGTCTCCAAATAATGCCCTCCCTCGAGAAAGTAGAGCAAGTTGCCACCAATAAAGCGACTCAGAGAGAATAAGAGCTTCCAGAGCCCAAAGCTCCAAGCCGCCATCCTTCTACCTAATAAAGAGAAGGTACCAATATCAGAAAAAGAAAAGCTGACAGAAAGGCTTGATCATCCCCAAAAGGACCCTTGCCTACTTCAGAGGCAAAGCAAAAATACTACCTAAAGGCTCAACATCGCCACCACATTTGTCATCGAATACCCTCATTCCCCAACAAAGAATAAAGGACTCAACAAAAAAGAAGAAAGAAAAGAAAAGCCTTCATCCTTAATGAATTCAGAAAAGAAGGGTCATAGCAAAAGAAAGCCAATAAATCCCCAAAGTGGATTATACAAAATCACCCAAACCAAGGAATCAGAAATTCCTCTCTAGCAGAATAAGAGCTTCCAGAAGCCAAAACTCCAACTGCCTTTCTTTCATCCAAGAAAGAGGAAGCACAACCAAGGAAAAAGCCGATGGAAAGGCTCGATTATCCCCAAACGGATCCTTGCCTACTCTAGAGGCAAAACAAAAATACTCCTCACGGCTCAGCATTGCCATCTTTTGAGTCAGCAAGCATACTCACCCATTCTCCACCACATTCATCAAAGGAGAATAAAGGCTACACAAAAGACTATCACCAACGATCATGGAATCCAAACCTCCACATTCTCAAGGTTCCAACTAAAAAAAAAAAAAGAGAAAAGAAAAACCTTTCATCTCCAATAGATGTCCAAAAGAAAGGGCCACAACAGAGAATGCCAAATAAAAATCCCCAAGTGGATCTCGTCAGAAAAGTATACAAAAAGAAGGAATCATAAATTCCCATCCCCTAGTGGAATAAGAGCTTCACAATGTCAGCTTGCATCAACATCAATCAAGGAGCCAAGACTCCATCCCCCAGAAAGAAATTAAAATCAAATCCTCGGAAAGTCAACTAATTCCCTAGTGGATCACCAAAAAGAAAAAAACTTCATCCCTAGTGGATACCCAAAAAGAAGAAAAAGTCTACATGCATAAAATTAACTGAAGAAGTAAAATGGCACACGCATTATCCCCATAAAAAAGCCAAATTTCAAAATCACAATAAAAAAGAGATAAATCGCAGAAAGAGACGAAATTAAATATCCTAACTTTTAGGATTCCCATTCCCTAGTGGAATAAGAGCATCGCAAATCCAGCTCACACCATCACCTAACAAGGAGTCAAAACTGCAGGGGGCAAACCAGAATCAGATCCCCAGGAAGACAATCAATCCCTGGTGGATCATCAAAAAGAGAAAAATCATCCTCAGTGAGCCTACGTCAAAGGCAAATTCGAGAATCACATCCTCAGAAGAGTCATTTGCCAAGGCAAGACCTGGCAAGCTAGAGCGAATATCCCCAGAAAGGGACATCGGCCTATTCAGAGGCAAAAGAAGCGCAAAGCATAAAGTCTTCACCACTAATGAAACATCCGCCTACTCAGAGGCACAGTCAACAAAAGTCAAACAAATCCCCAACGGATTCTTGCCTATACCAAGAGGCAATCATCAAAAAATCCCTGGCAATCACAAGTGGAATGGTTAAAGAAATAACCAAGAAATCAGAAATTCCATTCCTTTAGCGAAATAAGAGCTCGACAAAGCCAGCTCACATCAAACAAGGTGTCAAAACTCCATTCCCCCCAGAGGGCAACCAAAACTAGGTCCCCAGGAAGTCAACCAATTCCCTGGTGGATCGCCAAAAAGAAAAGAATTTACACCTAGTGAGCCTAAGACAAAGGCAATCTTCACAGTCAGATCCTCAAAGAATCGTTCGCCTGCGCATAGGCAAAACTTGGCAAGCGAAGAGCCAACATTCCCAAAAGGGAATATTATCCTATTCAGAGGCAAAGAAATTCAACCGAAAGCCTTCACTTTCAATGAAGCATCTGCCTACTCAGAGGTATTATAATCCCTAGTGGATTCTTGCCTACTTCAGAGGCATTTAACAAAGAATCCCTAACAATCAACAAGTTGAATGACTATTGGGAAAAGCCAAAAATCAAAGAATCTTCGGCGCACCGGATGACTACAAAAAGTCAAAAACATTTATCAAAGCAAGAATCACTCCCCATGGAACCGGCGCATGAGCTAGAGCAATAAGCCGCCACCATTCTCTCTATCAAAAGGATCAACCTCATTGCGAAGGGGCATCCAAAAGATAGAGTTCCACACATAGTCCAAAGGATCAGCTCCACTGCAAAGGAGTATCTGGAAGACACAATCCACCGTCATCGCCCGAAGGATCAACTCAGTTGCAAAGGAGTATCTCGAAGGCAGGACATACAACATCCGAAGGATCAGCCTCGTTGCAAAGGGGTATCTAGAGAACGCCACCCGCCTTTATCGTCCAAAGGATCAACTCCGCTACAAAGGAGTATCAGGAAGACACAATCCGCTGTCATCGCCCGAAAGATCAGCTCCATTGCAAAGGAGTATGTTGAAGGCAGGATTTCCACACGTCGTCCGAGGGATCAACCCTGTTACAAAGGGGTACCCGGAAGACACAATCCACTTTTACCATTTGAAGGGTCAACTTTCGTTGCATGGAAGTTTCCTGAAGTAAAAAATCTACATCAGCTAAAGAGTCAGCTACCGCATCAAAGGAGCATCCTAAAGCTTCACAACATATCGTCCAAAGGGTCAGCCTCCGCAACAAGGAAGCATCCCGAAGACAACGTTAGATTACATTCATTGTCCCAAGGGTCGGCTACCACGTCAAGAGGAGCATTCGAAGGACAACCGGGCAAGAGGGTTAACTCCTGCACCCGCCAATCGACCTTATGGTACACCAACCCATAGTCAATCGTGAAGCACTTGTTGGATTTGATGAAGACGTATAAAGTTTATAAAGTTTATTTTGTGAGTGTGTAGGTAGATAGGTTATGGGTATGGAATTTAATCTCTTGATAATTTCAGTATATCTTGTGATAAGCACTTATAACTGTTGCATTCCATAGAATTTATCATACTTCATGAAAAACCAATCTTTAAGCTTTGAAAGAACAAACTGTTTTTTTAATCTGTTAAAAAGTAGTTTTAATCTCTTAAAATCACTTAAAATAGGAAATGTATATATACAACCAATATTTTAATTGATTGAATCGTAGAATCAACAGATTAAAATGTTCTTGATGGTTTTTCAATATTAAGGGTTTCGCAGTATTAATCTGTTGAATTGATAAATCAATAGATTAAAATGTTCTAAGCCATTTTTCATTTTATAGTATCTCAGATTTTTAATCTGTTGAAACAGAGAGATATCATTTTTCATTTTAAAGTATCTCAGATTTTTAATCTGTTGAAATAAATTTTAATCTGTTGAAACAGAGAGATATCATTTTTCATTTCAAAGTATCTAAGATTTTTAATCTGTTGAAATAAATTTTAATATGTTGAAACAGAGAGCTACCATTAAAAGCTTGAATTAACCGATTGAAAGAATTTTAAATAAAATCAATCGATTAAAACATCATTTTAAATCGATTGAAATTGTCAGTTTTTCTCTTTTGCTCTATAAATACAGTTTTGATTTTTCTTTTAAAAACACAATTTGAAAATCGATTAAAAGCAATCTTGGAGCTCTCATATTTGTGTGTTCTTTTGACCATTCATACACATTTCATATCATAAGGCATTTTGATCAAGATTGTTGAAAGATCTTCAAGAGAGAAAGTTCTGAGTTAGAAAAATTGCTTCTGGACTTCTATATTGTAAAAGCTGCAGTCCAGGTTTATTCTTTTCATATACTTGTATGAATTCTAATTATTTAGATTGGGTTTGAATCTGCACTGGTTACAGTAACTGGGTTTGGTTGCTGGGTGGTTTTTCAAGAGTCTATATTGAGGTGTTGTAAGGCAGATCTTGGGGTAGATTGGTGTGTATCTATTGGTTTGTATTTTCACTTGGTATTAGTGGAACTTGACAGATTTGTCAAGAACTGGATGTAGCTCTTGGGAAGAGTGAACCAGTATAAACTCTTGTGTTGTATTTCTACCTTTATCTCTTTTCATTTCTGGTTTATATTCTTTCTTTGTTTAAAACCAAATCTGCCTAATAAAAGATTGGATAAAGATTAATCATTCTTCCACAAAAAAAGCGTGTTTTTCGAAAAAGATTTCTAAGTTCAATTCACCCCCCCTCTTGAACTCACCATTAATTCTTACAATTGGTATCAAGAGCTGGTTCTTGTAAGTTACTCAAGAATTCGGTCCAAGAAAGTTTAAATGGCTGAGGGAAAGATGAATTTTTCTGAAGGAGCCTCCATCAATAGGGCTCCTCTATTTGCTGGTGTGAATTATTCCTTCTGGAAGGTTAGAATGAAAATCTTTATTGAATTTCTTGATAGGGGTATTTGGGATACAATTGTTAATGGTCCTTTCAAACCAACTCATACAATGGATGTTAAAATTGTTGAAAAAGACTGGGCTGACTTAACTGATGTAGAAAATAGGAAAGTTCAATATAATTATACTGCTAAGAACATTATTACCTCTGCCTTAAATCTTGATGAGTTTTTCAGGGTTTCTCAATGTGCCTCTGCCAAAGAAATGTGGGAGATTCTAGAAGTCACTCACGAAGGTACCTCTGATGTGAAAAGGGCAAGGAAGCATGAATTAATCAGAGATTATGAATTGTTCAAAATGCAGCAAGGTGAAACCATTGCAGATGTGCAAAAAAGATTCACACATATAGTCAACCATCTAATTGGATTAGGCAAGACATTTGACAAAGAAGAGTTAAACATCAAAATCCTAAAATGTTTGGACAAATCTTGGAAACCAAAGGTGACAACTATATCAGAATCAAGAGACTTAACTGAGATGACTACTGCATCATTGTTTGGTAAGCTAAGGGAACACGATTTGGAGATCAATAGGTTTAAAGAGCAAGAAAATGCAGAAAAGAAAAGCAGAAACATTGTTCTCAAAACAATTGAAGAAAGTAGTGACTCTGATGAAGAAGGATTTGAGAATCTTAATCTATTGGTTAAGAATTTTGGGAAATTTCTTAAGAAGAACAGAACTGGTCATATTAAAAGGTACAATGATAAAAGAACTGACTCTCTTCAAAATACTTTTACTTGTTATTCTTGTGGTAAGCAGGGACATATAAGAAGTGAATGTCCAGAAAAATCCAAGAATCAAAACAACAAAGATATGAAGTACAAAGGGAAAATGGCCTACATAACCTGGCAAGACAATGATTCCTCCTCAAGTTCTGAATTTGAAGGTGAAGAAGAGAATCTATGCTTAATGACTGGCTATGAATCCTCTTCATCCCATGTAAGTTCAACCCCTACAGAGAATGAAATGAATTACAGCACATTATTAACTACTTTCAATGAAATGCATGATGAAGCTAAGAATTTATCCTATACAAATAATCGGTTAAAAGGACTAAATAACTGGTTAGAGAATAGGGTTAAAGTTCTGGAAGAAGAATTATTAGAAAGCAAAACAGATATGGAACATCTTGAAATAATCTACAATAATTCATCTTCTGATAATGCTGCTACTAACAAAAATTAGGAAAAGTTTATCTCTCTGCAGAAAAAGGTTGAGTATTTGATTAAAACCTTATCTAAGTTTACTCAAGGTCAAGAAAATTTAAATACACTTCTTGGGTCTTAAAACTATGTTTTTGATCATACTGGCATTGGTTACAAACCTAAGTTTGGGGTTAAAACTAAAAGGTATTTGAACTTCTTTTCTTTCAGAAAATCAACAGCATCTCCCTTCTCATCTTGCCACTATTGTATGAAAAAAGGGCATACTGTAAAATTTTGTCATATTAGAAAACATCTTGTGCCACAGGGTAAAATGAGATGGGTTCCAAAATATGTTAAATAGAAAATTTGACCACTAAGAACCCAAAGTATTTAAGGGTACCAAATACTTGATGCTTGATTTTTCAGGAATAGCAGCAAGAATCACTTTGGTACTTGGACAGTGGATGCTCAAGGCATATGACAGGTGATATTTCCAAATTTCAGAAACTAAGATTGAAGACTGGAGGTCACGTGACATATGGAGATAACAACAAGGGAAGGAGCTTAGGTTCTGGAGACATAGGAGATGGTGAGACCGTGACCATTCACAATTTTCTTCTTGTTGAAGGTCTTAAGCACAACTTAATCAGTATAAGTCAATTATGTGATCTTGGTCACAAGGTTATCTTCAAACCAGAAATTTGTCTAATCTGTGAGCCAAAATCTGACACGGTAATGCTGGTTGGTAAGAGATTAAACAACATTTACATG
Source organism: Sphenostylis stenocarpa (assembly GCA_963425845.1). Classification (NCBI taxonomy): domain Eukaryota; kingdom Viridiplantae; phylum Streptophyta; class Magnoliopsida; order Fabales; family Fabaceae; genus Sphenostylis; species Sphenostylis stenocarpa. Next base: position 71,643,070 of record OY731403.1, read on the forward strand.
CTAGATATCAAGCATTCTATCTCATCTCAAAGCTGTCTTCTTACTAAAGAAGAAGAATCTTGGTTATGGCATAGAAGGCTTGCCCATATTCATCTTAATCATCTTGACAAACTAATTTCTAAAGATTTAGTTTCTGGATTACCTAAGCTTCAAATTCTGAAAGACAAAATCTGTGAAGCTTGTTTAAAAGGTAAATAAACTAGAAAATCCTTTTCAAATAAAAACATTGTTTCTACTTGTAGACCTTTGGAACTGCTTCACTTATATTTGGTTGGTCCTTCAAGAAACAAAAGCCTAGGTGTAGACCCCTAATTTTGCCCGGCCTCTCAAAATAAAGGCTAGGGAAACTTCACATGAAAATAAAGTTCACCCCGCTTCATATAAAAAACCGAGAAAGACCTCCCGCAACAAGATGGGGTTCACCCATCCACACAATAAAGACTAAGGAGACTTCCTACACGAAGATAAAGCTCGCCCGGAATCTTAATAAAGGCCAAGAAGACTACCTATATGAAGATAAAGCTTCAACGGACATCTACCGGCATCAATCTACGTCCAAAAAAGGAAAGGAAAGCTTCCTGGGAGTCCCAGAACGCGAAAACAGGCCAAGACAGGTTGGGACAGCCATCCCAAACATCAAAAGACAAGTGAGACGCACGTCTCACCTTTGGGACGCACGTCCCAAGCCCCAAAATTCAAGTGGGACGGCGGTCCCAACCCAAACTGGCCGTCCCACTCTCCCCCCAGCTTGGCCCAGTGCAAAACACGCAGTTGGGACGACCGTCCCAACCCAGACGACCGTCCCAGATTTCCAGGCAGTGAAATCTATAAATAGGAGTCTCATTTGTCATTCTCCACACCCCAGACAACTCCAAGACTTGTCTTCTTCTCTCCCTCCTTCGAATGATCTCTCTGATTGCCTTTAATAGGTAACAATCAGTTAAGGAATTTGTATTCCAGCATTCGATTCTTCTAGAAAATTTTAGTCGAGTCGAGTTTATTCGAGAGGAGAGTCGTTGTAGAGTGAAGGATTGCCGCAAAGCGTCCTCTGTGTAAAAGACTTATAATATAAAGCTTGCTTCGGAGGTTCTTCTCAATTCTCTTCCCTTTTATTCCTTTATTTACTGCTTTCTGTATGCAATGTAGATAAAACCATGTAGATAGCCATATTTAAATACTGTACGAATAAAATAGGGTAATAGCGTAATTTCTTGTAATCTTTACTTAAATGAATTAATCCGTCATAGGGAACCCGAAAGGGGCGTTGTGGGGTGCTAATACCTTCCCCACACGTAACTAACTCCCTTACCCGACTCTGGTTATAATGACCAAGTTTGGTTTTTATTAAAATCAATGCCTTTTTATCCTTTTCCAATGTTTATGGTCAAAACATTGGTGGCGACTCCAAAAGAACCCTTTTCGAAAACCTTGCTTCTATTAGAGGATAGTTCAGTGTTGAGCGCCTCGGAAGCAATGAACATATTTTTAACAAAAAACGCGAGTCTCAACCATCTTTTCGCGACCGCTCGCATTAACGTTCGAGATGTCCTAGGACGTCGAAACGGATGGCGGCGACAGATGGCGACTCCGCTGGGGAAGCTAGAGAGTTGATCCCATTTAGTGACGGATAAATTCAAACTAAGTAAAGAGTTGAAATTACGCCTTTACCCTTTTCTGTATTTTTATTGTATGGCTTTAATAACTGCTGTATGATTACTTCTGCAAATTGTCTGAAATATAAACTGCACACAAAAACCCTTGCACACAACAGTCCCTCTATACCTGGGGGCAAGAGTGAATACCTATAGGGAGTGGGTGGCGAGATACGACCGGCTTGTTGGCACACGGGGCTACAACCGTTGTCGGAAACCACCAACTCAAGGTGATAACTCTCTTCTTTTGGTCTAAGGATGTCGACACAGAGTTCTGTGCATGACCCGAGGACTGAGAGATTGAGAGGCCCCTATAATGGGGGCACCTTGGGGACCTTTGGCCTTGGTGAGAACAGTTAGAACCGCCTAAACCAAGCACGTTTCTGCAGGAAAACCCTACCTCGTGATTAAATAAGCGTGGCTCTGCTCGTGGATGTATGAATTGTGTGTGCATACGTTTGCTGCATTTGTATTGATGCATTAGCATAGGGTAATCATACAACAAACAAAAAAATGAAAAACCCCAAAAATCACAAAAAGTGATAAGATAAAAGACCTTTATCTCGGACAGTCTTCAGTTAAGCTAGCCTGGTTTCAGGTTCTTTGTAAGCTAAGTAGCCACGTTGACCGACAGAAGAGATAAAGGGTCATAAAAAATATAAAAACAAATCAAAGCCATGAAAATACCTCTGTTACAAAATAAAAGTTTTTTAACAAAAGTCCTATAATTCATACCACTTGTTGCTCATAAAAATAAAAAGAGAAGAAAATAGGACTCTCTTCATTAAAATCCATAAACATTCATATAGATAAGCTTTCTTTTCAAGAAAAACCCAGTACTATCATACATCATATTAGGAATAAAACATGATAATACTTAGAAAAATAAACACATGCATTTACAAAAATTCATCCTCATATCATGCATTTTCACTTTTGCTAGATAATGAAGGGATCCGGTAATAGACAATTAAAGAAAGTGGAAATCCTTTTATGCCGTGTAGAGAAGTTAAGGCAGTTGTGTACATATATGCCGCCAGAGGTCTGTGCTAGTTTTGAGAAGTCTTATGGAAGAATTCTTGACCTCTTGAAGATCAGTATTGATCCGATATTTGTTAGAGCATTGGTCCACTTCTGGAGTCCCAATCTACACTGCTTTGAGTTCTCGCAGTTTGACTTGGTACCAACCTTAGAAGAATATGAACTCATGGTCAGATGGCCTCAGTCAGTTGGGGTCTATGTTTGCTCGGGAGTATACGTAGCCGTGAGTAAGGTTGCTACTATCATACGACTGCCTCCTCATCAATCCACCCTAGAAGGAAAAGGGAATATCAGAGGTTGGAAAATGGCTGTAATAGAAGACCACTTAGTTTCTCTGGCTGAAAAGAAAGATTGGTCTACATTCAACAAAACTCTAGCATTGGCAATGTTTGGAATCATATTATTCATGTGAACATTGTGGATCATGCTGCAATAGATGCATTTTTAACCTGGGATGTGTACTCAAAGAGTCCTATACCTGCAATCCTCGCTGACACCCTACTTTCCATAGATTTTTGCCGACAGAAACAGGGGAAAACACTTAGATGTTGCACTTCATTATTATACGTGTGGGGCATTACTCATTTCTACGCTTCAAGCCACATGGGCGTATTTCCTCATCCTCTAAGGAGTTTTTCAAAAATCCCTCTTCAACATCGTCAAGCTTTAGAGTGAAAGACCGAGTTAGAAAGCTGGAACATAGAGCATGTATCATGGGTTTGCCCTTGGTTCCGACCCAGTTATATTCTCATACGATGCGGAGATTACCTGAGCATACCACTTCTAGGTCTTAGAGGTTGTATAGCCTATTCTCCTAAGATGGCTATGAGACAACTTATGAGAACCCAGACCGCGCCAATTCAGGAAGAGCTCAGAGGGCTGAGTCTATGCCATTATTCCCATAGCTTTGAAGAAGTATCCACTGTCCGGAAAGCATGGGAAAGACCAGTCTATATGGGAGATAAAGAACTCGGAAAGGTTCAGGTATCTACATCCCATGAATATGAAGAATGGAGGAAAAATAGAGGGATACCCCAACCATCTGCTGCATTCACCACAACGTTAGTCAGTGAAGAGCTACAATTGCGGGTCAATGCCTTAAACAAGAGGGTTGAAGTCATGGAAGCACGGCTAAGGGCTTTTGAAGAAAAAGAGCAAGAATCAACCCTTATAATAGATGGTCTAAAAAGGCAATGTAGAAAGAAGGACCACGAAATAGAGCGTCTTAAGAATGATTGTGCTGATTATCAAGAAGAGACTAAACAAGCATTGAAGATTCCGAGACTTGAGCAAGATAGTCTGTTCCGGGACATGAATGACGAAATAGCACATCTTGAGAGCACGCTTGTAGAACAGGCAAGAACGATCAAGTTAATACAGAATGACCTAGCAAATACTCGGTCGGAAGCACGAAATGGTGGGAAACCGCTGAAAAATACAGAGTAGACCTAGAGGAGCTACATGAGAAAGAAAAGGACAGATTAGCTCAGTACGGTCAATTACTTCTTGAAAAAGACCGAATAATAAAGAGGTCTGATCAGCAACATGCCTTGATCGTTCATCAGGAAGAGAAGATAAAAGAGGCTTGTCGATATAGTGAAGATATGAGTCGGGCGGTATCTGAGCAAATCAAGACGCTCAGAAATCACGTAATAACAACTGAAGACGAATTACGAAGAAAGCCTAATTTACCTATAGGATTCTTCAAGCTTTTTCGCTTTTGTCAACACTTGCTTCAAAGCATTGTATAAAAGGATATACACTTTCTAATAAAAGGATTTTTTTTTCTCCTTAAATTGTCTATTGCATTCATAAGTTGCATACATTCACATATCCCTCCTCGTTTTAATAATAAAGATAATAAAAAGAAAGAATTAACTGATGTGCTTTCCACAAATCAGAAAAATGGAAAAGAAGCCTTTCGTCATCAAAATCTCTACGACGGTCGATAAACCCGAAGATAATAACAAACAAGCACCGTTAATCATTCCAATCGATAAAAGGGAAGAAGCAATAACGCCTTTACGTTTATTCGTGTCGCGTCCTTTCCCTTATTCATCAAATAAAGTTGTACCTTGGAGATACTTAGAAGAATTGCCAGTTAATCAAGATATCTCCAATATAGCCGATATTGGGGGCATGACTCGAAGCGGAAGAATATACTCCCCCAAGGAATTATAAGAAAATACTCCTAAAGAGAAGGCGAAAAATAAGGTCGAAGAAGAAAAGGAATCCAAGGAGGAGACAGATGAGTTACTCCAATACATAAGACAAAGTGAGTACTCTATCATCGATCAACTCAATCGTACTCCAGCAAAGATAACTTTGTTATCACTCATCATGAGTTCGGAACCGCATCGAAACGCATTGTTAAAGGTTTTGAATGAATCATTCGTTCCGCATGCAATATCCCAAGACAAGTTTGAAGGAATTATTGGTAATATTACAGCCAATAATCACCTTACCTTCACTAATGAAGAACTCCCTATTGAAGGGTCCAATCATAATAAGCCCTTGCATATTTCTGTCAAATGCAAGGAATATCTCATTTCCAAAGTTCTTGTGGATAATGGGTCATCCTTAAATGTTATGCCTAAAAGTACACTCGACAAGATAACGGTGCAAGGAACCCACATGCGCCGAGTAATACGGTTGTTCGAGCCTTTGACGGATCAAGACGTGAAGTAGTAGGAGAGATTAGTCTACCAATCCAAATTGGCCCTACTATCTTCAACATAGACTTCCACGTGATGGACATCACGCCGGCATACTGATTGTCTCCTTGGTAGACCTTGGATTCATAGCGCTAAGGCAATACCTTCAACGCTCCACCGAGAAAGTCAAGTTTATGACAAATGATAAACTAGTCACGGTTCAAGGCTGAAGAAGACTTTCGATTAGCAAACCGTCTGTCCAACCATATGTGGATGCGGTGAAGAGGCTCTTGAAACATCTTTTCAAGTGCTCGAAATTGCCAACATAGAAAGACTCCCTGGTAATATGAAGGTGGCCCATATGATGAAAAAAATATATCGCCCAGGACAGGGGCTTGGAAAGAATGCTCAAGGGATAAGAGAGCCACCAGATTTCAAGGATAATCCGCTAAAGTATGGTTTAGGGTACGACCCCACAAAAGATCAAATCATACGAAAAATAGGGAAGTCTTACCCCTCGAAGACGATATTCCGAAAAAGAGGGGTATTAGCGCAAAGGGTAGCGTTAGTCATTAGGTGTCCTTCTTCTGATTCTAAGGGATGTAAACCTAGTGACTATTAGAGATCACTCCTCGGGGTATGCCCGGCCCCCGAGCATCTTTAGGGCACACATTTCCCTGAAATTACAAAAGAATGTTATTCTTACTATCTGCTTCTTTTCTTACTAAATGTATCTATACCCCATTTTAATAAACAAGGTTTAGATAAAACGTTTTGTTCCAAATGCGTCCGAACAATTAAAGCGCCGCAAAGTAAAGTAAAAATGATTGACTAACTAGAAACACAAATGAAATCTATCTTGACAAAATCAAGTTTCGATAATGTTGTGCAAAAAATATATATATATATATATATATATATATATATATGCATATAAAAGAAAAGCCCGTCAAGGCCAAAGGCTGAGACAAGAAAATAAAAGGGCAAAATACCCGGCAGGAAACCCACAAAGGGGGCTACACAAAAGTTAGGGTAAACCCGGCAGGAGACCCGAACAATAATAAAGGGTAGCCTGGGCAAAAGTTAGGGTTATTAAAAGTCCGCTAGGTATTCCTTAAAAATAAATACAAAAAAAGGGAAACCTAGACAAAAGTTAGGACATAAGCACAACATCCTAGACTGAAAACCTGAAAGGGCGGCCTAGGGAAGTTAATCGATCGCAAAAAGGCGCCATAAATCAGTAAACAACGACGCCACATCATAAGAATGAAACGTTTATCTAAACTAGCTTAAACACCGACCAACCTTGGCTAGCCATTCTTACAAAAACCTCTATTATAAAAAATATCCCTCTAAAACACAAACCTTTGTTGTAAATCCTTTTCTTTCTCTTCTCTTGACCATTTTACTATAAAGCATTCAAGTAATAAAGGGGAATGTGGTAACATAGTGATCAATAGGAAGGTCGAAATCCCTAAGGAAAGGAAGGAGGGCATTGATATGGCAGTTGCCCTACGAACAGAAGATAGTTCTTCGGCCATAGCAAAGAAAATTCTGAGACGGCAAGTCAATACAACTTAGCTTGTTGATCAATAAACAAGATGATGTAAAGGCACAGCAGCGAGAATGCGCCCGAAGTCAAAGCACATCAGTTAAAACTTTCGAAATATTAACTGAAATAGATCATAGGATGCATATCATGAAGCATTACATGCATTAAAGCATAAATGAAGGGAATCCTATCTTCAGTTTCATCAAAAAACACGAAAATTAACTCAAAAAAAACAAAAAATCAACATAAGAAGCTTGAGACGGTCGTCCCAAAGTCCAGACGGCCGTCCCAAGTGCCCAAATTCAGTTGGGACGCACGTCTCAGATGGGGGTTGGCCTGTGTGTAAATTTTTCAGTTGAGACGGTCGTCCCAAACCTCCATGCGCGGCCTATATAGGTGGGGCGCGGGTTTTGGCTCCAGTACCTCAATCCAAGCTTCCTATCTTGCTTTTCCTCCTTCTCTATACACTTTTAGCATCCCTAAGAGAGTAGAGCTCATAATGGAACGTGGAGAAGCCTCATCCAGGAGAAAGCGCACCAGGACTGCTGCCAGAAGAACTCCTATCACCAGCATGTTGCTAGCAGAGGCACATCAACAACGACTTGCAAATATCCAACAATTTGCCTGATATCCTATGCTGCGACTGGATTTTGAAATTTTAGCTACATTCGTCTGGGAGCAAGATGTCAGAAAGTTCATCCACAACATAGGATGGGACTTTCTGCTCCGTGAGCCACCTACTCAGATCCACCGCACTGCCACAATGGAATTTCTTGCCTCTATCAACATGATGGAAATGCCATCCGCAACTCCCAGAGTGCCACCAACTCAAGTTGTCTCCTCCTGGATGGAGGGAGCCTACCGGACCACTGTTCTCGGATGACTTTAATGTCATAATGGGTTTACGGCAACGAGCGAGATACAAGAACACCGGAATACCGGTCCGCATATCCGGAAAAACCTGCTTGTTCTCACCACCACTAGCATGTGGAAAGAGATCACTCGGAGCTCACAACCTGCCAACTCACTTGAAGGGGGCATCCTTTTCTCCTCCGCTCCGCATATGCCATAAAGCCGCTCGTCAGGGACCCTACACGGTCGTAAGGAAAGCCGGGGGAAGGTAACGGCTGGTCGACCTTTTCATCGTCTACTGTATGCACCAGGGGCATAAGTGCAACCCGGGATACACATTCTCGAAGGCCATAAAGGAATGCGGTACTCGGGGACCAGCAGGAGCTATCATGATAGCTCCCCTCCTTACCCCTTTGGCTGAGTATTGGGGATGCACTGATGGAGAAGATCTCCCAGCTGAACTCCAACCAGAGCCGATCAACGGAGGAGTGTTGACACACATGAACATCCTCAGCAGGCAAGGGACAGGGTTCATCTTAAACCCTATCATCTCAATATCATGGGATATGCGCGACTTCGATACGCCGCAAGACATCCCTACTACCTCCGAATCCCAGCAGCAGTCACGCGATCCAGACTTCCCTGGCCTGTACCGACGCCTGGACAAGGAGCATGCATACATGGAAGGAGAGTTCCAGTTCATACGCCAGCAGTTTAGTCAGCTGACTGTTAGGCAAGATAGGATGGACCGCCAGATAGAGAGCTTGGTCCAGAATCAGACGAGGTTCCAGCGCCGCCTACTCCGTCGCTTCCCTTCGCCAATACCGTCCTCCCACTCCAGTCCAGAGGCAGATGATTAGGAGGAGTCTTTTTATAATTTTTAGTATTTTGAAAAATGCTTGAATGTATCAAACAAAAAGCAGTAATAAATAAAAGTAGTTATTTCTGTTTCATATTTCAAAAGCCCATGTGTACAAAAACTATAAAATAAAAGGCACACATGATATACTAAAAAGCCGAATTTCAAAAATTCGCGATAAAATTAAATCGCGATAGAAAAAGGCAAAATCAAAATTATCTTCAGTAGAATAAGGAGCTTCAAGGAAACTAGTTCCAACCATCAACCTTCTACACCAATAAAAGAAGGAGAAGAAAAGCCAATGGAAAAGGCTTGACCATCCTCAAGAGGATCCTTGCCTATAAAAAGGCAAAAAAATACTCCCTCACTCAACACCACCACATGAGTCGTCAAACATAAATCACTTGGAGCTGCAATCAGCATCCTTCCATCCAAAAAAGACATCAACAAAGAAGAAAGGCCGACGGAAAGGCTCGATCATCCCCAAGAGGATCCTTGCCTACTCCAAAGGCAGAATGAAAAAGACTACTTCGTGACTCAGCTTCATTACCACATGAGTCATCAAGCACACTCATATAAGGATCTCCGCTTCATTCCCCAACGGAGAACAAGGGTTACACAAGAGCCCATCATACGAAGTCAAGTTCCCTATATCATCGGGGGGCAACAAAAAGAAAAGAAAGAAAATTTTTCATCCGCAACAGAGGCCACTACAGAAAAAAGGCCAAATAAATGTATCTAAACAGAGCATATCAAGAAAAATCTCCACAAAGAGGAAAAGAAGAAAAATCTTCACCCCGATCAATAAAAAACTTCATAAAGCCAAGAGCCAAGACTCCATCATCAAAGTTGGATCCCCAAGAAATAAAGGAAAATTCCCCAGGGATCACCGAAAAGAAAAAAGAAAAAGATATCTTTTCATTCAAAGAAGAAGCCAATGTGCATAAAAAGAGCACACATACAAAAAACCAAATCGCAAAAAAGAGAAATCGCCGAAAAGGGTAAAAACCCATTCCCCAAGCAAAATAAGAGCTTAGGCAAAACCAGCTCAAACAACGGCAGCCAATAAAGAGTCGAAAAACTCCATTTCTCCCTAGAGGGACAATTCAAGACAGATCTCCGGAATGAAATTAATTCCCCAGTGGATCACCAACAAGAAAACTACCCCAGTGAGCCTACGACAAAGGCAAACTACAAAATTATATCCACAGGGAGTTAATCGCTCATAACGCCCAAAGACGGATATCCATAGTGAAGCACAAAGCCTTCACTTGCAACAAGCAAGCAAAAAACTAATATCCCCAAGAAATGGGAAATCAACCTATGCAAGAGGCAATCCAAACCCTCAAAGTCTTCACCACTATTGAAGCATTCGCCTAATCAAGAGGCACAACAAAATCCCCAAATGAATCCTCACCTAATCAAGAGGCACGATCAAGAAGAGAATTCAAAATCCCCAGAGGATTCCCGCCTAAAAAGAGGCAATCAACAAGAATCCCCGGTCAAGACCGGATGGCTAAAAGAAAAAAGCCAAAAACAAAGAATCCCCGGCAAAAACCGGATGACTAAAAAAGTCAAAACAAATTATTCCCCAAGGAATAGGAGCATAATCAGAAACAAGTAAGCCGCTAACACATCTCCAAAAAATAGATAATGACAGGATTAACTACCAAAAAGTGCATCCTGAGAACCTTGCAGAACGGGGTTCGGACCACGTGGGGTAGGTACCCATCAGAACCTTGCAGAATGGGGTTCGGACCAGGTGGGGGTAGGTACCCATCTGAATCTTGCAGAACGAGATTCGAACCAAGTGGGGGTAGGTACCCATCAGAATCTTGCAGAACGAGATTCGGACCAGGTGGGGGTAGGTACCCATCAGAACCTTGCAGAACGGGGTTCGGACCAGGTGGGGGTAGGTACCCATCAGAATCTCCCAGAACGAGATTCGGACCAGGTGGGGGTAGGTACCCATCAGAACCTTGTAGAACGAGGTTCAGACCAGGTGGGGGTAGGTACCCATTAGAGCCTTGCGGAACGGGGTTCGGACCGGGTGGGGGTAGGTACCCATTAGAATCTTGCGAACGAGATTCGGACCGGCTGGGGGTAGGTACCCATCGGAACCTTGCGGAACGGGGTTCGGACCACGTGGGGGTAGGTACCCATCGGAACCTTGCGGAATGGGGTTCGGACCAGGTGGGGGTAGGTACCCATCGAATCTTGCGAACGAGATTCGGACCGGGTGGGGGTAGGTACCCATCGGAATCTTGCGGAACGAGATTCGGACCGGGTGGGGGTAGGTACCCATCGGAACCTTGCGAACGGGGTTCGGACCGGGTGGGGGTAGAACGAGATTCGGACCGGGTGGGGGTAGGTACCCATCGGAACCTTGCAGAACGAGGTTCGGACCGGGTGGGGGTAGGTACCCATCAGAATCTTCCAGAATGAGATTCGGACCAGGTGGGGGTAGGTACCCATCAGAACCTTGTAGAACGAGGTTCGGACCGGGTGGGGGTAGGTACCCATTAGAGCCTTGCGGAACGGGGTTCGGACCGGGTGGGGGTAGGTACCCATCGAAATCTTGCGGAACGAGATTCGGACCAGCTGGGGGTAGGTACCCATCGGAACCTTGCAGAACGGGGTTCGGACCGGGTGGGGGTAGGTACCCATCGAGCCTTGCGGAACGGGGTTCGGACCGGGTGGGGGTAGGTACCCATCGGAATCTTGCGAACGAGATTCGGACCGGGTGGGGGTAGGTACCCATCGAGCCTTGCGGAACGAGGTTCGGACCGGGTGGGGGTAGGTACCCATCGGAATCTTGCGAACGAGATTCGGACCGGGTGGGGGTAGGTACCCCTCGGAACCTTGCAGAACGGGGTTCGGACCGGGTGGGGGTAGGTACCCATCGAAATCTTGCGGAACGAGATTCGGACCGGGTGGGGGTAGGTACCCATCGGAACCTTGCATAACGGGGTTCGGACCGGGTGGGGGTAGGTACCCATCGGAATCTTGCGAACGTGATTCGGACCAGGTGGGGGTAGGTACCCATCGGAACCTTCCGGAACGGGGTTCGGACCAAGTGGGGGTAGGTACCCATCGAGCCTTGCGGAACGGGGTTCGGACCGGGTGGGGTTAAGTACCCATCAGAATCTTGCAGAACGAGATTCGGACCAGGTGGGGGTAGGTACCCATCAGAACCTTGCAGAACGGGGTTCGGACCAGGTGGGGGTAGGTACCCATCAGAGCCTTGCAGAACGGGGTTCGGACCGGGTGAGGGTAAATACTCATCAGAATCTAGCAAAAATGCAGATTCGTACCGGGTGGGGGTAGGTACCCACCAAAACCTTAAAAATAAGGTCTCGTACTGGATGAGGGTAAGTACTCATCGAATCTAGCAAAAATGCGGATTCGTACCGAGTGGGGGTAGGTACCCACCGAACCTTAAAAATAAGGTTTTGTACCGGATGAGGGTAGATACTCATCAAAACTTAGTAAAATGCATCGGGTAAAGTAAAAATACTCACCAGAAGCATTTCTAAAAGCGGGTACAAAGACTTGCTTCTATTAGAGGATAGTTTAGTGTTGAGCACCTCAGAAGAAAAGTACCCACAAGAGTTTAGCGAAAGGCGAACTCATACCAGGTGAGGGTAGGTACTCACCAAAACCTTGTAAGAACAAGGTTCATACCTAGTTGGGGTAGGTACCCACAAAAGTCTAGTAAAATACAGACTTATACCAGGTGAGGGTAAGTACTCACTAGAGCTTTATAAAAGGAGGCTCAAACCAGATAGGGGTTCGTACCTATCAAAATATTTATCATCCGGAGGATCAGCAAGGAAGCAGCATCCGAAGGATAACCGGGCAAAAGGGTTAACTCCTTCCCCTGCCAAATAATTTTGTCGGTATATTAAAACCAACGAATTAATTAGGCAGGTGAAGGGGGGGCAGCTATAGACCCCTAATTTTGCCCGGCCTCTCAAAATAAAGGCTAGGGAAACTTCACACGAAAATAAAGTTCACCCGGCTTCATATCAAAAATCGAGAAAGACCTCCCGCAACAAGACGGGGTTCACCCATCCACACAATAAAGACTAAGGAGACTTCCTACACGAAGATAAAGCTCGCCCTGAATCTTAATAAAGGCCAAGAAGACTACCTATATGAAGATAAAGCTTCAACGGACATCTATCGGCATCAATCTACGTCCGAAAAAGGAAAGGAAAGCTTCCCGGGAGTCCCAGAACGCGAAAACAGGCCAAGACAGGTTGGGACAGCCATCCCAAACTGGGACAACCATCCCAAACATCAAAAGACAAGTGAGACGCACGTCTCACCTTTGGGACGCACGTCCCAAGCCCCAAAATTCAAGTGGGACGGTCGTCCCAACCCAAACTGGCCGTCCCACTCTCCCCCCAGCTTGGCCCAGTGCAAAACGCGCAGTTGGGACGACCGTCCCAACCCAGACGGCCGTCCCAGATTTCCAGGCAGTGAAATCTATAAATAGGAGCCTCATTTTTCATTCTCCACACCCCAGACAACTCCAAGACTTGTCTTCTTCTCTCCCTCCTTCGAATGATCTCTCTGATTGCCTTTAATAGGTAACAATCAGTTAAGGAATTTGTATTCCGGCATTCGATTCTTCTAGAAAATTTTAGTCGAGTCGAGTTTATTCGAGAGGAGAGTCGTTGTAGAGTGAAGGATTGCCGCAAAGCGTCCTCTATGTAAAAGACTTATAATATAAAGCTTGCTTCGGAGGTTCTTCTCAATTCTCTTCCCTTTTATTGCTTTATTTACTGCTTTCTGTATGCAATGTAGATAAAACCATGTAGATAGCCATATTTAAATACTGTACGAATAAAATAGGGTAATAGCGTAATTTCTTGTAATCTTTACTTAAATGAATTAATCCGTCATAGGGAACCAGAAAGGGGCGTTGTGGGGTGCTAATACCTTCCCCACACGTAACTAACTCCCTTACCCGACTCTGGTTATAATGACCAAGTTTGGTTTTTATTAAAATCAATGCCTTTTTCTCCTTTTCCAATGTTTATGGTCAAAACATTGGTGGCGACTCCAAAAGAACCCTTTTCGAAAACCTTGCTTCTATTAGAGGATAGTTCAGCGTTGAGCGCCTCGAAAGCAATGAACATATTTTTTACAAAAAATGCGAGTCTCAACCATCTTTTCGCGACCGCTCGCATTAACGTTCGAGATGTCCCAGGACGTCAGAACGGACGGCGGTGACACTAGGTGGTAATCTTTATATCATGGTAATTGTTGGTGATTTTTCCAGATTTACATGGACTATTTTTCTAAAAGCCAAATCAGATTCTTTCAAATCTTTTAAAAAGCTTGCCAAGGTTTTACATAATGAGAAAGGTTATTTCATTACTTCTATTCAAAGTGACAATGGTGGAGAATTTGTAAATGAAAAATTTTAATTATTCTGTGAAAAGTATGGCATAAAACACAACTTTTCTACTCCAAGAACTCCTCAACAGAATGGTGTTGTGGAAAGAAAGAACATATCTATTGTGGAACTTGCTAGAACAATGCTTTGTGAAAACTCTTTACCTAAATACTTTTGGCCAGATGCTTTAAACATTGCTTGCCATGTTTTGAATAGAGTTTTGATTATGCCCATTCTTAAGAAAACCCCATATGAACTTTACAAAGGAAGAAAACCCAACATAAACTATTTCAGGGTTTTTGGATGTACATGTTTTGTTTTAAACAATGGGAAAGAAAATATTGGCAAGTTTGATGAAGAATCTGATAAAGGGATCTTTCTTGGCTATTCTTCTAACAGTCATGCACATACAGTCTATAATTTAAGACTAAAATTTGTTGAAGAATCAGTACATGTTGTTTTTAATGAGTCTCCTCGAGTGTTGCAGAGTAAAACAACAGCTACTGCAGATGATGACGAATTGGATGATAATTTTTATCAGTTAAAACATCCTAGAGATACAGAAAAGTGTACTGTCGAAGAAGGTGATCAATTGATTGATCCTACAAAAAGTGATCCACCAAAAAGAATTGTTGAAGAACAGGAAGAAGATACCTTGGATGAGCTTCCTAAAGAATGGATTGTCCCAAGAGATCTTTCTCTAGATAATGTTATTGGAAAATCAATAAGGGAGTATCCACTAGAAATTCTCTTAATCAATTCTGCAATCATATGGCATTCATTTCACAAATTGAACCTAAATCTGTTAAGGATGCATTAAATGATGAATATTGGGTTAGTGCCATGCATGATGAACTTAATCAGTTTGAAAGAAATAATGTGTGGGAATTAGTTCCTAAAACCAAAAATATCAATATAATTGGTACTAAGTGGGTATTCAAAAACAAATTAGATGAACACAGTATTATTACTAGAAATAAAGCTAGGTTGGTAGCCAAAGGATATAATCAACAGGAAGGAATTGATTTTGATGAAACCTTTGCACCCGTAGCTAGACTTGAAGTTGTTAGACTGTTATTAGCTTATGCGTGTATTGGTGGTTTCAGATTACTTCAGATGGATGTCAAGAGTGCCTTTCTAAATGGACTCATCAATGAAGAAGTCTATGTTTCTCAGCCTACTGGTTTTCAAGATTACAAACATCCTGACCATGTCTACAAGCTTGAAAAGGCTCTTTATGGATTAAAGCAGGCCCCCAGACAATGGTATGAGAGGCTAAGTAATTTCTTAATTGATCAAGGATACAAACGAGGTGAAGTTGATAAAACTTTATTCATTAAGAAATCTGGATCTGACATTATTTTGGTGCGGTTTTATGTTGATGATATCATTTTTTGTTCTACTAATAATGCCTTGTGTAATAAATTTGTTAAGGAAATGCAAAGTGAATTTGAGATGTCTATGATGGGAGAACTGAATTTCTTCCTTGGTTTCCATGCTAAGCAATTAAGGAATGGTATTTTCCTAAATCAATCTAAATACTGTAATGAGTTGTTGAAGAAATTTGATATGCATAATTGCAAAGAATCCTCCACACCCATGTCTACTAACTACTGTCTAGATTTAGATGAAAAGGGGAAATCTGTTGATCAAGCTAAATATAAAGGTTTGATTAGATCTCTTCTATATTTGACTGCTAGTAGGCCTGACATTATGTTCAGTGTTTGCCTTTGTGCTAGATTCCAGGAAAATCCAAAGGAATATCACCTTACTGCTGCTAAAAGGATTCTCAAGTATCTTAAAGGAACCATTAATGTTGGACTATGGTATCCTGAAGGTGCCTCTCTTAAACTTATTGGATTTTCTGATTCTTACTTTGCAGGTTGTAGAATGGATAGGAAAAGTACCTCTGGTACATGCCATTTACTGGGAAGCAGTCTCATATCATGGCACAACAAAAAACAAGCATGTGTGGCTCTTTCAACTGCAGAAGCTGAATACATTGCAGCTGGGAGTTGTTGTGCTTAGAGTATCTACCTCAAACAACAATTGAAAGATTATGGGGTGTTTCTCAACACGGTACCTCTGGTTTGTGATAATACTAGTGCAATCAATCTAACTAAAAATCCTATTCAACACTCTAGAACTAAGTATATTAAAATTAGACCTCACTTTATTAGAGAACATGTATCTAGGGGTGAGTGTGAAATTTTATTCATTGATACTGAAAAACAATTAGTTGACTTGTTCACCAAACCACTGCGTAGAGATAGACTTAATATGCTTAGAACTGAATTAGGAATTTTGGATCTATCTAGTATTGTATAATTGATTCTCTATTATGGTTCTGTGCTTTTTAACAGGTTGATAATATGTTTAATCGATTAGTTGTCTGAAAATTTTGAAATATTTTTCAAACTATGTGTTTTTAATCGATTAAAATTGTGAAATAATCTGTTAATTTCCTGGTTCTCAATCTATTTTCTTGATCCATTGCCAAATTAATCGATTAAATATGTTTCTAATCGATTTAATTCATTAAATCTTTAGCTCTGCATGTTTTCCTTTTGAATTAATCGATTCAACCTTCGATTCAACTGATTCATTTTACTTTTTATAATCTGCTTCTATATCATTAATTGAAATTTAATTTATTATATGGTAAATCAATTGATTAATTTTCTAGGGCTAGTGTTGTATGCTTTGCTTATGATTATTTACTACAGGATGAGTAAAGTGCATTTTCAACTGCAAACAACTTCAGCTACTCTCTTAAATGTAATGGTTATCCAAATTCACGCTGAAAGACTGTGATTGGAAATCAGAGGTGAAGAAATCTTGAGCGATGCAGGTAATCGAGTAAATTGCAGTACCCATTGTTCTCTCTCTGTCTTTTCCATCTCTGACACAGGGAACAAAACTGAGGTAATTTACTACAAGACAAAATTGACTATTCAAAGTAGATGAAGAGTCAGGATTCTCACATTCCTTTTAGTATGCATTAGTTGTTCGAAAAACCCTGTTATCACTCTTGGAAAAATATTCTCTCTTTTTGTTATTTGGTTCACCTCTCAAACATCATGTTCAAGTGCACCAAATCTGGAAGGAGAAAGTTCAGTAGAGGAGAATCCTCAGCTGCTGTCCAAGAAACATCAGGAAGAGGGCGCATTGAAACCTGGTTCAATGGGAACCAAGAGAAGATGGGGTTATTCATTCACGAAATAAGCAGAAAACAAATTAATATTCCCAAGATTATGAGATTCTCGTGGTTGGATGTTGAAGGGTTCAAAGGGGTGCAAAAACTGCTGCAACATCAGAAACTTCAAAAGTTCTTAGAGCTCAAAGGTAGAATCTATCCTGATCTATCAAAGTTTTCTTTACTAACTTGTCATTTGAAGGTTCTACACTTAAAACTCAAGTCAAAGGAGTGGATGTTGAGATTTCTCCCACTGTCTGGAAAAATGTTGTTGGACTCAAGGATGAAGGGGTAAAAGTCACTAAAGGGTATACCTCTGATGTAGAAGAGTTCAACAAAGTTCAATATTTTCGTTCTTGCTTAAGAAATAAGTGTGACTCTGTGAGTTCCTTCAACACTGGGAAGCTTAACCTTGAAGAAAGAGTACTTGCATTCATAGTGGCCTGGCAGCTTACTCCCAGGGGGAGCAATCATGCAGTACTGAATGAAGGTGACTTGGTACTGATGTATTGTATCCACCACAAAATCATAGTAAATTGGGTATTTGTTATCAAGGACCATATGATCAAAGCAAAAAGGCTAAGTGATTTTAGGTATCCCTATGCTATTTTAATTTCTAAATTTCTCACTCATTTTGGTGTTGATTTAGAAGGAGAACTGTCTGAAATTGTTCGCCCCACAAATGAGATTAACAATTCCATCCTTCATAAAATGGGATTCATTAAAAATGATGGTGATTGGATTTCAAAAGAAGAAGCTGGGAGAGATGAAGAAGGAGAAGAGGAAGACGATGAGAATACTGGTGCTCCAAGTGCTACTGAAGCAAGACAAACAGATCCCATGGAAGATGTTATGGCTCAGCAGTCTCCATCAAAAATGATTCCTTATGTGGCACAACCTGACCGTGGCACACCTCTTTCACAGTTTGAAAGGACTATGCTGTACCAAATGAATGAAATTCAAACTAATCAAAGGAGGCACATGGAGATGACATATGCTTTGCAAGCTCATCAGCATCGGCTTTATGAAGACTCCATTGCCAAATTTCAACACATTGATAATCAACTGGATGATGTCTTCAACAGAATTGGAGACCTCCAATTCAATCAGGGTCCCTGGGATGGTGATGAGTGAAATTTCTTTTTAGAAGCTTTATTTTACTTATGTTTTGTTTGTTTTATTTGTTTTAATTTTGGGTACCTGAATGGTACTTATGGCATGTATATGAACACTTTTTGATGAAGTCAAATAGGGGGAGAAGTATTCGCTTACTATGCTATCACTACACACACACATCACAAATTATATGTCTCTGTTATCCTGTTATTGTTTCTTTTATGCAGGTGTGGTGGTTATTTGTCTCCATCACATAGGGGGAGATTGAAGCACTTGTTGGATTTGATGAAGACATATATGAAAGAATTAATGGTTGAGTTCAAGAGGGGGGGTGAATTGAACTTTAAAACTTTTTCGCAAATCTTACTTTCTTTTGGAAGAATGAGTTATCTTTATTCAATCTTTGCAAAGGTAATTTGATTTAAACACAGTACAATTAAAGACAGAAATTAAAAGAGATGAAAGAAGAATATTAACACACAAGTTTATCTTGGTTCACTCTAATCCAGAGCTACATCCGAGTTCTTGACAAACCAGTCAAGTTTCACTAATACCAAGTGAAAATTACAACCAGTAGATACTCACCAATCTACCCCAAGAACTATCTTGCAAAACCCACAAGACGAGAATCTTGAAAACCACCCGAGTAACCAAATCCGATTCTTGTACCAAGTGCAGATTACAATCCAACCTGCACAATCAAACTTTACAAAAGAATATGAAAAGAATAAACCTGGACTTGAAGTTTCTAATTGTCCAGAACCAATTCTATCAACACTTTCTCTCTTTGAATGACCACAATTCGATCATGACACCTTATGATATGAAAAAGATTCTTGAATGTAGAGAAAGTCACGTATGAAAGTTTCACAGATTGATTTCACAAGTTTTCTCAAGTAGTGTGTTGTATTGTATATTCAAAAGATAGATCAAATCTGTATATATAGAGTAAATCAGAAAAATAGAACGTTTCATCTGTTAAAAGCTGTTTTAGAGAGTCAAAAGATAAGTTGGTTAGCGATAAAGCAGGTTTAGAAGAGAATCTGATCGATTAAAATAGAAGAATGATCGATTAGGCTGAGTTATGATCGATCAGAATAAAACTATGATCGATCAGAATGAGTTATGATCGATTAGAACAAAACTATGATCGATTAGAGTATTATTTCAATCGATTAAAAGATCGATTCAATCGATTGATTTCATTTAAAGTTCCTTTTAATCGATTAAGACATCGATTCAATCGATTGATTTCATTTAAAGTTCCATTTAATCGATTGATTCGAGTTTTAATGGATTAAAACAACTTAATGAAAAATGACGACACTCTGTTTCAATCGATTGAAAATCATTTCAACAGATTAAATTTCTAAAAACTACTTAGTTTAGAAAAATAGTCTCTCTGTTTCAACAGATTGAAAAATATTTCAACAGATTGATTTTCTAAAAACTCTTAGACTGAAAAAGATCTTTCTGTTTCAATGATTTAAAATCATTTCAACAGATTGAAAATGCGAAACTTGATATTGAAAATTCATTGAGTTATTTTAACTTGTTGATTCCACGAATCAATCAATTGAATTTTCGATTATGTATGACCATTTATTATGTTAAGTGATTTTAACAGATTGAAAATCCTTTTCAACAGATTGAAAAAAACTTAGTTAATTCTTTTAATACTTAAACGTAAGTTTTTCATGCGAGAAAAATGATTTTCAATGAGATGCATCATTTTAAGGTGCTTATCACAAAATATAATGGCCTATCAAGAGATTAAGTGCTTAAACTTAAAACCTTAATCATCTACACACCCACAACCTAAGTTATATCTATGTCTTCATCAAATCCACCAAGTGCTTCAATCTCCCCCTATTTGATGGAGACAAATAACCACTTGCACCTGCAAAACAAAAATACCGGACCGAGAGACATATATTTTGTGGTGTGTGTGTAGTGACGATTTTAAGCAAAATACTTCTCCCCCTATTTGACTGCATCAAATAGATTGTTGTAGTTACGAGTCAATGGGTCCACGTGGGAACCCCAAATAAAAACCAGAACATAAAAAATGAAAAGAAAACAGAATAACGAAACATAGAAAATCTTCATTCGTCCCAGGGGCCTTGATTGAATTGCGGTTCCACAATCCTGTTGTAAATATCTTCTAGTTGATTATCAATATGCTTGGAACCTTGCAATGAAATTTTCATCCAAATAATGTTGCAGAGCCCTCGGAGCAGCGAGTCATCTCCATATGCCTCCTTTGGTCGGTTTGCGGTTCGCTCATTTGATGTAACATTGTTCTTTCGAGCGAGACGAGAGGAGTGCCACGGTCGGGCGGTGGATTGTATGGAATCATCTCCATTGGGTTCACTTCTTCCATTGGATCGAGACGAACGTCTTTGCAGAAGTTCCGGGAATATTATCGGTGTTGATTCCTTCCTCTTGCTCTTCTTCTTCACTTTCTTCACTTCTCCCAGCATCTTCTTTCGAGATCCATTCACCATCAACTTTAATAAATCCCATTTTGTGAAGAACGGAATTGTTTATTTCATTTGTTGGTCGGACGGTTTCAACAAGTTCTCCTTCAACATCAACACCAAAATGTGTTAAAAATTTAGAAATCGAGAATAGCATAGGGATACACGAAGTCACTAAGTCTCTTGGCTTTGATCATGTGATCCTTGATGACAAAGACCCAGTTCACACGTATACTGTGATGAATGCGAGTACATCGAACTAAATCTCCTTCATTTAGCACCGCATGATTGCTCCCCACGGGTGTAAGGCGCCAAGAAACGATGAAGCGAGAATCCTTTCTTCCGGTTTCAACTTTCCAGTGTTGAATGAACTTACGGAATCATGCCTATTCTTCGAGCAAGAGCGGAAATACTGAACTTTATTAAATTCTTCAACATCCGAAGTACACCCTTTGGTGACTTTCACACCTACATCTTTTATTCCGGCAACTTCCTTCCGGACATTAGGTGTTATCTCAATGTCTACTCCTTTAACTTGGGTTGACAAAGTGGAACCTTCAAAGGATAAATTTGTGAAGAAAACTTTAATTAAGTCGGGATAAATTCTACCATTCAACTCAAGAAACGATCTGAAGTTTTTGATGTTGCGGTAACTTCAGAATGCCTCCGAATCCTTCGGCATCAAACCAAGAGAACTTTAACATTTTTGGAATGTTGACTTGCTTCTGCTTAATTCATGGATAAACAAATCCATTTTCTCTTGGTCCCCATTGAACCAAGTTTCAATCCTTCCTCCAACATTACTGTTCTTGCCTTGCAGTAGAGGACTCGCCTCTGCTTGGACTTCTTCCTACCGAGACTTTGTGCGCTTGAACATATTTGATTTTTGGAATGAACGAACAGAGAAGAACCGAGAAAGAGAAGCTCAAAGAAGAAAATAATACTATAGGAATGAGAATACACAATCTTTATCGGCTTAAAAAAAATTTTTGTCTTTCTTGATTTATTGTTTACGTGCGGTGATGATAAAGAGGAGAGAGAATTGCTACTTGTACACTTTAATTACCCACACATCGATATCCAATCGAGTCATTCAACTTTTATTGGATATCTTTGATATTTAAGAGAGTAGTTGAAGTTTATCTTGTTGTAAATGCTTTCGGTTTACTCTGCAGAAATCGGTTAGAGACAAAGTACATACAACTAGCCCTAGAAGAAAAATAATCAATTGATATTTCGTGAAACCAAGCTGATTTTGTAATCGTAGATACTTATAAGTGAAATACACCGATTGAATCAAAAATTAAATCGATTATTTTGTAAAAGAAAATTATTCGAGTACCATTAGTGAATTCAATCGATTGAATCGAAGATTTAATCGATTGATTTATAGAAGAAAATGTGCGGAGCAACAAGATTAATGAAATAAATCGATTAAAAACTTATTTAATCGATTGAACTACTAACACATCAATATCGGTGAGTAAGAATCAGAAAATCAACAGATTATTTCACAATTTCAATCGATTGAAACAAATAATATCAAGTTATTCATGCAATTATTAATCGATTGAACTTGTTATCGACCTGTTAAAAAGCATACAATCAACGTAACGAATTAGTTATGCAATACTAGATATATCTAGAATTCCTAATTCGAGTCCTAAGCATATTAAGTCTATCTCTAGGAAGTGGTTTAGTGAATAAATCAGCTAAGCTGTTTTTGATTCAACGAATAAAATCTCACGATCACCCCTAGATACGTGTTCTCTAATAAAGTGATGTCTAATTTCAATATGCTTAGTTCTAGAGTGTTGAATAGGATTCTTAGTTAAGTTTATTGCACTAGTATTGTCACAAACCAGAGGTACCTTGTTTAGAGTTACTCCATAATCTGTTAGTTGTTGCTTGAGATAAATGCTTTGAGCACAACAGACTCCCAGCTGCAATGTATTCAGCTTGCACGGTTGATGAGCAACACACGCTTGCTTTTCTTTGTGCCACGATATAAGACTGCTCCCTAGTAGATGACAAGTACCGGAGGTACTTTTTACGTCCAATCTACATCCTGCAAAGTCGAGAATCGAGAAAATCCAACAAGTTTAAGGGATGCACCCTCAGGATACCATAGTCCAACATTAACTGTTCCCTTGAGGTATTTCAGAATCCTTTTGGCAGCGGTAAGATGAGATTCCTTTGGATTTGCCTGAAATCTTGCACAAAGACACACACTAAACATAATGTTGAAAGAATTAATGGTTGAGTTCAAGAGGGGGGGTGAATTGAACTTAAAAACTTTTTCGCAAAACTTTACTTTCTTTTGGAAGAATGAGTTATCTTTATTCAATTCTTGAAAAGATGATTTGATTTAAAACACAGCAAGATTATATTCAGAATTTAAAAGAGATGATAGAAAGAAATCAACACACAAATTTATACTGGTTCACTCTAATCCAGAGCTACGTCCAGTTCTTGACAAAACCTGTCAAGTTTCCACTAATACCAAGTGACAATTACAACCTGTAGATCCTCACCAATCTACACCAAGAACTATCTTTTCAACCTATAAGATAGAATCTTGAAAAACACCCGATAACCAAATCCGATTCTTCGTACCAAGTGTAGCTTACAATCCAATCTACACAATTCACACGATACAAAAGAATAAGGAAAGAAGAAACCTGGACTTTGAATTCTAATTGCCCAGCACCAATTCTAAAGCACTCTCTCGCTGTGAATGACCACAATGTTGATCAAAGCACCTTATGATATGACAAAATCTTGAATGCAGAGAGAAAAACGTAGATGAACGATTCACAGATTGATTTCTCAAGTTTTCTCAAGTAGTGTGTTGTATTGTATATTCAAAAGATGAATCAAATCTGTATATATAGAGTAAATCAGAAAAACAGAACGTTTCATCTGTTAAAAACTGTTTTAGAGAGTCAAAAGATAGATTAGTTTAAAGTAAAACAGTTTAGAAGAGACTCTGATCGATTAGAACTGAAGTATGATCGATCAGACCGAGTTATGATCGATTAGAACTGAAGTATGATCGATCAGACCAAGTTATGATCGATTAAAATGAAACTATGATCGATCAGAATATTAATTCAATCGATTAAAATATCGATTCAATCGATTGATTTCATTTAAAGTTCCTTTTAATCGATTAAGACATCGATTCAATCGATTGATTTCGTTTAAAGTTCCATTTAATCGATTGATTCGAGTTTTAATGGATTAAAACAACTTAATGAAAAATGACAGCACTCTGTTTCGAATCGATTGAAAATCATTTCAACGATTGTTTTTCTCGAAAACATTTAGACTTAAAAAATATCTTTATTTTAACAGATTGAAAAACGTTTCAACTGATTGTTTTTCCGAAAACTCTTAGATTGAAAAATATCTTTCTTTTTCAAATGATTAAAAAGTATTTCAATTGATTGTTTTCCAAACCCTTGCATTTAGTTTAGAAATTCATATTGAAGTTATTTTAACTTGTTGATTCTGCGAATCAATCAATTGAAAATACAATTATATAGAACCACTTATTCTGTTAAGTGATTTTAACCGATTGAAAATCTTTTTCAACGCAGATTGAAAAACTTAGTTTGTTCTTTTAATGCGAGAAAATGATTTTCAATGCTATGCAGTAAGATTAAGGCGCTTCATCACAACATATAATGGCCTATCAAGGGATTAAGTGCTCAAGCTAAAAACCTAATCATCTACACACACCCACAACCTAAACTAAATTTATGTCTTCATCAAATTATATCTAAGTCTTCATCAAATCCACCAAGTGCTTCAATCTCCCCCTATTTGATGGAGACAAATAACCACTGCACCTGCATAAAATCAGCACAGAGACATGCATACCGAGAGACATATATTTTGTGATGTGGTGTGTGTGAAGTGGCGGTTTAATCAAAATAATTCTCCCATCCTATCATAATAGATTGTCATCGATACATCCAATGGTGCCATGATCGAGTCAATGGCGGCCACTTGAGAACCCTCAATATAAAGCGAGAATATAGAAACCAAATAAGAAGCAGAATTATCGACGAGACATTCGATCAGTAAACTTCAATCATCTCCGGGACCTGGGTTGAATTGTATTTCCACAATTCTGTTGTAAATGTCTTCAAGTTGATTATCGATGTGCTTGGAACCTTGCAATAAAATTCTCATCCAAATAGTGCCTGTCGAGCCCTTATAGCGTGTAGTCATATTCATATGCCTCCTTTGGATCGAGCTTGAAGTTGATTCATTTGCTCTTGGTCCCCGTTGAACCAAGTCTCAATCCTTCCTTCAACATTTTGTTCCCGGAACAGAAGACGACTCGCTCCGCTTGATTTCTTTCTTCCGACTTCGATCGTTTGAACATGCTTGATGAGCAAAACAGCAGAGGAACCGAGAAAGAAAGAGTTCAAGTTAAGGAAATAGGAATACGAAATCGGTTTGACTTCGAGGATTTTGTCTTTAGTCTTTTTGTGATCTTGCACGATTGATGATAAAGGTGGAGAGAGAAGAGTTTGATCTAGAAACACTTAATTACCTTCGCAGTATGTATCCAATCGAGTCGATCAGTATTAAAGGAAGTGGTTGAGATTTTATCTTATTGTAAATGAGTTCAACCTAATCTGCAGAAATTACTTGTGTGCAGAGCCAATTCATTTAATTTCAATTAATCAATTGATTTTTCACTGTAACCAATTGATTTCGCACTTGCAGAAATTCATAAGTGAAATAAACCAATTGAATCGATGAATAAATCGATTGATTTTGCAAAGGAAAATTAAGCAAAGTACCATTAGTGAATTCAATCGATTGAATCGAAGATTTAATCGATTGATTTATAGAAGAAAATTTGCGAGCTACGAGGGTTAGTGAAATAAATCGATTAAAAGCGTATCTAATCGATTGAACTAATAACATATCAATACCGAGAGTAAGAAACAGGAAATCAACAGATTATTTCGCAGTTTCAATCGATTAAAACAAATAATATCAAGTTATTCATGCAATTATTAATCGATTGAACTTGTTATCGACTTGTTAAAAGACATACAATTACTATAAAGAATCAGTTATACAATACTAGATATATCTAGAATTCCTAATTCAGTCCTAAGCATATTAAGTCTATCTCTAGGAAGTGGTTTAGTGAATAAATCGGCTAAGCTGTTTTTCAGATTCAACAAATAATATCTCACAGTCACCCCTAGATACGTGTTCTCTAATAAAGTGATGTCTAATTTCAATATGCTTAGTTCTAGAGTGTTGAATAGGATTCTTAGTTAAGTTTATCGCACTAGTATTGTCACAAACCAGAGGTACCTTGTTTAGAGTCACTCCATAATCTGTTAGTTGTTGCTTGAGATAAATGCTTTGAGCACAACGGCTCCAGTACTGCAATATATTCAGCTTCTGCGGTTGATGAGCAACACACGCTTGCTTTTCGTTGTGCCACGATATAAGGCTGCTCCCTAGTAGATGACAAGTACCAGAGGTACTTTTTCTGTCCAATCTACATCCTGCAAAGTCGAGAATCGAGAAAATCCAACAAGCTTAAGGGACGCACCTTCAGGATACCATAGTCCAACATTGATTGTTCCCTTAAGGTACTTCAGAATCCTTTTGGCGGCGGTAAGATGTGATTCCTTTGGATTTGCACGAAATCTTGCACACGAGACATACACTAAACATAATGTCGGGCCTACTAGCGGTTAGATAAAGCGAGAGAACCAATCAAACCTCTATATTTAGTTTGATCAACAGATTTCCCTTTTTCATCTAAATCTAAACAGCGAGTTAGTAGACATTGGTGTAGAGGATTCCTTGCAATTGTGCATATCAAATTTCTTTAACGAGTTCATTGCGGTATTTAGATTGACTAAGAAAAATGCCATTTGTTAATTGTTTAACTCTGTAGACCAAGGAAGAAATTCAATTCTCCCATCATAGACATTTCAAATTCACTTTGCATTTCTTTTACAAACTTATTACACATGGCATTATTGGTGGAACCGAAAATGATATCATCTACATACACACGCACGGAATAATGTCGGTTCAGATTTCTTAATGAACAGAGTTTTATCAACCTCACCTCGCTTGTACCCTTGATCAATTAGGAAGTTACTTAACCTCTCATACCATTGTCTAGGTGCTTGCTTTAAACCATAAAGGGCCTTTTTCAATTTGTAGACATGGTCAGGATGTTTGTGATCTTCAAACCCAGGAGGTTGAGAAACATACACTTCTTCATTGATGAGTCCATTCAGAAAGGCACTCTTTACATCCATCTGTAGTAATCTGAAACCACTTAAGCAGGCATAAGCTAATAACAATCTAACAGCTTCAAGTCTAGCTACAGGTGCAAAGGTTTCATCAAAATCAATACCCTCTTGTTGGTTATACCCTTTGGCTACCAATCTAGCTTTATTCCTAGTGATAATGCCGTGTTCATCTAGCTTGTTTTTGAATACCCACTTAGTACCAATTATATTGATATCTTTGATTTTAGGAACTAATTCCCACACTTTATTTCTTTCAAATTGATTAAGCTCATCATGCATGGCACTAACCCAGTATTCATCATTTAATGCTTCTTTAACTGTCTTAGGCTCTATTTGTGAAATGAATGCCATATGATTACAGAATTGATTAAGAGAATGTCTAGTAGATACTCCCTTATTAATTTGCCCGATGACATTGTCTAGAGAGAGATTTCTTGGGACAATCCACTCTTTAGGAAGCTCTTCCAGAATATCTTCTTCCTGTTCTTCGGTAATTGTTGATGGATCGGCTTTTGCAGGGTCCACGCGATGGATCACCCTCTTCAACGGTATGTCGATCTGTGCTACTTGGGACATTTCAAGCTGATAAGAATTATCAGTTAAATCTTCTTCATCAGCAGTATCTGTTGATCTATTACTGCACAACTCGAGGAGACTCATTAAACACAACATGTACAAATTCTTCAAGCTGATTTCAATCTCAAATTATAAACTCTATATGCATGGTCGTGAGTTGAGTAACCAAGAAAAATTCCTTTGTCGGATTTTTCATCAAACTTGCCAATGTTTTCTTTCCCATTGTTTAAAACAAAACATGTACATCCAAAGACCACGAAATAGTTTATGTTGGGTTTTCTTCCTTTGTACGAGTTCATATGGGGTTTTCTTAAGCATGGGTCTAATCAAGACTCTATTCAAAACATGACAAGCGGTGTTGATCTGCATCAGCCCGAAGTATTTTGGTAAAGAATTTTCACTCAACATTGTTACGGCAAGCTCCACAATTGATCTGTTCTTTCTTTCCACAACACCATTCTGTTGAGGAGTTCTTGGAGCAGAGAAATTGTGTTTTATACCAAATTTTTCACAAAATGATTCAAACTTCTCATTTACAAATTCTCCACCATTGTCACTTTGAATAGATGTAATGAAATATCCCTTTTCATTATGTAAAACCTTGGCAAGCCTTTTGAAAGATTTGTAGGAATCAGATTTAGCTTTAAGAAAGATAGTCCAGGTAAATCTGGAAAAATCATCAACAATCACCATGATATAAAGATTACCACCTAGGCTTTTATTCCTTGAAGGACCAACCAAATCCATGTGAAGCAGTTCCAAAGGTCTAGAAGTTGAAACAATGTTTTTGTTTGAAAAAGATTTTCTAGTTTGTTTGCCTTTCAAACAAGCTTCACAGATTTTGTCTTTCAAGATTTGAAGCTTAGGCAGCCCAAAAACTAACTCTTTTGAAATCAGTTTGTCAAGATGGTTAAGATGTATATGAGCAAGCCTTCTATGCCACAACCAAGATTCTTCTTTTTTAGTAAGAAGACAACTTTGAGATGATATAGACTGCTTAATATCTAACATGTATATGTTGTTTAACCTCTTACCTACCAACATTACCGTGTCGGATTCCGGCTCACGAGATAAGACATTTTTACTGGTTTGAAAACAACTTTGTGACCAAGATCACATAAGCTGGCTTATACTTATCAGATTGTGTTTGAGACCTTCAACAAAAAGAACATTGTGAATGGTTACAGATTCACCATCTCCAATATCTCCAGAACCAAGAATTCTTCCCTTGTTGTTGTCTCCATAAGTCACATGACCCCCATTCTTCAATTTCAACTTCGGAATTTTGAAATGTCACTTGTCATGTGCCTTGAGCATCCGCTGTCCAGGTACCAAAGAGACTCTTGATGCTTGTTCCTGAAAAGTCAAACATAAAGCATTTGGTACCCTTTAAATATTTTGGGTCCTTGGGAGTCAAACTTTACGCTTAACATGTTTTGGAACCCATCTCTTCCTTCCTTGCGGCACAAAATATTTCCTAGCATGACAGAATTTTATAGTATGTCCTCTCTTCATGCGGTAATGACAGGATGAGAAAGAGGATGCTTGTTGTTTTTCTATATGAAAAGAAGTTCAAATATTTCTTAGTTTTTACCCCATTCCTAGGTTTGTACCCGATTCCAGAATGTTCAAAAACACAATTTTGAGATCCAAGAAGTGCATCTAAATTCTCTTTACCTTGAGTAAACTTAGACAAAGTTTTAATCAAGTAATCAACCTTATCTTGCAGAATAATACACTTTTCACACTTCTTATTAGCAGCAACATTATTCGCGAGATGCATAGATTATATCTAGATGTTCTAAATCTGTTTTGCTTTCTAATAATTCATTTTCCAGAACTTTAACTCTATTTTCTAACCGAGTTATTTAAACCTTTCAACCGATTATTTGTATGAGATAAATTTCGGCTTCACTATGCATTTCATTGAAAGCATTCGGTAATGTGCTTGTAATTCATTTCATTTTCTGTAGGAGTTGAACTTACATGTGATGAAGAGGATTCACGGCCGACCATCAAACACAAGTTCACCTCTTCACCTTCGGATTCGAAGCTGGAAGAAGATTCATTGTCTTGCCAAGCTATGTAGGCCTTTTTTCGTTTGTATCTTGAATCTTTCTTATTCCGATTCTTGGTCTTTTCTGGACAGTCACTCTTTATGTGACCCTGTTTACCACAAGAATAACAAGTAATATTATTTTGAACAGATTCGGTCTTTCTATCATTGTACCTTTTTACTTGGCCAGTCTTGTTCTTTCTTCTCGAAATTTCCCGAATTTCTTAACCAATAAAGTCGAGTTCTCGGACTCATCTTCTTCAGAACCACTGTTTTCTTCAATCGTCTTGAGAACAATATTTCTACTTTTCTTTTCTGCATTCTCTTGTTCTTTGAACCGATTGATTTCCAACTCGTGTTCCCTTAACTTACCAAAAAGTGAGGCGGTAGTCATTTCGGTCAAATCTCTTGATTCGGATATTGCTTGTCACCTTTGGTTGCCAAGTTCTGTCCAAACACTTCGAGTATTTTGATATTCAACTCCTCCTTGTCAAAGGTCTTCCCTAGCCCGATCAAATGATTAACTATGTGCGTGAATCTTTTACGCACATCTGCAATTGTCTCCCCTTGCTTGCATTTTAAACAACTCATAGTCCCTGATTAACTCATGCTTTCTTGCCCTTTTCACATCAGATGTTCCTTCATGTGTGACCTCTAGAATTTCCCACATCTCTTTGGCGAAGCACACTTGAGACACCCTGAAAAACTCATCAAGATTTAAGGCAGAGGTAATAATATTCTTTGCAGTATAATCATATTGCACTCTCCTATTTTCTGCATCAGTCAACTCACTCCAACTTTTCTCAACAGTTTTACCATCTACTATATGAGTTGGTTTAAAAGGACCATTAACAATTGTTTCCCAAATGCCTCTATCAAGGGATTCAATAAAGATTTTCATTCTAACCTTCCGGAAAGAATAATTCACACCAGCAAAAAGTGGAGGCCTGTTTATGGAGGCTCCTTCGAAAAATTCATCTTTCCCTCGACCATTGGACCGATTACTTGAGTAACTTACAAGAACCAGCTCGATGCCAATTGAAAGAATTAATGGTTGAGTTCAAGAGGGGGGTGAATTGAACTTAAAAACTTTTTCGCAAAACTTTACTTTCTTTTGGAAGAATGAGTTATCTTTATTCAATTCTTGAAAAGATGATTTGATTTAAAACACAACAAGATTATATTCAGAATTTAAAAGAGATGATAGAAAGAAATCAACACACAAATTTATACTGGTTCACTCTAATCCAGAGCTACGTCCAGTTCTTGACAAAACCTGTCAAGTTTCCACTAATACCAAGTGACAATTACAACCTGTAGATCCTCACCAATCTACACCAAGAACTATCTTTTCAACCTATAAGATAGAATCTTGAAAAACACCCAGTAACCAAATCCAGTTACTGTACCAAGTGTAGATTACAATCCAATCTACACAATTCACACGATACAAAAGAATAAGGAAAGAAGAAACCTGGACTTTGAATTCTAATTGCCCAGCACCAATTCTAAAGCACTCTCTCGCTGTGAATGACCACAATGTTGATCAAAGCACCTTATGATATGACAAAATCTTGAATGCAGAGAGAAAAACGTAGATGAACGATTCACAGATTGATTTCTCAAGTTTTCTCAAGTAGTGTGTTGTATTGTATATTCAAAAGATGAATCAAATCTGTATATATAGAGTAAATCAGAAAAACGAACGTTTCATCTGTTAAAAGCTGTTTTAGAGAGTCAAAAGATAGATTAGTTTAAAGTAAAATAGTTTAGAAGAGACTCTGATCGATTAGAATCGAAGTATGATCGATCAGACCGAAGTTATGATCGATTAAAATGAAACTATGATCGATCAGAATATTAATTCAATCGATTAAAATATCGATTCAATCGATTGATTTCATTTAAAGTTCCTTTTAATCGATTAAGACATCGATTCAATCGATTGATTTCGTTTAAAGTTCCATTTAATCGATTGATTCGAGTTTTAATGGATTAAAACAACTTAATGAAAAATGACAGCACTCTGTTTCAATCGATTGAAAATCATTTCAACAGATTGTTTTTCTGAAAACATTTAGACTTAAAAAAATATCTTTATTTTAACAGATTGAAAAACGTTTCAACTGATTGTTTTTCCGAAAACTCTTAGATTGAAAAATATCTTTCTTTTTCAACAGATTAAAAAGTATTTCAATTGATTGTTTTTCCGAAACCTTCATATTGAGAAATTTACTAAGTTATTTTAACTTGTTGATTCTGCGAATCAATCAATTGAAAATACAATTATATAGAACCACTTATTCTGTTAAGTGATTTTAACCGATTGAAAATCTTTTTCAACAGATTGAAAAACTTAGTTTGTTCTTTTAATGCAGAAAATGATTTTCAATGCTATGCAGAAGATTAAGGCGCTTCATCACAACATATAATGGCCTATCAAGGGATTAAGTGCTCAAGCTAAAAACCTAATCATCTACACACCCACAACCTAAACTAAATTTATGTCTTCATCAAATTATATCTAAGTCTTCATCAAATCCACCAAGTGCTTCAAATGTCAGGTCTACTAGCAGTTAGATACAATAGTGAACCAATCAAACCTCTATATTTAGTTTGATCAACAGGTTTTCCTTTTTCATCTAAGTCTAGACAACAGTTAGTAGACATGGGTGTAGAAGACACCTTGCAGTTTTGCATATCAAATTTCTTTAACAATTCATTGCAGTATTTAGATTGACTAAGAAAAATGCCATTTCTTAATTGTTTAACCTGGAGACCAAGGAAGAAATTTAATTCTCCCATCATGGACATTTCAAATTCACTTTGCATTTCTTTTACAAACTTATTACACATGACATTATTAGTGGAACCGAAAATGATATCATCCACATACACCTGCACCGGAATAATGTCGGTTCAGATTTCTTAATGAACAGAGTTTTATCAACCTCACCTCGCTTGTACCCTTGATCAATTAGGAAGTTACTTAACCTCTCATACCATTGTCTAGGTGCTTGCTTTAAACCATAAAGAGCCTTTTTTAATTTGTAGACATGGTCAGGATGCTTGTGATCTTCAAACCCAGGAGGTTGAGAAACATATACTTCTTCATTGATGAGTCCATTCAGAAAGGCACTCTTTACATCCATCTGTAGTAATCTGAAACCACTTAAGCGAGGCATAAGCTAATAACAATCTAACAACTTCAAGTCTAGCTACAGGTGCAAAGGTTTCATCAAAATCAATACCCTCTTGTTGGTTATACCCTTTGGCTACCAATCTAGCTTTATTTCTAGTAATAATGCCGTGTTCATCTAGCTTGTTTTTGAATACCCACTTAGTACCAATTATATTGATATCTTTGATTTTAGGAACTAATTCCCACACTTTATTTCTTTCAAATTGATTAAGCTCATCATGCATGGCACTAACCCGAGTATTCATCATTTAATGCTTCTTTAAGCTGTCTTAGGCTCTATTTGTGAAATGAATGCCATATGATTACGAGAATTGATTAAGAGAATGTCTAGTAGATACTCCCTTATTAATTTGCCCGATGACATTGTCTAGAGAGAGATTTCTTGGGACAATCCACTCTTTAGGAAGCTCTTCCAGAACATCTTCTTCCTGTTCTTCGAGTAATTGTTGGAGAATTAGCTTTTGCTTGGGTCCACTGATGGATCATCTTCTTCAACGATCGTTGATCTGTGTTCTTGGCATGTTTCAACTGATAAGAATTATCAGTTAAATCTTCTTCATCTGCGAGTACTGTTGTTTTATTACGCACTACTCGAGGAGACTCATTAAACACAACATGTACTTGATTCTTCAACAGATTTAAGTCTTAAATTGTAAACTCTATATGCATGACCAGTGAGTTGAGTAACCAAGAAAAATTCCTTTATCAGATTTTTCATCAAACTTGCCAATATTTTCTTTTCCATTGTTTAAAACGAAACATGTACATCCAAAAACTTCTGAAATAGTTTAAGTTGGGTTTTCTTCCTTTGTACGAGTTCATATGGGGTTTTCTTAAGCATGGGTCTAATCAAGACTCTATTCAAAACATGACAAGCGAGTGTTTACTGCATACGCCCAAAAGTATTTAGGTAAAGAATTTTCACACAACATTGTTCTAGCAAGTTCTACAATAGATCTGTTCTTTCTTTCCACAACACCGTTCTGTTGAGGAGTTCTTGGAGCGAGAAAAATTGTGTTTTATACCAAACTTTTCACAAAATGATTCAAACTTTTCATTTACAAATTCTCCACCATTGTCACTTTGAATTGATGTAATAAAATACCCTTTTTCATTGTGTAAAACCTTGGCAAGCTTTTTGAAAGATTTGTAAGAATCATATTTGGCTTTAAGAAAAATAGTCCAGGTAAATCCGGAAAAGTCATCAACAATTACCATGATATAAAGATTACCACCTAGGCTTTTATTCCTTGAAGGACCAACCAAATCCATGTGAAGCGAGTTCCAAAGGTTTAGAAGTTGAAACAATATTTTTGTTTGAAAAAGATTTTCTAGTTTGTTTGCCTTTCAAACAAGCTTCACAGATTTTGTCTTTCAAGATCTGAAGCTTAGGCGACCCGAAACTAAATCTTTTGAAATCAGTTTGTCAAGATGTTTAAGATGTATATGAGCAAGTCTTCTATGCCACAACCAAGATTCTTCTTCTTTAGTAAGAAGACAACTTTGAGATGATATAGACTGTTTGATATCTAACATGTATATATTGTTTAACCTCTTACCTACCAACATTACCAGTATCGGATTCTGGCTCACAAATAAGGCACTTTTACGGTTTGAAAATGACTTTGTGACCAAGATCACATAAGCGACTTATGCTTATCAGATTGTGCTTGAGACCTTCAACCAGAAGAACATTGTGAATGATTACTTGATTCACCATCACCAATATCTCCAGAACCTAGAATTCTTCCTCTGTTGTTGTCTCCATAAGTCACATGACCTCCATTCTTCAATTTCGAGCTCTGGAATTTTGAAATGTCACCTATCATGTGCCTTGAGCATCCGTTGTCTAGATACCAAAGGGACTCTTGTTGCTGTTCCTGAAAGATCAAACATCAAGTATTTGGTACCCTTACGTATTTTGGGTCCTTAGGAGTCAATTTTTCTGTTTAACATGTTTTGGAACCCATCTTTTCTTACCTTGCGGCACAAAATATTTTCTAGCATGACGAATTTTATAGTATGTCCTTTCTTCATGCGGTAATGACACGATGAGAAAGGGGATGCTTGTTGTTTTTACTGTATGAAAAGAAGTTCAAATATTTTTTTGTTTTTACCCGAGTCTTAGGTTTGTATCCAATTCCACTATGTTCAAACACACGGTTTTGAGACCCAAGAAGTGCATCTAAATTCTCTTTGCCTTGAGTAAATTTAGACAAAGTTTTAATCAAGTAATCAACCTTATCTTGCAGAATAATACACTTTTCACACTTCTTATTAGCAACATTATCGCGAGATGCATAGATTATATCTAGATGTTCTAAATCTGTTTTGCTTTCTAATAGTTCATTTTCCAGAACTTTAACTCTATTTTCTAACCAGTTATTTAATCCTTTTAACTAGATTATTTGTATGAGATAAATTTACGGCTTCACTATGCATTTCATTGAAAGCATTTAGTAATGTCTTTGTAATTCATTTCATTCTCTGTAGGAGTTGAACTTACATGTGATGAAGAGGATTCACGGCCGGCCATCAAGCACGGGTTCACCTCCTCACTTTCGGATTCAGAGTTGGAAGATGAATCATTGTCTTGCCAGGCTATATAAGCCTTTTTCCCTTTGTATCTTGATTCTTTCTTGTTCGATTCTTGGTCTTTTCAGGACAATCACTCTTTATGTGACCCTGTTTACCACAAGAATAACAAGTAATATTATTTTGAACAGATTCAGTCTTTTTATCATTGTACCTTTTTACTTGGCCAATTCTGTTCTTTCTTCTAAGAAATTTTCCAAATTTCTTAACCAATAAAGTCGGGTTCTCCGATTCATCTTCTTCGAGATCCATTGTTTTCTTCAATTGTCTTGAGAACAATATTTCTAGTTTTCTTTTCTGCATTCTCTTGTTCTTTGAGCCGATTGATTTCCAACTCATGTTCCCTCAACTTACCAAAAAGTGAAGCGGTAGTCATTTCGATCAAGTCTCTTGATTACGATATTCTTGTCACCTTTGGTTGCCATGTTCTGTCCAAACACTTTAAAATTTTGATGTTCAACTCTTCTTTGTCAAAAGTCTTTCCTAACCCGATTAGATGATTAACTATGTGCGTGAACCTTTTCTGCACATCTGCAATTGTTTCTCCTTGCTTGCATTTTAAACAACTCATAGTCCACGATTAACTCATGCTTTCTTGCCCTTTTCACATCAGACGTTCCTTCATGTGTAACCTCTAAAATTTCCCACATCTCTTTGGCGAGGCACACTTGAGACACCACTGAAAAACTCATCAAGATTTAAAGCAGAGGTAATAATATTTTTTGCGAGTATAATCATATTGGACTTTCCTATTTTCTACATCGGTTAATTCAGCCCAATCTTTTTCGACTACTTTACCATCTACAATATGAGTTGGTTTATAAGGACCATTAACAATTGTTTCCCAAATGCCTCTATCAAGAGATTCAATAAAGATTTTCATTCTAACCTTCCGGAAAGAATAATTCACACCAGAAAAAAGTGGAGGCCTGTTTATGGAGGCTCCTTCTAAAAAATTCATCTTTCCCTCGGCCATTGGACCGATTCCTTGAGTAACTTACAAGAACCAGCTCGATGCCAATTGAAAGAATTAATGGTTGAGTTCAAGAGGGGGGTGAATTGAACTTTAAAACTTTTTCGCAAATCTTACTTTCTTTTGGAAGAATGAGTTATCTTTATTCAATCTTTGCAAAGGTAATTTGATTTAAACACGAGTACAATTAAAGACAGAAATTAAAAGAGATGAAAGAAGAATATTAACACACAAGTTTATACTTGGTTCACTCTAATCCAGAGCTACATCCAGTTCTTGACAAACCGAGTCAAGTTTCACTAATACCAAGTGAAAATTACAACCAGTAGATACTCACCAATCTACCCCAAGAACTATCTTGCAAAACCCACAAGACGAGAATCTTGAAAACCACCCGAGTAACCAAATCCGATTCTTGTACCAAGTGCAGATTACAATCCAACCTGCACAATCAAACTTTACAAAAGAATATGAAAAGAATAAACCTGGACTTGAAGTTTCTAATTGTCCAGAACCAATTCTATCGAGCACTTTCTCTCTTTGAATGACCACAATTCGATCACAGACACCTTATGATATGAAAAAGATTCTTGAATGCAGAGAAAGTCACGTATGAAAGTTTCACAGATTGATTTCACAAGTTTTCTCAAGTAGTGTGTTGTATTGTATATTCAAAAGATAGATTAAATCTGTATATATATAGTAAATCAGAAAAACAGAACGTTTCATCTGTTAAAAACTGTTTTAAAGAGTCAAAAGATAAGTTGGTTAGCAGTAAAACAGGTTTAGAAGAAAATCTGATCGATTAAAATAGAAGAATGATCGATTAGATTGAGTTATGATCGATCAGAATAAAACTATGATCGATCAGAATGAGTTATGATCGATTAGAACAAAACTATGATCGATTAGAGTATTATTTCAATCGATTAAAAGATCGATTCAATCGATTGATTTCATTTAAAGTTCCTTTTAATCGATTAAGACATCGATTCAATCGATTGATTTCATTTAAAGTTCCATTTAATCGATTGATTCGAGTTTTAATGGATTAAAACAACTTAATGAAAAATGACAGCACTCTGTTTCAATCGATTGAAAATCATTTCAACAGATTGATTTTCTAAAAACTCTTAGACTGAAAAAGATCTTTCTGTTTCAACAGATTGAAAAATATTTCAACAGATTGATTTTCTAAAAACTCTTAGACTGAAAAAGATCTTTCTATTTCAACAGATTTAAAATCATTTCAACAAATTGAAAATGCGAAACTTGATATTGAAAATTCATTGAGTTATTTTAACTTGTTGATTCCACGAATCAATCAATTGAATTTTCGATTATGTATGACCATTTATTATGTTAAGTGATTTTAACAGATTGAAAATCCTTTTCAACAGATTGAAAAAAAACTTAGTTAATTCTTTTAATACTTAAACGTAAGTTTTTCATGCAGAAAAATGATTTTCAATGAGATGCATCATTTTAAGGTGCTTATCACAAAATATAATGGCCTATCAAGAGATTAAGTGCTTAAACTTAAAACCTTAATCATCTACACACCCACAACCTAAGT
Source organism: Sphenostylis stenocarpa (assembly GCA_963425845.1). Taxonomy (NCBI): domain Eukaryota; kingdom Viridiplantae; phylum Streptophyta; class Magnoliopsida; order Fabales; family Fabaceae; genus Sphenostylis; species Sphenostylis stenocarpa. The sequence goes on from OY731403.1 coordinate 71,681,168, forward strand.
TATATCTATGTCTTCATCAAATCCACCAAGTGCTTCAATATAAAGTTTATAAAGTTTTTTTTGTGAGTGCGTAGGTAGATAGGTTATGGGTATGGAATTTAATCTCTTGATAATTTCAGTATATCTTGTAATAAGCGCCAATAACTGTTGCATTCCATAGAATTTATCATACTTCATGAAAAACCAATCTTTAAGCTTTGAAAGAACAAACTGTTTTTTTAATCCGTTAAAAAGTAGTTTTAATCTGTTAAAATCACTTAAAATAGGAAATGTATATATACAACCAATATTTTAATTGATTGAATCGTAGAATCAACAGATTAAAATATTCTTAATGGTTTTTCCATATTAAGGGTTTCACAGTATTAATCTAGTATTAATCTGTTGAATTGATAAGTCAATAGATTAAAATGTTCTAGGCCATTTTTCATTTTAAAGTATCTCAGATTTTTAATCTGTTGAAATAAATTATAATCTGTTGAAACAGAGAGATATCATTTTTCATTTCAAAGTATCTCAGATTTTTAATCTATTGAAATAAATTTTAATCTGTTGAAACAGAAAGCTACCATTTTTCTTCTGACTGTTTCAATCCATTCAAAGCTCGAATTAACCGATTGAAAGATTTTTAAATAAAATCAATCGATTAAAACATCATTTTAAATCGATTGAAACTATCAGTTTTTCTCTTTTACTCTATAAATACAATTTTGATTTCTCTTTATAAATGAAATTTGGAAATCGATTAAAAGCAATGTGGATCTCTCATATTCGTGTGTTTTTCTGAGCATTCATACACATTTCATATCATAAGGCGTTTTGATCAAGATTGTTGAAAGATCTTCAAGAGAGAAAGTTCTGAGTTAGAAAAATTGCTTCTGGACTTCTATATTGTAAAAGCTACAGTCCAGGTTTATTCTTTTCATATACTTGTACGAATTCCAATTGTGTAGATTGGGTTTGAATCTGCACTGGTTACAGCAACTGGGTTTGGTTGCTGGGTGGTTTTTCAAAATTCTATCTTGAGGTGTTGTAAGGTAGATCTTGGGGTAGATTTGTGTGTATCTATTGGTTTATATTTTCACTTGGTATTAGTGGAACTTGACAGATTTGTCAAGAACTGGATGTAGCTCTTAGGAAGAGTGAACCAGTATAAACTCTTATGTTGTATTTATGCTTTTATCTCTTTTCATTTTTGGTTTATATTCTTGCTTAGTTTAAAACCAAATCTGCCTAATAAAAGATTGGATAAAGATTAATCATTCTTCCACAAAGAAAGTGTGTTTTTCAAAAAATATTTCTAAGTTCAATTCACCCCCCCTCTTGAACTCAACCATTAATTCTTACAAATCGGTCATTTGAGAGGGGTGGGACAGTTGTAGACCCCAGATCTTGCCTGACTTCACAATAAAGCCAGAAAACCTCCGTTCGAAGATGGACAAGGCTTCTCTAGGCCCCTAGGCATATTTACTAGGCTCAATGATAGGATAGGAGGGTTTTCTGTACATGAAAAATAAGAGAAAATGAGAGAATTTTGACCAAGAGCCCGAGACACTCATCCCGTTTGGCCATATGATCGTCTCGCCATCAATGAAATGCGAGACGGTCGTCTCGTTTGGCAAGATAGCTGTCTCGCCATCTTTGATGGGCGAGATGGCCATCTTGTTTGGCTAGACGGTCATCTTGTTTGGTGAGACGGTCGTCTTGCCTAATAGGGGTCCAAACGACTGTCCCGGCCTGACTGGCTCAAAATTCTATAAATAGGGCCTCTCCCCCCCCCACTCAACACACACAATCACGCAGTCTTTGCTCTCATATACTCTTCTACCCCCCTAGAATCTTTGGGTCAACTCTAAGCATTTTCCAGAGTTCGATTTCTCTTTTCAGACACTCTGTAGTTAGAGCTTTTCATTCGATAGACGAGTCAGTAATGTTGTAGAGTGAGGGGATAGCCAAAAAGCATTCTCAACTTTGAAACGTTAATATAAAAGCTTGCTTCGAAGGTTTCTTCCTTGTTTTCTCTTTTACTACTTTCTTTAATTGCTTATCTTGTATGCATTAGATATTAGGATCATGTAGACATTTAAATTCTGCAAGTAGATAAAATAATAAGGTAAAAGCATAGTTTCTTTAAGTATTTATTTTATAAACTAGTCCAACATAGGGAACCCGAAAGGGGTGTTGTGGGGTGCTAACACCCTCCCCACACGTAACTAACTCCCTTACCCTACTCTGGTTGTAATGGCCTATAGACCCCGAATCTTGCCCGACCTCACAATAAAGAATAGAAGACTTCCGTTTGAAGATGGACAAGGCCTCGAAGGACCCTAGGCATGCTTACTAGGCTCCATGTTAGAATAGGAAAGTTTTCTGTACACAAAAATAAGAAAATTATGCCCAGAAGCTCGAGATGGTCGTCCCGATTATCCAGACGGTTGTCTTGCCCTATAAGGAGAGACTATCGTCTCACCAAAGGTCCTCGCCACTTTTGGGTCGAGACTGCCTTCTCATCACTTGGCGAGATGGTCGTCTCGACCTCAAGGTGGCGAGATGGCTATCCCAAATGGCGAGACGGTCGTCCCAGTCTGACGGGCACAAATTTCTATAAATAGGACCTTCGACCAAGGAGGAGAGGACACGGAAAAAAACTAGAAATCACATAGCTATTACTTTGATATACTGTTTACTTGTTGTTTTTGCTTCAAGAGAGGAGTTTCGGTAATTTCCTGTTCAAGAGAGGAGTGTCCTTGTACAAAGCGGGGAATCGCCAAAAATCACCCCTTGCAATTTATAAAATCTTGCTTCGAAGGTTCTTAAAATTCTTATTCTCTTTTATCACCTTTTATTATTTACTCTCTCTGTGCATTAGTTATTATGGCCATGTAGTCGATAATTTAAATTTCACAATGAATAAATAAGGGTAAAAACATAGTTTTAATGTTCTCATTTTTAATAATAAACGGTCCATCATAGGGAACCCAAAATGGGAGTCGTGGGGAAGCTAACACCTTCCCCGCACGTAACTAACTCCATTACCTAACTCTGGTTGTAATGGTCAAAGTTGGTTTTTCTTAAAAACCACCGCCTTATTCTTTTCCTTTTCCAATGTTTTTTGGGTTAAAATATTGGTTGCGACTCCAGAACCCTTTACGAAAACCTCACCCTTAGAATAGTTCGGTTATCAACATCCTAAGGGTGATGACCATGCTTTAAAAATGCGAGTCAACAAAAAACCATCGCATCGCTCTGACCACCTCTTTTGACGGCGGCGACAGATGGCGACTCCACTGGGGAAGCTAGAGAGTTGATCCCATTTAGTGATGGACTAGTTTGAGAAATAAAAACTTGAAATTACACTTTTACCCTTTCTTTCTTTTTATAACATGATTTATTGCTTGGCTTTAATAACTGTTGTAAGCTTACTTTATGCAATTGTTTGAAATAACAATTGTACACAAACCCTTGCACACAACAGTTCCCCCTATACCCCGGGGCAAGTGGGATAACCTTAGGGAGTGGGTGGCCTTGTACGATTTACCATAGTGAGGACCATGAGCTTACTGGTATGGTCGAAAACCACCACTCAAGGTGATAACCTTCCTCTTTTGGCCTAAAGACCGACAAGACCCTAGTTCCATGCATGGTATGAAGGCATGGAGAGTGTGGACCCTATAATGGGGGCACCTTGGGGGCCTGGCCTTGGTGAGGATATTTATAACTACCTTAAATACGCACTTTTCTGTAGGATACCCCTACCTCGTGATAAAAACATTGTCACATTGTTTGCGGATGAGTGAATTGTTTGTGCATCTATTTGTTTCATTTGTTTGTTGCATAGAATAATCATACAACAACAAAATAAATACAAAAATCTCAAAAACTTTTTCATAACAACACCCTTATCTTAGACAGTCTACATTTTAGCTAGTCTGGTTTCAGGTTCTTTGTAAGCTAAGTAGCCACGTGGACCGACAGAAAAGATAAGGGATTCTAAAATCATTCTTTCATAATAAACCAACTTTATCTCGGACAATCATCATTTTAACTAGCCTAGTTTCAGGTTCTTTGTAAGCTAAGTAGTCACATTGACCTACAAAAGAGATAAAGGGGTCACAAAACGAAATATCCGCTAATTGATGCTTTGTATCAACATACTCAAATTTACAATTTCCTTTACTTATATGATCTCTCAAGAAATGATGTCCAATTTCTATATGTTTAGTCCTAGAGTGCATTACTAGATTCTTAGTAAGATTGATTGCACTTGTATTATCACACATCAAAGGAATATTGTTTAGAAATATACTATAATCTTCTAGTTGTTGTTTCATCCACAAAATTTGAGCACAACAATTACCAGCTGCAATATATTCAGCTTCAGTGGTGGATAAAGCAACACATGCCTATTTCTTAGAATGCCAAGATACTAATGATGATCCTAATAAATAACAAGTTCCACTAGTACTCTTTCTATCTATTTTGCATCCACCATAATCTACGTCCGAATAACCTATCAAGCTAGTAAAAGCTTCAGATGGATACCATAAACCAAAACTAGTAGTTCCTTTTAAATATTTTAAAATATGTTTAACTGCAGTTAGGTGAGATTCTTTTGGACATGCTTGAAATCTAGCACACACACAAACAGAATGCATAATATCAGGACTACTTGCAGTTAAGTAAAATAGTGATCCTACCATACCTCTATACATGGATTGATTAATTTCCAAACCTGATTCATCCTTGTCTAAATAACATGAAGTTCCCATGGGTGTGTTAGCTTCCTTTGAAGTGTCCATTCCAAAATTTTTGAGAATCTCTTTGCAGTATTTGGTTTGAGAGACAAAAATGCCATCTTTAAGTTGCTTGATTTGAAGTCGAAGGAAGAACGTTAATTCTCCCATCGTAGACATTTCAAATTCTCCATGCATTATCTTAGCAAATTCTGGCAACAGGAGCATAAGTTTCATCATAATCAATACCTTCAACCTGATAGTAACCTTTGGCAACAAGTCTGGCTTTATTCTTTGTTATATTTCCATCTTCATCAAGTTTGTTTCTAAATACCCATTTAGTTCCAATTACTTGATGTGATTCTTCTCTTGGGATTAATTCCCATACTTGATTCCTTTCAAATTGATTAAGTTCCTCTTGCATTGCTATGCACCATTGGTCATCTTTAAGCGCTTCCTCAACATTTTTGGGTTCTATCTGTGACACAAACGCTACAGACATGCAGAAATTAGTCATATTTCTAGTTCTTACCCCTTTTGAGATATAACCAATAATATTGTCCATTGAAAGTCCTCTTGGTGATTGCCATTCTTTTGCTAATTCAGGTGTTTGAGAAGGCTCATTTTCTTCCAAATACAATTCATCAAGAGCCTCTCTTATGTACTTATCATCACCTGCAAGTTCTTTATTTGACTCAAGAGGATTTTCCCCAAGGTCTACAATTTCATCAAAACACTACAAAAAAAAGTTGATTATCTACAGCAAAAATTCGTAGGTAATGGTAAAAATCCGTAGATAATGTCATTTTATCTACAGATTTTTTTTTGTAGGAAATCCGTATGTAATATGGTCGTAGGTAATTACCTACGGAATTATTATCCGTAGGTAATGTCATCCGTGGGTAATTACCTATGGATTGTAATCCGTAGCTAATTACCTACGAACAGAATCCATAGATAATTACCTACGGATTATAATCCAAGGGTAATTACCTACGAACAGAATCTGTAGATAATTACCTACGAATTGTAATCCGTAGGTAATTACCTATGAACAGAATCCGTAGATAATTACCTATGGATAAAATCCGTAGGTAATTACCACGTTCATTATAAAATTTCATCACCACCAATGATTTAACTAAATTTTATCTGTTAATTACATACATATTACACACAAAGTATTTAGATATCAAATTTAACAATATTCCATAATATTGATATGCACCAAGTGCATATTCAAATATCAAACACAAATCCTAATATTAGTATGCATCAAATAGTCATTCAAAATATCTAAGAACATATAAGTCCAAAGAAGTATTATAATAAATATTATGACAATATTGTTTGAGTGTCTTAATAATTTGAGTAATGTCCTTGTTCATTTTGAGGTTGCTCTGCGAAAGCTGGTTGATGTTGTGATTGTTGTTGTTGCTGCTCTTGTGATTGTTGTTGTGATCCTTGTTGTGAAGGTTGTTGTTGAAATACTTGTCGGGCATCGGGTGGAAGTAAAGGAAGGA